>JANZXP010000002.1:11422773-11437697 GCA_027576715.1 Erythroxylum flavicans
ACGCCACCCTCGAGGGGCACGGACTCGGGTATCACCATCGATATCGGGTTCGGGTCCAGCGGGAGTGGGGTGTTACAGTTGTTGCCTGCAACTAAATTAAAAAAGAAACCAACTTCCGTCAATATAAATTAATGTGGTAATGGAAAGTGGATATTGTTCCTACGAGGAATTGTAACGGTAAAGAGTTTATGAGTTTAGAACTAAAATAAAGTAACGAAAGGGGGTTTCTCAATTCACGTAAATTTAAAAGTGCAGGAATAAAAAATTAGAAATTAACAAAAGTAATTGGATCTGAAATTTTAATAGACAAACCTTAGTTTCGAGTCACCGATGTTATCACACTAAAATGGATTCTTGATATAAAATTCAGTTCATCAATAAATATTCACTGGGGGATGTTTTCTCTTAAGTGCAAATGAATAGAAACATGTATTCTAAGCGTTCTTATTAATCAACAACTTAGATACGATCGTATATTCAATTGAATAATAGCTTTAAGAACTAAGAAACCATTGACAAGATAATACATATACGACATGCATTTAATCAAGATGAATATCTTCTTAGAATTTCCTACTCTAACATAAAAAAGGTAATCCTAATTGCCACTTATGATTAACGAAACTGAATGTCATATTTCATTAGTCTAGCTATTAAACAAATCAATTCCTAGTTGCGCATATAGAAATCAATCAATTCAATTAGAAAAGTTAATTCGGAAGACACTCAATGTTCGTCAACAAAACAAACTTTATTGAAACATCTCACACATAATAGATGATAACATAGTTCCCCTCAACTAAGAAAAGGGATTTAGCTACTCATAACGAAAGTGAAAATTAAAGAAATAATAAAACATAAAGTCTCCATACTTGGTCTTTCTCTAACGAATCCGAAAATACTTAGAAAAAAATGCAGAAACATCACCTAAACTCCTAGAAAAATTGCAGAAATTCTAAAACTATAATAATACTAATGATTGACGTAAACAATAGCAATTCCACTCCTTTTATGCTTTTCGATCCCTTCCTTTTTTCATTATCTTTAGCAAATCACACCTCCCATGTATTCAGGTTACAAATCTCCAAAAATCTGATCTTCCAAGATTATGAAAATCTTAAACAAATCATATTTGAATTTGAAAACAGATTCTGCAGATGGTTTCCATCCTTGCACGTGCCTACGCTTAGTCACTGAATTTGCTGCCAATATGGAATTTTCGGGTTATCTTTGTTTCCTTTGAATATTTTTTATTCAATTTCATCTCTTCAATGTTGAAAATTATCTGAGAACAAGTAAGAGACAAATCCATCAATTTCGAATAATAATTTCAACACATGAGAGAGATTTATATACCAAATGAATGTAAAATGACAACTTAACAAATTCCCCCACACCAAACCTTTGCTCACCCTCGAGCAACCATGCCAAACCACTACACTCTATCAATTCATCCTTCATAAGATTAAGTGTTGCACACAATCCATTAACTTAGGCTAGCAAGACTCAGGTTGCAACTTACATCATAATCACTTTTTACTAATACAAATAAACATTCAAAATAAGACATCTTTGTTCAAAAGGCAAGTATGAAACTAAAGTGAATTCTTCTCACAGATTTCTCTCTTACGCTTAAGTTCAAAGTGTTTCTCTCAAATCTCTCTCTAACAGATTACACTATCATAGGCTTGCAAATTTACTAGTTATCATTCATCCGAATTACATGAGCTCATAGATCATAGGGGTTTATTATGGGTTGTAATGGGGCTAGGTTCAAGGGTAAGGTAAAAATGGAAAAGGGTTAATTACAAGCATTCACAAAGTATCAAGTAAAAGGGACACTCAAATTAAAATTATAAGATAACCACATGACTTAAAGGACTACAACTACTCATACTAACTAATGCTACTATGCTTTATTCTTTTTCTTTTTCTTTTCTTCTTTTTTTGATTTTATTTTTTATTTTTTCTTTCTTTTTCCTTTCTTTTCCTTTTCCTTTTTCCTTTTCCTTTTTTGTTTTTTTGATTACTTGGCTAAGAACAAGGGAGAGCAATAAAAACAAGAGAAATTACTAGCAGCATAATTTAATAAACACATGAGTAGAGGTATCTCTAAACGTATCTCAGAATAAAATACAGAACAAAAGTCCCAAATTACTCAATGCTTCATTCAACTTTTGATAGGGTTAGGCTAATGGGCTTTTTGGGTTTCAATGTATGGTGATTGATTGAAAAACAAGGTTAAAGGCTAAAAAATGTTTACAAAGGGAAAGTCATTAGGTGGGTCATTTTTAAGCTAAAGGGTTTAAAAATAAAGAAGGTCTTAATCAATTCTATATCTCATGTAATCAAAAAAATTCAATCCGGTTCAGTGTAAGTTCCAAAGGAAAACATAACTAGAGGAGCATCACACAATTCAAAGAAATAGAATGACATAAAGATGATGTCATTTAAAGTTCAAATCCACTCACATGTTTAACTTAAGAATTCACCTCAATTCCACAAATTACCTAATCACTCAAATGTTAAAATTTTGACTAAGTTTACAAGATCAGTTATTGCAATCAATCAACATGATTCACTTAAGACTCACTTAGCCCAATTTAATTTCATGCATATACTCAATCTCATCTAAACTAATAGGATAAAGCTTGATGGCTTAACATGCATAACAATATGCAAGAATAAATAGAATCACACACAAAAAACTGAAAACAAGGTCACACATATATAATCCAATTGCTTACCCCACACTTAGACTAACATTGTCCTCAATGTTAGGACATAAAATTAAAGAAGCACAAATATAAAGGAAAAGAGAAAAGAATTCTTCTCTATTTGGAAATGTCGGAATCATGGTGTTGGCAGATGTGGAGGTTGGAATCCTTCATACTCCCAATAGGCCATCAAATTGTGCTCCATTATGTGCATTCTATGTTCAAGGCGACTAAATCGATCCTCCAAATTGGTTTAGGAGTGTTGGTGAATACTTGTTTCAGCTGTGGAAACCTAATTTTGTGCTGCTGGTCTTGTAGTGGAAAGAGTCGTGGGGCTCAAATTTGTAAAAGTTATGTGGCCACGACTAAGATCCACAATTCTCATCCTGTTTAAACAATCTAAATCCAAAGGTTCTATACCACAAGCCACATTCACGTTAGTATGATCAAGATCTAATAATTCAAAATTAATGGCCAATTGTGTAATATAGGAACCGACAATCAAAAGTTTAGATTTCTTATATGATACCGATTGAAATTGTGTTAAAAACCAGAAACCCAAATTAACAAGAATATGCCTATTTATACACCACAGAAAATAAAATTCTACTTTAGACAATGTCCCTGCAGCATCCTTACGACCCAAAAAATTGTATGCCAAAAGTTGATGTATGATTTTAAAAATAGGATTTCTAAAAAACAAACTCTTAGAAATACTAGCATTATAAGGATTAGGATCAACAAACCACTGACTCCACAATTTCGATGTATTAAAGTCCTCATGATAGTCACATCTGGAATTGATAAACATCTCATTTTTAATTTCAGCAGTTGACACAAATCCCATAGCTACATTAAACTCAGCCATCGATAAAGCTAATTCTTTTCCCATTACTCGAAATTCTACAATTCCTTTAATACATCGAATTTTTTATGAGAGCTAAATTGAAAGGTACTGTAGAATTATCTTGTCAATTCAACAAAAGCAGGACAAGCTATTCTAGCAAATGCACTCCAACAAATAGGACCCATCAATTGCGTAAAAGAATCATAAACTTGCAATGCCTCAAGCGTATCAGAAAGAATAAACTTACAGGGGTAGATTTTTCTTTGACTAAGTTTCTGGAAACGTTCTGTATCTTTCGGAAGCCTAAAAGATGTGAATCCACCACTTTGTGTCTTCCATTGGCTTCGGTTTTCGACTTCTTTTCCTCTCCTTGTTCTATCACAGGTAGATGGCCCTGGGGTTGTAGCTGGTTCGGTGGTGTTGGCTGCTTGGTTGATGCGACAATGGGTCTTCCCGTGGTTGAGGTAGGTTGTGGTAGAGGTGGAAGGTCAACAAAAGATCTTATTAGAGTTGCCAATCTTCGAGATTCACTCTTTCTCCTTGGCATGATTTTAATTTCGTGAAAACATAGATTTGAAAGTGGCAAAAGAAGAGACACGACACCAACAAAATCGCAAGTTTGGGCTGGGTGGGTTTTTGGTGAATGACAAACTAAAAGATAGGTGATGTGTGGAAAGGTTATTGTAGTGTGCACGATATAGGTAGTGATTTGTGAAATCTGCAATAAAGAGCTGTAGTGAGAAAAACTAAGTAAAAGAAGAAGAGGGAAAAGATAGGGGCAGCGGGAAAGAAGAAAATTTTGGTTTTTTTCATTTTTAATTATAATAATTAAAAGATAAAAATTCATAATTGAGAATGTTAAATTAAATTCCTAACTAAAATGAAATAATCCTAATAAAAATGAAAATAAAATAAAAATTGTTGAAAAATAAAAAGCATAAACAAACTTGAAAATTTTACGGGTTTCCCCAAATGCACTTATTTAAAGTCTTTAGCTGGACATATGTCTTTGCATAACTTATTAGAAATAGGTTGGGGGAGCCAACTCTATTTCTTCCACTCGCTCAACCGAAACGTTCTCATAATATGGCTTCAGGCGGTGTCCGTTAACTTTAAATACCTTAGAGGTATCTGAACTTTGAATTTTTACCCCACCATGAGAAAAAACATTAGTAATAATAAACGGTCCAAGCCAATGAGATTATAATTTTCCTGGAAATAACTTAATCTTCGAATGATAAAGAAGAACTTTTTGTCCGATTGAAAATTGTTTCCTATAAATCATTTTTTCATGAAAAGCTTTAGTTTTTTCCTTATAGATTTTTGCACTTTCTTACGCTTTATTACGAATCTCTTCTAATTCTTGCAATTGCAATATCCTATTGTGACTAACTTCTACCTAATCCCCTAATTCTTGCAATTACAGGAGTAGATTCTTGTAATTGCAATATCCTATTGCAATAAGCTCTATGTTCTATTTTTACAAGTGAATGACAAGGCTTACAAAAAAACTAACCTGTAAGGTGACATGCTTATCGAAGTTTTGTACGTAGTTCGATACACTCACAAAGCATCGTCCAATTGTAAGCTCCAATCCTTTCTATTCAGATTCACCACTTTTTTTCTGTATGGATTTAATCTCCCTATTGGACGCTTCAGCTTGTCCACTTGTTTACGGATGATATGTTGTAGAGACTCGGTGTGTGATACCACATCTCTTCACCAAAGTTTCAAAAATCTTGTTACAGAATTAGGTTGACATGGGTATAGAAGTCATGTTATACTGTTGGATAACAAGTCCTCAATTCTTTATTTCTATTTATAGATAATTTGTGTACTTGGGAGTCCCTGATGATTAAATAAACCAAGATTTTACCATGACTGTAATTTTAGAGAGACGCGAAAGCGAAAGCCTATGGGGTCGCTTTTGTAATTGGATAACCAGCACTGAAAACCGTCTTTACATTGGATGGTTTGGTGTTTTGATGATCCTTATTGGACACTTCAGCTTGTCCACTTGTTTGCGGATGATATGTTGTAGAGACTCGGTGTGTGATACCACATCTCCTCACCAAAGTTTCAAAATCTTGTTACAGAATTGGGTTCCTCAATCGCTAATGATAGCTCGAGTCATTTCAAACCTGAAAAAAATGTTAGATTTAATAAAATCTATAATAGTTTTAGCATCATCAAATAAAGTAGCCTTAGCTTCAACCCATTTCAAAACATAATCCACAGCTAACAAAATGTAGTTCTTACCAAAGGAAGAAGGAAAAGGACCCATAAAGTCTATTCCCCATACATCAAAAATCTCACATACCAGGATGTTCGTGAGTGATATTTAATTTCTCGATCCCAAGTTACCTATTCTTTGACAATGATTGCAAGACTTGCAAAACATGTAAGAGTCATAAAACAACTTAGGCCAAAACAATCCACATTCAAGAAATTTTTGAGCAGTTCTTTTGGGACTAAAGTGTCCCACATATAAAGATGAATGACAAAAATGTAAAATAGAAGGAATTTCATCATCTGTGACTCATCTCCTAACAATCTGATCAGAACAAAATTTTCAGAGGTGAGGCTCATCCCAAACATAGTATTTAGCCTCTCGCTTAATTTTATCTCTTTCGGCTCTAGATAAATCCCTAGGTAAAGACTTAGGCACCAAAAAGTTTACTATACCATGGAATTACCTGTTGAATTGCAAAGAGACTCTCATTCGAAACTTTTTCATGAAGAACATCAGATGCTGTACTCGGAGTGATCCTGCTTAGGTGATCGACCACCAAATTTTCAACTCCTTTCTTGTCGTAGATTTCCAAATAGAATTACTGAAGCAGTAAAATCCATCGAATCAATCTTTACTTAGACTCTTTCTTATTCACAAAATATTTTAGAGCTGCATGGTCTGAATAGATGATCACTTTCGTCCCCAACAAGTACGACCGAAACTTCTCCAATCCAAAGATTACGGCTAAAAGCTCCTTCTTCGTCTTAGAATAATTCTTCTGGGCATCATTAAGTGTCATGGACACATAATAAATAACATGAGGTACGTTGTCCACTTTTTGGCCCAGCATGACGCCAACTACATAATCTGAAGCATCGCACATCAGCTCGAAGGGTATGTCCCATTTCAATGGATAAATAATGAGTGTTGTAGTGAGTCGTTCCTTGAGTTCATCAAACGCACTTTTCATAGCTCGTCGAAATCAAACCTCACGTCCTTTTAGAGTAGTCTACACATAGGTTGTGCAATTTTAGTGAAGTCCTTGATAAATCACCTATAAAATCCTGTGTGACCAAGAAAAGAACAAACTTCCCGCACAGTTACAGGGTAAGATAAAGATAGAATAGCATCTATCTTGGCCCTATCGACTTCAATTCCTTTAGAAGAGACAGTATGACCCAAAATTATGCCTTGATCAACCATGAAATGACACTTTTCATAACTTAAAACCAAATTAGTTTCAATGCAACGTTTAAGAACTTTTTCAAGGTTGACAATGCATCTTTTAAAAGACTTTCCATAGACTGTGAAATCATCCATAAAAATTTCCATGCAATTTTCCACAGGATTAAAGAAGATACTTACCATACATTTTTGCGTTACACAATCCAAATGGCATTCTTCAGTAAGTAAAAGTGCCGAATGGACATGTGAAGGTTGTTTTGTCTTAATCCTTGGGTGCTATCAAAATATGATGGTATCCTGAATATCCATCTAAACAACAATAGTGAGATTTACCTTTAAGTCTTTCAAGCATTTGATCAATAAATGGAAGCGGAAAATGATCTTTTCTAGTAACCGAATTAAGCTTCATATAATCTATGCAGACTCTCCAACCATTGTGAACACAAGTTGGTATTAACTCACCATCGCTATTTTCAACCACAGTTACCCCAGTTTTCTTCGGAACTACCTGTACTGAACTTACCCAATTGCTATCCAAAATTGGATAAATAATGCCAGTGTCAAGAATATTCAAAATTTCTTTCTTCACCACTTCCATCATGGGTGGATTTAGATGACATTGGGGTTGCCTCACCTTCTTCGCTTCATCTTCCATCTAATACCCTTTAAGTCGACCATTGTCTAATAGAAAGCTTCCTTATTCTCCTTTAACACATTAATCAGTTGGCTTTCCTGCAAAACAATAAGTTGATTAGAGATAATAAGAGGCAATGTATCTTACTCACCTAAAAAGATGTACTTCAAATGACTAGGCAAGCTCTTTAACTCCAACTTTGGTGGCTGGACTAACGACGGTAGCAACTTAGCATCATTTCTAGACATCTCCACGCATGGTAGCTACTGGAGCAATGGTTCGGTGTCCTTTATTTTGTATATGGGCATCTCCATTTGATCATTGGGCAAAACCGATTCTTGGTTGTCCTTCCATCATGATGTATTTTCCACTTACAAGATCATTCCAAACTCATCTTTGTCCTCCAAAATCAAAATTTCCTGCACCTATGTGTTAATAAATTCCATAAAAACAATAGGCTATTTATCATCCAGAATTTTCATGGTATTATATATATTGAACTTAATTAATTCACCGTCAAATTCCATAGTTAAAGATCCATCATGAACATCAATTTTTGTTCTAGTCGTTTTCAAGAATGACCTTCCGAATAAAATCAGAGTGGAAGAAGATGTATCATCGGTGCCTATCTGCAAAATATAAAAAATCAACTGAAAAAATCATATTCCCTACTTGAACCAAAATGTCTTTTAACACACCTTTCGGATAAGCATTTGAGTTATCCGCTAATTGAATCACTACATTAGTTTCTTCAAGAGGTCTAACATTTAAAGATTTATAAACATCATATGGCATGACATTTATGGACGCTTCTAAATCTAACATGACTCTTTCAATTTGCAAATCATCAATTTGGCATGGGATAGTAAACATACCTAGGTCTTAACATTTAGGTGGAAGCTTTTTTTTTCCTACAAAATCACTGAAACGTTCTCCCCTAATTGCACCTTCACATTAAATTTTAATTTCCTCTTTGAATTGAAAAGTTCCTTAAGAAATTTCGTATATCGTGGAATCTGTTTAATCCTGACAAGTAGAGGAATATTTACCTGCACTTTTCAGAAAGTCTTCCAAATTTCCTTCACTTGTTCTTCCTTCTTTGCTTTGGCAAATCGAACCGAAAAAGGGAGCAAAACCACCATATTTTGCAGATTATTTTAAGTCATTTCTAGTTGTGAAGGTGCCTTTTGCATTGCTTCTTTTTCTACCTCTCTTCTGGAATTTTTTGGGAGTGGTTCCTGCAATTCCTTACCACTCTGCAATGTGATAGCCTTCGCACTTTATTTGGGATTGATCTCTAGTTATGCTAGAAAATTTCCTGAATTTCGTGCCTCTAATCAATTTATGACAATTGCCATTTAGCTTATTTGATTTTCAATATTTCTTTGTTGATTTTCAATAATTTGAATACTTGATTCAATATTTCGCTGAAACGTCAAAGTGTTAGTAGCCAAAGATTGAACTATATCTTCTAAAGAGGGTTTACCTTCAGAATTGGATGTTGTATTTTTATATTGCCGAGGCATATACGGTTGTCTATGCTGTTGGAAATTCGTAGTTGTTTGCTGCTTTTTAGGATTTCTATAACGCAAATTTGGGTGATCGCGTCAACTTGGGTTGTAGGTGCTGGAAAATGGGTCGTATTTTCTTTGGTTCGGTCCAACAAAACCTCCCACGACATTCAATTGTTCCGCATTTTCCTCCTGCAAAACCGAACATGCATTAGTGGAATGTTCTAAAATTAAATATATTCTGTATACCTTTGCTTCTTCTTTCTTCGCAACCGTAATTTGTCACACCAAAGAAGTAAGGTCATCCAATCTTTTCTCCAAAGTGGTCACATTCACTTCATTTATGGTTTTTGTTCCATGTCTCGTACGTATCTCGAATTGTTGGGTATTGGAAGCCAAGTCCCTTACGACTGTCGGTGTTTTGTCAACTAAGGCGCCACCGCTTGCAGCATCAATCATACTCCTATCCGTAAGCGAAAGACCTTCGTTAAAGTATTGAATCAATTGCTGGTCGTTATTTGGTGGTGTGGACAGCTAGCGCAATGTTTCTTGAATCTTTCCCAATATTCGTCGAGTGTTTCTCTCGTATGTTGTAGAATTCCACATATTTCCTTCCAGATGTTAACTGCTCTTGATGCTGGGAAATATTTCTCAAACAAGAGCCTCTTTATTTCAGCTCATGTTTGCACATTTTCTCCGACTGAATAGTTTAACCAATCTTGAACATCATCTTTGAGGGAAAATGGGAAGGCTCTTAGCTTAATCTGCTCTTCCGTCAAATTTTTCAGCTTTATTCCCATGTAAACCACGTCAAATTCCTTCAAGTGGTTATACGGATCTTCTTTCGGTAAACCCCTGAAAATAGGTAATAAATGAATTAGCCCATATTTTAATTCAAAAGTATTGTTATCACCTAAATTTGGAAAGTTAATGTAGTGAGGCTGTTGAGCATCTGTGGGCGCAACTAGTTTCACGAAGGGTGTCGTTTGCTGCCATACGTTCCATTTTCTACGTTTCATACTGCTATTTCTTCTATTTTCGTAGCCTTTTGGCTGTCTTCTTGATCTCCGAATCAAATAACAATTATGTTGTTTTGTCTACTCATGTAATAGACATATACCATTGAGAAATTCCATGGCAACGGCACCAAAATTTGGTACTGTTGTCGTCTACAACTAAATTCAAAAAGAAACCAACTTTCGTCAATACAAATTAATGTAGTAGTAGAAAGTGGGTATCATTTCCAAGAGGAATTATAAAGGCAAAGAGTTTACAGGTTCAAAACTAAAATAAAGTAACTAAGGGGTTTTCAATTCATACAAATTTAAGAGTGTAGGAATAACAAAAATTAGAAATTAACAAAATTAATTGGATCTGAAAAGTTAATAGACAAACCTTAGTTTCAGGTCACCGATGTTATCACACTAAAATGGATCCTTGATATAAAATTCAGTTCATCAATAAACATTCATTGGGGGATATTTTCTCTTAAGTGTAAATGAATAGAAGCATGTATTCTAAGTATTCTTATCAATCAACAACCTAGATACGATCATAGGTTCAAGTGAATAATAGCTTTAAGAACTAAGAAACAATTGACAAGATAACACATATACGATATGCATTTAATCAAGATAAGTATCTTCTTAGAATTTCCCACTCTAACGTAAAGAAGGTAATCCTAATTGCCACTTGTGATTAACAAAACTAAACGTCATATTTCATTAATCTAGCTATTAAACGAATCAATTCCTAGTTGCGCACCTAGAAATCAATCAATTCAGTTAGAAAAAATAATTCGGAAGACACTCAATGTTCATCAGCAAAACAAACTTTATTGAAACATCTCACCCGTAATAGATGATAACATGGTTCCCCTTAACCAAGAAAAGGGATTTAGCTACTCATAACGAAAGTGAAAATCAAAGAAATAATAAAACATAAAGTCTCCATCCCTGGTCTTTCTCTAACGAATCCGAAAATACTTAGAAGAAAAATGTAGAAACGTCAACTAAACTCCTGGAAAAACTGTAGAAATTCTAAAACTATGCTAATACAAATGACTGACGTGAATGGTAGCAATTCCACTCCTTTTATGCTTTTCGATCCCTTCCTTTTTATATTATCTTTAGCTGATCACACCTCCCACGTATTCAGGTTGAAAATCTCCAGCAATCTGATCTTCCAAGATTATGAAAATCTCAAATGAATCAGATTTGAATTTGAAAACAAATTCTGCAGATAGTTTCCATCCTAGTACGCGCCCACGCTTAGTCACTGAATTTGCTGCCAATATGAAATTTTCGGGTTATCTTTGTTTCCTTTACATCTTTTTGATTCAATTTCATCTCTTAAATGTTGAAAATCATTTGAGAACAACTAAGAGACAAATCTATCAATTTCGAATAATAATTTCAACACATGAGAGAGATTTATATACCAAATGAATGCAAAATGACAACTTAACACTTGTACAACACTAGCTTTACTGAATTTTTCAAGTTCCTTTCACTTTGAATTCGTTTATTCTTTCTTTTGTAATTTCTAACATACAACTTTAATGTGACCTTTCTTCTTGTAATAGTTGTAGATTTTGCTTCTATGCTTGAATTTCCGTCAACACTAGGATTTCTCTCGTGTAGTCTCTCTCAAACAACAAGACCCTCAACAGGAGCCTCAGATTTGTAAATAAGTTGTTTCATCTTCTCTTTAGAAAGTAACGCATCATATAACTCTTTTAGGGTATAGTATCCCTAAAAGTGGAATATGATGCAGGTATTGAACATAACAATATTAAAGCCAAATCTTTATCCTCATACTTTACCTCCATAGTCTCTAAATCAAAAACAATCTCTTTAAACACATTTAAGTAATCATCAATAGATGTACCTTCTATCAGACGGTGAGAATACAAACTTTACTTCAAGTGCAATTTACTGGTTAGGCTTTTCATCATACATAACTATTCCAGTTTCAACGCGACAAAGTTTTCTTTCAAAAAATCTTGTAGAATCTAATTCAAGAGGTGAAGATGCATCTGTGATAGAGCCTTGCAATCCTTACGTTGTTTCTCCTCCGAGGTCCAAGATGACAGCATCTTATCAAACCCTAATAATGCATCATCCAAATCCATCTGTGCTAGTACAACACGCATCTTAACCTGCCACAATTAGGGGTGGGCTAAAAAACTGAAAAAATCGAACCAACCCAAAAAATCGACGAAACCGGGCTAAACCGAACCAAAACGATGTGATGGATGGTTTGGTTTGGTTTCGGATATTGGAAAACCGACTATATCGGTTCGGTTGCGGTGTAGGCAAAATTTTTTCCGAACCAAACCAAACCAAACCAAACCGATCAACTAAAAACAAAAAAATTTTGTATTTTTTTATATTTCTAACTCTAGGTATATAAGGTAAATTTGCAACTTTGCAACTATAACAATCATCCAATAGGTCCTAAAATGAAATAAAAATGTTGAATATATACTAAAATTGACTCAAATTTTAAGGCCCAAAATTAAGGCCCAAACTAATTGAAATAACCAAACCGAACCGAACCGCAAGACAAACCGAACCGACGGTTTCATCTGACATTCGGTTCAATTCGGTTTTTTTATATAATAGAACCGATTATACGGTTCGGTTCGGTTCAAAAGTCAAAAACTGACCGAACCGAACCGTGCCCACCCCTAGCCACAATGAGAACCTGGTGTTGCGATCTAGTAGCAGAATATCATACTTCATGGTTGCCATTTATGCAAACAACGAACCTTACTCTTATATCAGTTTATAAAGTCAAAAAACGATAGCAAATAATCTAAACAAAAGAACAACACACAGATTTTACGTGAAAACTCCAAATCGAGGAGAAAACTAAGAAAATGAATAGATTGGAGAACAGAAGATTGAAAAACATAGTTTTTGTTTAATATAATTTAAAACTTTAAGAAATGTATGTTATTACCATTATTAAGTTGGATATAATTTCTTATAATTTTATAATAGTTTAATTTTATTTGTTTACACGATTCTTAATAAAACAATTAATCTTTTAGCGAGTATTTTAAACGTCATCATTAGTCCTCGCACTACCTTTACAGCCAAAAATGACTCGCTTTTTCTTTTTTAAAACTAAAAAGGATGGATATATAATTATTAAAGACGTTATCTAACTGCCGTTGACTTGGCCATGTGTTCATGTAAACCAAATTACAGGGAACCCGATTTTTAATGTGGCGAGTATTTCAAACATCATCGTTAGTCCACGCACTATTTATGCAGCTAAAAATGATTCAGTTCTTTTCTTGTAAGGCAAAAATGTCATCCTAATTTTTTTATAATCTAAATCAGATATATATGTGTGTCTATGTTATTGGTTACAATTATGTTTGTTTAAGGTTGAGAGTTGAGAAAAAATTTATCAATAGTATTTTGATTTTAAAAAATTAAGATTATCCCTTCTTCAAGAATTGTAATCTATTTCAACGATAAAAATTTTATAACTATTTGATGCTTCAATATTATTCTTTCCTACTATTTTGAAGTTATTAAGTTAATTTAGGTATAAGTTTTTATTTATTTTTATAAATAAATAGAAGGAAGTTTAAATACTCCTAAGAGTTCAACCTTTTTAAAAAAATTTAGTAACCTAACTTGGGATCATACTAGATTAGTTATCGAAATGAAGAACTATATTATTTCTTTATTTTGTAGCAAGCATTTGAAAGGTGGAGGAATCACTAAATTAAAGAAACAATTAGTTAACGTTAAAGGTGATATAAAGCCTTATAAAAAAGTGAGTCATAATGAAATAGTAAATGAAGACTTTACTATCCGAAACCGGTATTGATAAGGTATTCATAACTTTGATACAAATTATGATAAAAGATGCAGTTTATTATTTAGAAATTTTAAAAATTATTATTTGGACTCAAAATCTTGAATACATAATGTGTGGGAATTAATTTATAATTCATACTTTTACAAAAATCATAATTTATTACGTATTAAAAATTTCATTGATGTTGGCGATTAGTATCTAACAATTAAAAGCTTGATTCAACTACCATTGACTTGCCCGTATCATGCACATTTATGCTGCGCTTGATTACTGTCTCTAATATGCAAAGACGAAACGAGACGAAAATTTAGAGACGGAACAGAAAAAAAATTAGAGACAGTGAGGTGTTTGATAGTGATGGACAAAACAAAAAAAATTGTCTCCATCTCGAGGACAGAAATGTGTTTTGTTGCAGTAGACAGAACATAAAAACAGTATCAATGACAAAAATGGCCCTGTAGTATAATATTATTGAAAATATGTAATTCATTGATTATTTTATAATTGTATCAATATTTATTTTAAGTGTTTTTGTAATTTTTAATTGAGATGAAATAATTACAATATAATTAATTAAATTATTATTATTACTTAATTAATTTTATTAAAATATTATTATTAATTAAAATATAACTAATTAAAATATAACTATTAATTAATTAAAATATTAATTAATTAAAATATTTAATTCTAAGGAATAGAATATATAAATAATAGAATAGTTATTCTTAGGAATAGAAAAGACGAACAATAGAATATAATGAGTATTACTTTATTTAGTTCAAGAAATGGAATAGATAAAGATTTTCTATGCCACTGTTTGGTTCAAAAATATAAACATGAAATGAGAAAGGAATAACTAACAAAAAAAATCAAAATATCCTTTTATTATTATTATTATTATTATTATTATTATTATTATTATTATTATTATTATTATTATTATTATTATTAT
>JANZXP010000002.1:11452747-11466895 GCA_027576715.1 Erythroxylum flavicans
GTCACTGCTCGACATGGGAATAATAACAGGGGAGGAAATATTCAGAATGTTAACTTTCAAGAAAGAACTTGTACCTGTGGAAAGTGGACAGAACTTCATTTTCCATGTTCTCACGTCTTTGCTGCATGTTTGAGATCTAATGTTCATCCAACAGTCCATATCCATCCTGTTTACAGTCTTGTAGCATACAAAAATACGTATTTCGGTCAGTTCTATCTGCTTCAACATCCAGATTATTAGGAGGAAGAAGATTTTTTATTAGGATTTCGCAGGTCGAGGTTGGCTGAGAAGAGGGGCAAAGTGAAAAGTGCTCGAATACGAAATGAGATGGATAGACAGTGTCCTGATTCTCCGCGAAGGTGCCGTAATTGTAATATGCTAGGTCATAATGCTTCAAATTGTGCCTTTTCAAGTCATGTATAGTAGTGGTTTTATTTAATGCAATAAAATTGATTTGCCTTTTTTTTAATAAAACTTGACTTTAAATATTTTTCATTTTTCAAATGTATATATTATAAAATTTGTAAAAAATTAAATTAAATCAAAATAATTTCAATGCAGGGTTAACAAATTAAAACTTGTACTTCAAATTAACTTAAATATACCCGAATTTAAATAAATTTGGGCCGAGGGTGGACACAGGTGGCGGGGTGATACCAACCCTGCCATTAACCCCGACGGATTGCCCCATTTCCATCCCTCCCCCCTTTTTCAACCATAAATCACGGATTGAAAAAATTTTTACTCACAAAGCGAGAATTTAGCCTCTATTTTGAGTTAGGGATTACTACTTTTGATATTGCACCTATAGGGTGCCTCTCTATCCTTCTAGAGGATATGTCTGGGGTTAGCTTCCTTAAATTAGTCATGTAATTTGTCTCGTTTTTTATTTCCTTTTCATTAAAAAAAAACTATAACATAAACTTTTATATATATATATATATTATAATATTTAGATTAATGTTGGATAAGATATGGTCTTATGATAATTAGGTTTGATATTAGATTGGATTAAGTTTGCGACCTTGTAGACTTGAGACTATGATTCGAGACCTGAGCTGGAACTTGAATGGATTTATGTAACTGGAATTGCAATCGTGTCCAAATGTAGTTGAGATGGAAAAATTCGAGCCCCGACTTATGCCAAAAGTCAGTTCGCTCGTTTTTCTTTGGCGGCTTGTCCCTAAGGAGTGGTTTTTAGAAATAGTAGTTGTAAAAGTCTCTCACACAGTATCAATAAGGAGAAGTCTTTCCTACTGGAATCTTCCCTGCCACTGTAAAGTTCATCAAATGATATCCGTCCTTTAGTATTGGGAATGCTTACGAACGAATAATTAATCTTGACTGATTTTCCCAATAGAAGGAAGAATCATATCAGTTCGTGATTTATTGATAACTAGACTTGGATTCTCTATCAACCAATAAAGTAGGATCATTAACATGGTTAAAGCTAAACTGTTTGAAGTGCAGACGGAACAAGGTACTCTTTTTACTACTATGTTAATACAAAAATGGTTTCACAATGAATAGTGGTAAATTGTTTCGAACGAGCATCACTTATGCTTGGAATTGCAATCGTGTCCAAATTAAGTATGATATTTTTAATTTTAAAATTTTAAAATGATATTATTTTTATTTTTTATATTTTAAGTTGAATCAAATTAGGCCAAATAGTATCTTAAAGCCAAAAATTAAGAAAGTTTTTAAATTTAATTTGAATCCTAATCAATAGCTCGAAACTAAAAAATGACATAAATTTAATCTAAATTTCTATCAAGAGTTTTATTAAGCTCGATGTCGATGGCAGTCCCTTGGGCAATACTGGAGATGTTGGGATTGGTGGACTCATCCGTGATGACAATGGTTGTTAGGTGTTAGGCTTCTCTGGCTATATTGGACATGCAACTAATACGATGGCAGAATTACAAGCTATTTGCCGTGGTCTGATTTTTACCTGAGATCTTGAGTATCGCAAGGTTTTACTGGAAACAGACTCGTTAGAGGCAGTTCGTCTCATCACTCACTCCTGCTCCCCCTTTACCTCTGGTCCTAAAGATCAGGTCTCTTCTTTTAAGGACATGAATGTGCTCAATTTCTTATTTCAGCAAATCAATGTGCAGATTTTTTAGCTAGGTGAGGGTCGTTTCGTTTTCATTATTAGGTTGTGTGGACTGATCCAGTCCCCGGGTTGTAGCTGTTGCTTTCTAATGACTGGCATTCAGTTGCTTTTTTGAGGCGTTAGGCTTTTGTATTTATTTTCATTTTACCAAAAAAAAGATTAAATTCGTACCAACAAAAATTGTAACCCTAATGATAATCATTTGTATAAGGAACAATATTTATATGACAACTCACCCCAAATATATCAAAATGACGATACAAAGAGACGAGGAAGGCCATAAATGAGCTGCAGAAACCAAAAACCAGAGAAAGAGCTGTTACCATTAGGCCCATTTTATTCAGATCCAGCCATCCAGGTGATTGTCAGCGTCAACAGTCCGACCATCCCTCACCAATGAACATACAGTCACCTGCCTACGTGACGTATACATAACTTCGTTGCCCTCTCACCTTCTTCTCCTCTTCCATATTCCTTCCTAGAACAATATTCTCTCTCTCTCTCTCTCTCCCAACGCATCATCAAGCACAATTTTCTGCTGCAGTCCATGTATCTCTGTAATTTATATTTGTAGAAAGTTTGGTCGCTTTCGTGCATAGATCGCATATTCTCTATTACGCGAAACCCAGCTTACCGTTTTCGCATTTGGATCCTCATCGGCTTGTAATCTTTTAGCATCGAACGATTCCTTATCGGTTTATTGATACATAGTATCTTTTTCCAGGTTTGATTGGCAACTTTTGGCTTTTGTTTCCTGCTAAATTCGATACCCCACTTTGGTTTTTCTTACATAGTTAAGAGATTTTCAATCTTAAATGGATCAGTCTACGATCTATGTATAAATTTTCCTGTTTTGGCTTTTTTATTGTTGCTTATGTTCAGATTGTGCATTCTTTAATCAGTTAGGAAGTGGAATAGAAGATGGGAGCATTTATGTCGAGGTTTTGGTTCATGTTGTTTCCGGCTAAGGAGTACAAGATTGTGGTCGTTGGCTTGGATAATGCCGGCAAAACGACGACGCTGTACAAGTTGCATTTAGGAGAGGTTGTAACGACTCATCCTACTGTTGGTAGTAACGTTGAAGAGCTTGTGTATAAAAACATCCGATTTGAGGTTAGATTTTCTTCATACTTTTGGAACTTATTGCTCTTTTTATCGGTTCTTCGGTATCTATGGATAGTTGAATTGATTTGATTTGTTTGTCATTTGCTATTTCTTTTGGGTTGGAACGGAAATGACATGTGGTAAGTGTCGATAATTGCTTTTACTAGTAAAGAAAGATAAAGTAAAAGTTTCAGGAAATTAAATACTGTTAGTTGCAAGTGAAAAGAAAATGCAGGACCCTTTGGCAGATGCATAATAGTTGTTTTGTCTTACGGTGAACCTTTTGTGCACTTTGTGCGTGCCTGACCAGTTTTGCTACATTTCCTGCCATTTTTACCAGAGGCTTTTCCTTTATAATCCCAAAGTGCCTGTCTTCGTCTTTTGTTGATTCTACAAGAACTCGACTGTACTCTTGGTTTAAGAACGGGTACTAATTTCAGGGAGAGAAGTAAAACATTGTTTGCTTCTACTGATAACTCAGATTCATCCTTATAATCTTTGTGATTAATCATACTTTTTGAACATACGTCATCTTACATTTCTATCCTCAAAAAGTACCTTGCTTTGTATCGGAAGGTTCTATTTATATCCGGATACTTTGAAATGGAAACTTTTTGTGCTACGAATGTGATTGAAAAGCAAACTTCAACAATCTAGGTTGTTCTTTGAAATTTCCTGCTATTTTGCTTCATGGAAAATAGAGAATTGGATTTTGTAGCGGGTGGTGCTTGAGGTGAAATGCAGGACAATATTTGTCTAATTTATTGGGTTATGTGTTTGGTCATGTTCCATGGTATAGAGAAGTTATAAAGCATTCAGTTATATCAAGATAATTGTTCATCTAGTTCTGAGTACCAGAAACATTTCTTGGTGGCCATGTGATGTAGCTTCGATTATATATCCTTGGAACTGCAAATCACTAGTGTTGTCGTTTCAATTCCCCAGAATTTGAGCTTTGTTTTTTTTATATTATTAGAAGCCCTTCTGTGTGCGTAAAGGATGCCAGATTGTTTATATCTGAAGGGTAGTTACCGATGACTAGTTTTAGTTGTGCAAGTTAGACACAACAAACAATCATAAACGTCTACCCTTTCCCAGTTCTGATGGTGTACCGGTGATTTTTCTAAAATTTGGTTTTAAGGGGGCTAGTGAGGCTGTCTCTTATAGGGTCTTTAATAGCTTAGTAGATGCTTTCTCTAAAACAGGTGCAGAAGCTGTATTTTGTAAATTGACTTCAATGAGGGACTAGTTGCTTTCATATCCTGCTGAACCAATGGCGGAATTTCTTTATGAGGTTTAGATACCTAAACTTCAGATTTAGCTGCCGGAAATCAGCTATTTTAGTTACAAGTCACCCAGCATAGCAACTTGTGGGAACAAAATCATTCTGTAAAGTTTTTACTGTGACTTGGTGGCACATTAGTTCTGGTACTAATACGTTTCAGGAAATATTTTAACCTGATAGATCAATAAAATGTTACTAGTGATTAACATTAACTACAATGTAAAAGTACTTCTCATAGATAGAATTCTAAAACAAGGACGGTGATTAGTGGCGACGTTTGCTAAGTGCTAGAACTTATCTAGAAACTTGTGATTAAAGCTCCCAATCCTCCCTGCAAGCAAATTCATTACTTCTTGAGGAGTCTGACCTTAGAAATATAAGAAGATTCTTTTCACTCATGCTATCTGCTGTTCTCCTGCACAGATCAGTGTGCTGTTCTCCTGCACAGATCATTATGTCTAGCTTGTGACATGTATCTCCTCTGAATTTATCTGTTTGCACCTATATTGTTATGTTTTTGCGTCAAATATTTTAAATATTAAGATTTTTACATCTCTTGAAAATGGGTATATTTACTTTGGTGACAGTGTACTTGATTTTCTCAGTTATCTCATTAAAGAAAGTATAGGGAATCTGACAATTTCTCTTTAGTAAAGTAGTAGGGAGAAATGCATAAAAATAGCATCTAGTGATAATAATGTGAATACAATAAGCATTTTATGACACTTAGGCCAACACTAATTGTCCAATAATGGAGAAAATAACTACGGCTGCATAGTAGAGATCAATTTATCCTTCTAAGACTTTATCTATTTTAATGAGAAGTCTTTATGCACACATCATTTTGGGTATTGAGTAGCAAGTTCAAGTATTTATGTTTTCATTTTCTAGATTCCTATAACAAAAGTGCAAAGGTTGGTTATCTGTTATTCTCTTGTGTTTTGCACAGATTCACTAAACAATTGTGTTTTCAATGTATCTCTGGATATGTTGAATTTCAATCCCATGATGCACTAAACTCTGCACTTTTTTTGGTCTAAAATCTTAAAACACTCTTGGAGATTCTCTTGCAACAATAATTCAGATGTAACAAGTATGAAAGTCACTTTTATGATTATTGAGACACTAATAGTGTCTTGAAAATTTTCAATGACACGAGAAGCTGAAAGGCTACACCAAAGCTACATTAGAGTTCTTTTTGGTAAATAAAATCACAGATGGTCTCTGCAATCTAATAACGATGACATTTAGAATTTTGTGTCCTTGGATTATCTGGCATGTTCTTTCCTCAATTTGTAGTTTTGAATTGGAAATTTGTTTCAATGGTCAAACGTTGTTATGTCTCCTTGTTTCCGTGGATTCCATAAATTTGTTTTCTGCTTCTGTTATAGTTTCTGAAACAATTTTATCTAAATACAGTAGTGAATTTTGGGTTTCCTCCTTGATAGTTTTGCCACGTGACTCTTATCTTATGGCATTTAATTGTTGTTGGGAAGAGCAATTAGCTTCACTGATGAAACGTTGTGATTCCAGCTTCTTAACAAATATTGTTGATATTGGTCTTATTGATGAAGTTTTAGCGGGATTATACTTGAATGAATTTTGGAGAACGGAGTCAATTTGGCTAATTTACTTGAACGATTCAGTGCTACTCTATTTTAGTACCATTTTCTATACCATTCTATCCGGTATGGCGATACCAGCCAGTGTAGTAAACGTTACAGAATTTTGATTACATTTGATTTTCAGGTATGGGATCTTGGTGGACAAGATAGACTCAGAACATCTTGGGCTACATATTATCGTGGAACTCATGCTGTGATTGTCGTGATAGACAGCACTGATAGAGCGAGGATCTCCACCATGAAAGATGAGCTCTTTAGACTGCTTGGACATGATGATTTACAAGATTCTGTTATTCTCATCTTCGCAAATAAACAAGACCTGAAGGATGCCATGACTCCTGCTGAGATCACTGATACTCTCTCTCTTCACAGCATCAAGAATCACGACTGGCACATTCAAGCCTGCTGTGCACTTACTGGTGAAGGTCTTTATGATGGACTTGGTTGGATAGCCCAGCGAGTTACTGGCAAAGCACAGACTTGAAGTCTACTTAAAATTACTGAATTTCAAACCACTCAGTGAAACAGAAACCAGTTTTTATGTACACCATCTAACTGTACTTTTTTGGGTAGATTCTGTTTTAACATTTGAATTGATACGAAGAAGTCTTCATATGATTGCACAAACAAGTATTTCATTAAGATTTCCAATTCAAGAAAATGTTATCAATGGTTGCTTTATGCACAGCCAAGCATTACATGTCGATGAAAATATGTATAGCTCAAATATTACATGTCAATGACAATATGTATAGCTCGAAAATTCGCCGCATGTCCTGGAATTCGACGCCTCTGCCAATAGAGGGGTACATTAATTGTGCCTAAAATAAGCAATCAATATCATAGTATCCAGCATCTGCAACCTTGTGACTCTTGAGGGCCCTCGAACCATCTGTCCCACAACGGATTTACGGGACCATTTGTTCTGTGAAACAAAAATATGACTACAGTCAAGTGTCGTGGCAAGGTATAGAAGAAGATTCAAGGGAAGGGTTGAGAGAGGCATACACTGGTAATAGTGGGTCTGGTCTAATCTCCACAGTTGTTAGCATCCTGAGATGCAAAAGGCATAATGAAGTTACAGTTAAAATTTGTCTTCAAATGAAATGAAGAATCAATAGCATGTTGAGTATGAATAGTAAGCACTTGTGCACTAGTTTACACTTACTCCTTGCATGCAGCTGAGGCCTTTTCCATCCTCTCAAGCTGGTCAATTTCTTCCTGTTTGTGAATTTATAAAAAATGAGAAGTCATTGGCATTTAAGTATCCATCAAAATGTGCAAGCCATCTAGGGAGGGAAACAGTTAATAGCTTGAAGATCTGCTCTGTGTAACAGGAAACCGAAAAGGAAAGGAAAAAAGAGAAACAACAAAATTGAAGATGTGTGGATATTATCATATTAACATGTGAAAGACTTGATAAGTTATTGGTCTCTAAATAGCAAGTATTTCATTTAGCACAAGTTCTAGACCTCACCAAGTGGACTCAGAATCACTGTCAATACTGACAGTTTGCACTAGTTTTCCTTCAGAAATAAGCAGGCAAATGGAACTTTATGCTAAAGGAATTGCGAGATAGAACTTGAAATTCAGTGGAGCTTGTGAAAAAGCATCTTCTTGGTTTTTGAAAACTTCTAATTAAACAAGTGACTAATAGAAGAAGGATTGGCAGCAAAAATGAGGGAAGCATAGTCAGTTAGATCCTATTGAACATACAGGATATGTAATTAACCACTTTCAGATAACAAGAACACTCTTCTGGGAAATGGATTGATCATTCAACCTGTAATTGAAGGTGACTGTCTAGATTCAAACTACGAACTAGAAATTGCAAAGACAGAGGAATGGGGAAACCTTTGTCAAATCTAGTGGTAGCTGTTCACAACAAATTCATGAGAAAATAAAATAATGCCTACTGAACTAGTCAAACTCCTTGGATCTAGGAAGTATTACAATAGCAATGATATTAACACCCAGAAGTTCCGCACAATATATAACTCTTAGCCAAAACATAAATCCTTATCAGATGGGAAACAACAGAAAAATTTAAATCCTTATCAGATGAAAAAAAAAATCATAATAAAGGGTGCATCTATTAATACTTCTCACTAAATATGCAATGCAGTCAACGGTTCTACAATGCCAAGCAGAAAGACCTGTACTTCTTTCTGAACTTTTTCAGCTTGTAATCAGAGTAGATTAGGTTGGTTGAGACCATATAAGTTTGGTTAAACTATCGCCATATAGCTTCCTAACATTCCAAACTTTTTTAGAATCAAGGAACAGATGTTAAATAAGTAAACCTGTATGAATTTATTACGGGACCCTCAGATAAAGGAATAAGATAATTGAGATGCATCAGAATATGAGACAGTATTTGCTGATGGAGACCTTGAAACATGCTGCAAGTAGAGCAATGCATAGATATGCAGAAGCAGCCTGTTTATAAAACAAGATGAATCGATACACTATATCTTCAGAAGTGAGAAGTCCCGTATTGCCACAGCATATGTTTCCATCAGGTATTACTAAAATTGGCAACAAGGAATTTGTAGAGAAATATACCGTATATTAATCAATTTTATGCTTCCAATGTTAACAGCAAGGGCATTCTGATTTATTTGCAGGCTATGATTCTGAAATAGGATTTAAATTTTGTTGATTAAAAGTTTAATACAAGTGCAATGAACATCAAATGGTGTTGGCCAACAGGTTGTACTGACTACTAAGTATTAAAAGTCCATTTACAATCCAACTCTGTCATGCTCCTATCAACTAATTTACCTTCTTTGGAATTTTCACAAGCTACATCATGAAAATACTTCAGGAAACCAAACTTTTCTACAAAATCTATAATGTCTACTCTCGAGCTTGCATATTATATAATCTTAAAAAGTCTCCTTCACCTTAACATTCTGTCTCAGAATATTTGAATGGCAATCTTCATGAACCTTAATGACCAGCGAATGCACAGAAAAAGCAGAAATCTACCATCACATATCCTGAGCTCCAACAACATTTTAGAACATGACACAACCATGCTAGCCCAAAAGCTTCCTAGATAATCTAATCTACATGCAAACAAACATGGCGTCCTCTCCATTTGTACAAAGGATAGCAAGAAAACAAGCAGGCAAATGCTAGGGAACCAAGAACTTTCATCTAAAGAGCAGGCAGCTGACAGATTCATAATAGTTGAGAGAGAGGATCAACAGCAAGATATACCAGAAATCCTGAAAACTTCCCTAGAGGATGAGATCAGTAAAATTATATAAACCACTAGCTATATAACACGAAGACAACAAGATACCAGATCTCCACAAACATTTTCTGACTTCCAGCAATCAACTAAACAAGACTGCCTGTCCCACCAATCAAGCAACTTTCCCGCAATAAAGATAACAATTGGATTGTTGAACGCTCGCTATCCATTTCCTAGATCTACCTAACTCAACACTGTTGAATAAAACTTAAAACAAAATTTCTTTGACAGTGAACACTTACGTTCAAAAATCATTTAATACCTCCTTGAAAGTCACAAACAACCATCAATTTGTACAGAATTCAGAAAAACACAATTCATCTGAACTCCCTTCACTTTCAGGACAACATATTTAAAAGCAAACTTTTCCTCGTCTACTCTCTTCCACTTGCAAGCTCCTTCGGAGATACCCTTGCTAACAAAAAACTTCCTCAGACTCATCCCAAACGATATTAAACCCCCAAAATCAAACAAAAAGAAGTAGGAAAGAAAACGTTTTCCTATTAATTCTCGAAGAAACCCAGAAGAAAAACTCAAAGATAGAACAGATAAGAGAAACTGAAGAGACAAGAACCGACCTCTAAGAATCTAGCTTCTTGCTCAAGCCGTTTGACCTCTGCTTGTATTCGATGCTTTCCTCTGGTATCAGTAACACCTGTTAAGGAGTAGACACGTTGGGTAATCGGACCCGATGAGTCAGACCTGTCCGATTGCATCTCTTAAAGACAAGTCAAAAGAGTGTCTTCAAAAAGCCCTAAGCTTTGGCTCTCCTGCTGACCAAAAAAACTGGAAGAAACAAAAGTTGTATTTGTATCACATAAAAGACGCCATTAGAAAGAAAAACAAGGATGACCCAGTAATCTTTATGGACCCCATGGACATGAAGTTAACTACTTTCTTCCATCAAAGAACAAAAGAACAGTAGTGATCTGTTCAGTTAAACAACTCAGAAAAGCGAGAGAGAGAGACAAAAGTTGTCGTTTTTCAGGGCTTTCTTACAAGAGAGGTGCGTGAATGTAGTAGTCTTTTCTCTCTCTCATTTTCTGTGTCTTTTTGTCCCTGTATGAATGAATCTCATCAGTTGTGTACTGTGCTCAAACACCTTTCTTTATATTTTATATTTTCTATGAAAAGCTTTGATGCACGCGAAGCGGTTGGTAAGGACATTGACAAAGCTAGCTAATAGAGGCCTGTCAGTGAAAAAACTGAAGATTAAGTTTTTTACTGAGCAATTTTGGTTTTGGCAGGATAAAAACTACTGTTGGATTTGATTGATTTCGCAGTTTCTCACCACTGATATTTTCACTCTGCAGGTTCTGCTTTTTAATGTCGTTGATCTTTGAACGGTCAATACTAGGGGCCTTTTCTGGTGAACTTTGCAACATGTTAGATATATTTATCTTCTAAACTTTCAGTATGTACCTTCTTTTAAAACTATTATTCTCCTATTTTAATTATTTGTTATTATTTTATTATATTTTTATAATTATTTAACTTTTTATAATATTTTTATATCACATTTACATATGGGTCTATTCGTCTATCAAAAATAATATTCATACTGAATTCAACTAAATATTAATGATTACCATGATTCCCTTAAAGTAGTGGGATACAACTTATCTATCATTATTCGATGATTTTAAAGTCAAATGAGACTTTCTCTTATATATTTAATTTTAAATTATTTATTTACTAAATAATTTATTAAAAAAATATAATTATTTGAGTCATTGAATGTTTGGTTATTTATTCATTAAATCTATCATTTTTAGAGATTTTAATGTCTTAAATATGTTGCCAAACTTTTTCTTCTTTCTTTTGACGAGTATTTATATCAAATCGCGAATTTTAAATTTATTAAATTCATGCAAGATTATTTTTTTATTTTAAAGTTGTAGATGGACCATTAGGTTTGGTGGCTACGTTGGACAAGTGCCACCAGCTCCTTTGCAACGTACACATGTCGCTCTTAGCTTGTGTCGCTTGTTCAAATCAATGGACAAAGCCATCTCCTCTTTGTTTGTTCATAGATCTGTCAAAAACTAGGTCTCTGTTGCTTTCCACCGTTTTCCCGGAAACCAAAATCCTGCTTGTTACTTGTTAGTCCGATCATTGTTACCTAAGGTGTTTCAGTGCTTGAGTTCACCTGGTGAAACTGCTGATCCTACCCCAGTAAGTCCAGGGCCAAACCTCGAACTGGATTTTCCCTGCCCACCGTTGCCTTCACCGCCAGTTCCAGAAATGCCAAAGCCAGGCATGCGTCCACCGCCGGTTAACCCGCCGCCTGATCTATTGTCGGGATTCACGTTGGTAGATAAAAGAATGTTAAAATAGTTTATAAATATTAAAAAAAAAACTTCTTTTTATAAAGTGTTTTTTTTAGAATTAGACTCAAATTTATTATAATATCATAACTAATTTAGAGCAATAGTCAACCTGTTGTAACCTTCTGTTCAATACATTCATCATTTGTCAAGCATGCTTTGAGAGGGGGTGTGTCACCTCCCGTCCCCCTTCTCCCTGTACGAGGTATCTTTTGAAGTGGAGTTGGGGTCAAATTTATCATCCATCACCTCTTTTGCCCCGCCGGATATTGATCCACCCTGACTCCCTGAAATTGTAACCCCGTCTTAAGTTCCGCCTGACATGCAACCACCTGGCTCATTGTAGTCGTCTGTGGACCTCGTGAGAAGTGTCAAGGAAGGAGTACTACGACTAACATCAGTTTCTCCAGATCTTTTTTTGTTTTCATGTATCTAATGACTAATTTCTAATGGAGTTTCTTGTATTGAAGTTAAACATTTATTGCTATTTTAAAATAGCTCAATTGATAACCCAAAAAAAAAAAATAGCTCTATTGAACTTAACAAATAGGGACTCAGACTTGTCATTAATAACCTTTTCCTATTGTACTTCTTTGTTTATATTTAATGCAAACTTCGGAGATAAAAGTATATTTAAGAAGTACTTTTTTCAAATAAGTATATATAATTTAAAAAGGTTTAACTAGGGAGGTCAAAAAAAGTTCGGCGTAATTTTGACTCAGGATAATCGAGTCATAGGTCAAGATCGACAAACACGACCTGTGATTCGACTGTTATTTTAAAAACGATGTCATTTTTAACGCTTTACTTAAAAAATATGGTAGATCAATTTAGCCCAGCCCGTCAAGTCGTGGGTCACTATAACCTGGGCCGAGCCGGCCTAAGAGTCGGTGCATTGACATCTCCTAATTTGACAAACTTTCTGAATAATCAGTCTACGTCATTATTAGGAACACTTCATTTGGGTAAAGTTTGTGCTGGCATGTCAAACCAGCAAAAATAAATTCCTACTATAGAATACTTAAACGAACAAAGTGGTGAATAAGGTCGAACTACAGAGACCAGTATTACAAAAATAATAAAAATAAACAAAATTGATTTAAGAATGATTAATTTTATAACGCGAAATCATGCAGAAGATAATTAAAAATAAAGACTGAAAATAATATAAAGAAAGACCTAGCCAAAGTACTCCTCCATTCGATACTGTAATTCGATCATAGACTCAAAAATATAAATTCAGTTCATTCTTATGAACAAAGTTATAGCAGACAGTGAACAGCACATATCGACCAATCCATTCATAATTATTCGATAACTCTGAGTAAAGCTCCGCAGATTATTACCCTAATCAATTAGACTATTCCCCAGTAAAGCTCCTCAGAATATAATCTATGGCAGCAATAGACTCTAATGGACTTTTGTCTTAGTCAACAGAATCGGAAAAGTCGCAGTCTATTTAAACTAAAGTATTTAATCTCACTAATTTTTTAATTGAAATTAATTCGCCACTTCGATAGACAGAAATCACGGATTCACTAATCTATTCCACAATTTATCACCAAGGCAATCAATTAATGGGCCTCATTAATCAACAAGCACGGCAATAATAAATCGATTAAAGCGCGGAGATCAAACAAACATAAGAGATAAATAAAAGTAATTAAATCAAGGGAGTCTCAAGAATTACATTAATTGAACGTTGGATACCTTGTCTAGATAAAAAGGTTAGCCATGTATAGCAATATTAAAAGACAATGTTATTAGAGGAGAGTTGTTGTCTTTTTCCCCAATCCACAAAAGCTGCTGCCGCTGTTTTCTTCTTAATCTCAAAGTTTACTTTCGTCTTTTTTCTAAAAGTAAGTTTATTTATAGTCTAGGTTTTCTTTCTTTACAATAAACAAAATGGGTCCTAATTAAAACATGAAAATAAAGCTCCAATGGGCTACAAAATAACTTGACTTAGTCCAGCATAAGAGGTCGTGTCATTCGAGCCCAAATTTCAAGATAATTAATTCGAGATTCACAAGTAACAATTTGACAGCATCGCAGTACCTTCAACATGGTCATATCGAAATTATGTTCAGTTCCAAATTAGCCAAATTCACTCAAAATCGCATCACTTTAATACTTTATCACCTAGAACATATATAGACATGAATTACCATAGAAACACAAGCAAAACTTCACATAAACCTATCAAAAGAACATGAAATACACACAAATAACTGTTGGAAGTATTGGGTGAATGAGTAATGTTTGGGACGCAGGTGTGCGCGACTTGCGGACATGAATGCCGGATCAGAATCGGGGGCTTGATCAACCCGCCTTTTTCTTTTTAATATTTTCCGGATTCACTTATTCCAAATAAAATGGATTGAGAGAATTACGCACAATTTAATTCCAGCATTGAAGAATTAATTCAT
>JANZXP010000002.1:11486743-11507917 GCA_027576715.1 Erythroxylum flavicans
TTTTCTCGTGAAATGCATTCCAGTTTCTGTCAAGCAGCTCCCAGCGCAAAGCTCTTTAAGATCCTGAATGATATGCAAATGAGAATATTTATCTTTAGCTTTGTCTAGTTCCCTTAATGACATGGTCCATCCATTTTCATAAATATTAATTACACATCTTCGGTTTGCCCCCAACTGATCCAATCTTATTGTTCTCTGAGTTCCATTGTCATGGTATCTTTCAGTTAGAAAATACGATTATGAACACTAATGGATGCTGAAAAAAAAAAAAAAGGACTTACTGCACTCATCAACCACTCATGTACATGTATGTGTCCTCCGAAGGGGCCTGGACCAGCAGTTCTACCAGTTTTTACAAAATTAAGTGATGCAGCATGTTGCCGACCAAATAGATGGTTAACATCTTTTCCTTTTTCATAGTCTTGAAAGAGAAAAATTAGTTTCGGTTTCAATCTGATTCGACCCACAATTAACAAGTGGATTCCAAATCAACATCTAGCTGTTAAATTTTGTTGTTGTATAACGTTGACTATAGTTATGTAGCTAAGTGGTTCATAAAATACAAATGTGATTGGAAAAAGCACAAATAAAAACAAAAGGTGCTGGTCAGCCAAAGAATGGTAAGAACATGGATCGTACAAATGATATCACTATCAACATCCTTAATTCGTGTTCAAAGATAACTTTCGACATTTTTGAAAAGTACTTTGAAGCAAATACTAAACTCCGGTTTATTATGAAATTTCGCACTAGATAATGAAGATGACGACAATGACAACTTTGAAGCAAATTCTTTTTTTTATTACAAGAGGAAAAAACATAAATTACAGCCCCAGTTAGATGCCTTGATGAAGCCAAAGTATTGTAAATAACACGGATATATTTATAGGCCGTTTGGAAACTTTTAAATTAAATTTATTGACGAATTGGATTCAATTATATCAGTGGAATTGAATTAAATTCGATTTACAATGTTTGGAATAAATCTATAAATATTATAATTGAATTCAATTATATTGTTTGCAACACAATAAAAATTAATTCAACTACTTCATATGACTTTTTTATCCTTAACTAAAAATAGTATGTAATCAAATGTGTGTGAGTTTTGTAGTAATTTGTATATTTATGATGTGTATATTAGGAAAAAGAATTTTTAATGTTTTAAAGAGATTTGACTCTTCAATTCGCACACCAAATCAGATCATTTGAGATGTGAATTAAATTCATAAAGAAAATGTGATTTAATTACGTGGTTGAATTCAAGTCATCTCTTTTTTATCATTCCAAACACATAAATTGAATTCAATTATATATAATAAATGAATTGAATCTAATTCATTATATTTCAAACGTCCTATTAAGATTTTTTTTTGCATGTGTAGAATTTGACCACAGAATTTGAAGCCAAAGCCACAATTATGAACTTTTATCAAAATAACACGATAGATTTAAGATTTTTTTTCTTTAATTGTTGTACCTTAATTGAGCTTTATAAAGCACCTATTGTTAACATGATACTTAATCAAACTTATAGTTAAATACAACATTACTAAACAGCATCAAGCGTCATTAAATGTGAATCACACATCAATTCATAAACCAAATATAAATTTTAGTAAGTAATGATATAGGTAATACGAAATAAATCTATTTATTAATTTTCATATTAAAACCAATATGATTTAAGTAATTAATTTTCTAATTAAAGGTAAGGAAAAGAATGATCATTTGATAATTTGTTAATTTTTACAGAGACGAGAAAAAGAAAAAAGATAATATGTTGATATATGAAACTCCACATGCACAAGTTTCAGGGCAAACATTAGTTAACTGAACTGAAACTGACATCAAGAAGACCTTGTCATCGGTTGGTATTTGGTTGAGCTGGTCAACTTGAGTGCAGGAGGCGTGTGAAGCTGGAAAGGAATCTCTATCCTCCTTCCATTTTCAAAATGTAGCTGAAAAGTTTTCAGCTACATTTTCAAAAGCTGAACAAGTTTTTAGCTACATTTTCAAAAGCTGAACAAATTATTTTTAGCTACAATTCTAAAACGTAGTCAAAAGTTTTTAGTTGCATTTTTAGAAATATAATCAAAAATTTTTAGTTACATTTTTTAAAATCCAACCAAATGTTTTTAGATACACATTGTATAATATAGTCAAATTTTTAATATAAATTTACCTAAATGTTATACTATGTTAATTACAATTATTCGTGACATTTTTAATTCATCTTGTATATAATATTTAGATTTTTTGTTGTTAATTTGTTATACAAAAATAATTGAAAATTTGAAGTATTGTATACAAAAATAAAATATCATTAAATTTGATTAGGTACAAGATTTTAGTTACAACTTCAAAAATACTTATATACAAAACAAAAAATAAAAAGATTAGTTTAATCACTTTCATCTTCGTTCCTTACATAATACAGTCAAGTAATTTTCTTAAGTCCTTTCCATGCTTGGCTAATTTTTTTTAGCAACTTTAATTGTTTTCTTTTCAAGATGCTAAATGCATGCTGGTTATTAGTACTTAAGAAATTGTATTTTTAGTGAAAGTAAAAGTTGTCACTAAAAGTAGTAATATTAGTTACTATTATTATTAGTGTCCAATATTTGAAATTATCACCTCCTGTTACAAAAACTTCCGTCACTAATAAAATAGTTACTAATTTAAGAAATGGTAACAATTATGCAACACATTTGTGACATAAATACTGTAACCAAAACTTGTGAAATTTGTGACAACACTATATGGTCACAATAACTTTACATATTTATGACAAATTTATCGTCACAAATAATATAAAGTTGTGACAAATTAAGTCGTAACAAAACTTGATTAAATTATGATAAAAGTGCCGACACTAAAACTTATGGTTTGTGTGACAACACTATATGGCCACATAAACTTTACATATTTATGACAAGTTTGTCGACACAAATAATATAAAGTAGTGACAATTAAAGTCGTAACAGTACTTTATTTTATTGGTTCAACATTATCGACACTACAATAATTATAAATAGTGACAAAATATTTGTCACTAATAATTTTTTATTAGTGTCCATTACTTCTTGATGACTAATTTTTTAATAAAAAAAGTGCCAACATCATTTCGTCACAAAAATGAAAATTAGTTCTTACAAAAAGTATTGTCACTAATGTGTTTATTATTATCAAAAATAAGACTATCAATTAATTTTGCATTAGTAGCTATATTGTCTAATAGATTTCAATTCGTCACAAATATGAAAGTTATATGTTACAATAATGTTATCACTAAATAAAGAATATATGTTACAATTAATTTATCTTTAATGTGTTTGTGTTTGTTACAAATAATATTATTAAATTTAACAATTTAATTACATAATCGATAAAATCTTTTGCATTGCTGGCCATAAAATAGAAATTTTCACAAATGATATGGATTTCTAATGCCAAGATATTGTCACAAAAGTAAATAAAAATTATTAGTATATATAAAATATATAAAATCATCAAAATGTACAAAATTCTAATTTCCAATGTGTAAAATTGGAAATTTTAATATCTAAGACAATTATATTTATTACAATTATCCCAAATTACCACTATTAATTTAAGCTAAAACTCGCCAAATTAAATTTTCTTGGCTATTCTTTCAGATGAAGTTCAAGATTGATTTGTTTTCTACAAAATAAATAAAAAATAAAATCAATTAATTAGTTTATAAAATATTAAGCTATAAATTTAGCACTAACATTTTATAATAACATAATGAAAATAAAAGAGTGGAAGAAAATAGGCAATTACAACCATATTACCTTATGAATAAAAAAAGTGTCATACCTTTAAAAATAACCACATTGCCTTTTTGTCTTCCTTAGAAATCTCTTTCCAACTAGAGACATGAGGTGGTGCAAGTTGCCGAATGCATATAGTAACTTCTGACTTGAAAAGGCTGACATGTTTACCGCATACCTTATAGTACAGAGGAGGAAACTTAAAATCAATTTGTTTTCCTTCAGCTTTCTTCTTGGCAAGTCTAGCATTGATTGTTGGTCCTCGTCCACTTTTTTAGAATTTACATTTCTTATTTTAAAAAATAACAATTAAAAATTTACGTTTTTAGGTGTTTTTGTTAGGTTCCCACCTACAGCACGAAACTTGATATGAAGGGCAATAATACCAAGTTCCTAAATCATTCAAATCAGAAAATAGTCAGTACAGGCTAATACAATTCATACAAGTTGCAAACTAAGAAACAATGGAGAAGAATGAAATTGCAACTCATCCCTGCAGTTAAGAGAACTAGGCATCAAAGGAAGTCTAATAATATGTTATTTTTCAAGTAGGAAAAGATGGGGGGAAAGAAAGGCTACTGAAGGTAGTTACAGAGAAAGGAGGATTAGTGGTAAAGGTTTTTGAAGAAAGCTTTGTAGTCTGAAATTAGTTTGGAAACATTTCATCCAAAGGTAAAGGAATTTCAAAATACACGAAGAAAGCAGTCCAACTAAGATAATATGCGTTAAGTGCCTTAAAGGAAAGCAAGTAGCCTTTCCCTTGGTACCAAGACCTAGTGGTAAGGACAACTACTTTAAATTGCAAATAAAAGTTATGGATAAGTTTATCAATTGATATGTAAAATAACCTTACATTGTTCGGAAACATCTTGAGCTGCAAGCATGGTAACATATGGTGTAAACTCGTCTCTGTCAACTTTAACCTTCATTCTACCTATTTCAAAAACCAGACTTAGAAATAACAGTAACTCCATAAACTATAAGTAGTGAATAAATGAAGAAAAGTAAGACCATACATCAATAACATTCCAAAGAACATCATAACATTCGAATGGAATTTTGAACTAGATAAGTCACAAAAAATAAATTCATATACGCCCAAACAGCTTTTCATTTTTTTTTAGTTGCATAACAATTTGATTCACAAGCATGTAAATTTATATTCAAACAACCCTAAATGAATAATATCTTTCAATAGTTTCAGAGTTAAGACAATAAGTATTATTTTTAATAAATAGAATAATATCATAAATAAGATATCATAAAATTACTTATCAGTAATACATACAGGGTTTCCCTTCTAGAAAGATCACTTTCATACTGTAGTTCCTAGTGAACTAGATCAGTTCACGATTGAAGATCAACTATTGGACACTACTAAAAATTGACAAAGATACCTCCATCACTTACGATGAATGTGTTAAATGAAGCATAGATATAATCCATACCAAAAACATTATTGCCATCCCTCACTGCAAGTCTAAGAGTCACATTCTCTTCCTTTGGTTCTTTAACTTTTCTTCTTGACTAAAGATCACAAGCAACAAAACCAATAATAAGCAAGTCAATAACCAATACTACTTTTGGGATAACAAACCTCCAAAAGGCACAAGATATATCTTCAAAAAGAATAAAGCAATCCAATGTGATCATATAAACTCAAACCATCCCTATGAACTATAAGGAAAAGATGTAGAAAGCTAGCATTCACATGGCTAATAAGCAGCAAGTTATAACAAATTTTGAGAAAGCAGAAAACCTCACACACAATCTAACGTCAACGAGAGGAAAAATCTAATGTGAAAAAAGGGATTAATAGTAATAAGAGATGTAGATAGAGTTACCATGGCTGCGGAAGCGAGAGAGCGAGAAAAGAGGGATGGATGGAATCAGCTGAGTTACCATGGCTGCAAAAGCGAGAGAGTGAGAGAGTGAGAGAGAGCGATGGAATCGGCTGTGGTTGTTGTTAGGATATGAAAACCCTATTAAACGAAGTGTTGGATCTGTTTGACACCTATTGTTATATGTAGAGGGCAACTGGGTTTTACTTTTAGGCTAAGATATTTAAATAGAAAAAAAATCTCAAGTCTAAGTATAAGAAGACGCCTAAAATGAGTTGAAGACGAGGCTCTCATTCTAAACCCTCGTAAGGGATAGCTAAAGGACCCGAGAGACCAGGGTCTACTCGGGTTGGGCCTAGATATGCCTGGGTGACCCTAATTCTGACTCGATCCATTGTCATTTCTACCTTAATTAATGAAAAGGAGAAAATTTGTATTTTTAAGGTAAATTGTATCAAATATCCTATTTTATTTTATAATAATAAATATAATGACTTACAAAAAGATTTATACCTATTATTGATAGTTAATCTTGTCCTATTCTTTTTATTTTATTTTTATCTGATCAAATTTAAATTAAACACACGTATATGTTCAATTTGCATATGTTTTAGGTTTGATTTCTTTATTTTATTATTTTTATTTTATTCTTTTTAAATCTTAATTAGTCTTAAATTAAATTCTACTTATAGATATTTTTCATTATAAAGTTTTATTAATGAATAATTTCTTTAATTGATATTTATGTATACTTTTTTTAATTTTGGATCAAATAGATTTATTAAGACATTTTCTTTTGGTTTTGAAGAAATTAACGTAACTAAAAAATAAAAGGGCTAACATGGCAATTAGGTAATTTTAATATTTAATATATTTCAATGTTTTCTAGGGAAAGAAATTATAAGAAAATTTGTTATAATTCCTTTAGATATAGGAGAAGGATCAAAGTCCTTTGATGACTAAGAACCTTTTCGTCCTTTCTTTACCTTTGTAAATCCTAGAATAAAATACAAATTGTAAGAATCATCAATGTGGAAAGGGAGGAAGTGAATGTGGTTTTCTTTATGAAATGTAAATTATATTCCAATTGCAAATAATCGTAATTATTATTATGAACAATACAATTATGATTATGATTAATTTTTTACGTTTATATTGACAATAACCTTTGTACAAAAAAGTTGATAATCAAGTGACAACAAAATTTCTTGTCACAAAAATTATGAATAGTAGTGATCATAGTGATACTTCCGTTTTTGTAAATATATTAAGTAGACACTAATTAATTGAATTTTTATTAACAAAATTTTTTGTTAAAAAAAGTAAAATATCGTGTGACGGTAAACCGTTTCATCACAGCTAGAAAAAAATATTAGTGACCAAACTATATTTTGTCACAACAAATAAAAAATATTAGTGATTAACATATGTTTTGTCACAATTATAATTCATTCCCATCAAAATTACTTTGGCGCCAAATTTTATATGCTTTTAATGACAAAACTTAGTGATAAAGAAATTTTGGCACTATTAATATATTAATAGTGACAATTTAATTGTGAAAGATACTAAATTATCACAATTACTATTGTATTAGTGACAAAAAATATAAATCATCACAGCTGATCTAAACAATAATGTCAATCAATTGTCTTGTCACTAAAAAATCTCGTATTTGTGATGACAAAAATAGTTAGTCACAAAAAAATTATCATTAAATTACAAATAGTTGTAAGCATAGTTATAGTTCGGTTATTGTGACAATATGAAGTAGACATTAATTAATTGAATATTTATTGACAAAATTTTTTGTCACAACAAGTAAAATATTGTGTGACAATTAACCGTTTCGTAACAAAAAGAGAAAATATTAGTAACCAAAATATGTTTTGTCACAACAAATAGAAAATATTAGTTACTAACATATGTTCTGTCACAATTGCAATTTATTCTCGCCAAAATTATTTTGGCGCCAAATTGCATAGGCTTTTAATGACAAAACTTAGTGATAAAAGAAAATTTGACACTATTAACATATTAATAGTGACAACTTAATTGTGAAAGATACTAAATTGTACAATTACTATTGTATTAGTGACAAAAAAATAAATCATCACAGTTAAACCAAACAATAGTGTTAATCAATTGTCTTGTCACAAAAAACCTTGTATTGTGACGAAACAATAGTTAATCACAAAAAAATTGTCACTAATCATCACAGCTAGTTAGAATCCTTTTGTGCCTTCATCAAGTTTGCTATTTAATACTGCAATTGTTGAATTTGTGCCTCTAAAATCTCAAACGAAGATGAGTAGGAAGTGACCTCTTCCTCCCCTTGCGGAATTGGCCCTATAAGTGCCTATATTCTGTTGACATGCTCTCCTAAATTGCTACCTTCCGCTATATCAATATGTCACTCTGATACTAGTACAAAGGTTTTCCTAGACACCAAACTTATATCAAAGTCGCACCTACTCCGTATCTTACTTAGTTCTGTTTAAGCAAGACTCAGCCTTCCCTGACTTGATCGTTAACCAAAAAAATTGTTTTTAAATGCCTCACAACTGTTGTATTTTTTAACTCACACACTTAAGTAAGAATACTAAAAAAGTATTAAATAATTATAGGCAATAAGAAACGTACAAGAGCTACGATAAAAATCAACTTTTACTACTTTCTTAAAAGTATACAAATGGATGTTCTCTCTCAATGTGTTCCCTTCCCCTCCTATCTATCCCTTGTTAGGAGTAAGGCTCAAATAAGCCATTTATAAGCATCTTTAGCTTTACAATTCAGAATTTTAATTGAACTGAACTAACTAGATCACATCTTATCCTAATCAAATTATATCAAGCTAATCAATATGATGACATCCTCATCTAAATAGGACTCTATCTGATAGGATTTATCTACATCATTACTAAAAAGATAAGAAATTATATTTAGCTAGGAATGATACATCTATATCCATTAAGAACTCCATTTTTAGATGATCTTCTCGTATGATCTTTATCTTTTAAAGCTAATGTAGATCTACTACGATCTTATCTACCACAGCATCCAAGATATTTTCTTGATCTCTATCCATCGATGATGAGTCATTTAATCCCAAAGACTTTCATAACACATTGGTCCGGTCTAATGCTTACTCATGTCAAGTCAATTAGTCACGATCTGTTTATTTGAGCATATATTAAGTTCTTAAAGCTCTCACTTGTCTCCCTCATACATGTGATCCAGCTAACCTTCAACAAGGTCCATCTCAAGCTATCTTTTGCTCTCACATCTGAATCTTACATCTTTTGAGATATTTCCACTAATATGTAGCAAAGCATGCTAACTTATCAACAATGTCCATTTTCCTTACCTACTTGCAATTCTTTGCCTTGTTCTGTCATCCTAAGTGTCAAACATTAGTCAAGGCTCGCCACGCCTTCCCCATTCTGCTATTAGGACTTAAGGGTCTGAAATGTGGCTTCTGGCTTCTAAAGTAGGCCGAAAGTAGGAGGTCAAAAGTGATGAAGAGTCAATGTTGCTACCAGTGATTTGGAGCACAAGCAAAGCTTAACTGGGAACAATGGTTGTTGGATTGGAATATATCGCTTAGCAAGAATCAATTTGGGCTTGTTTCTTGTAGTTAATGTAACCTAAATAAAGAATAAGATTTGTTTGGTTATTAGGATAATAAAACCCATATCATAAAATATTGTAATTAATGCTAGTGCAATCCCAAAGTTAGAATAAACTAACTTTGTAGCCAGGCAAAATTTAAAAGTGTTTAAAATTCAAATTCGAATTTTAATTTAAAAATTAAATCAAATCTGTTTCTTAATATCATTAAGATTAATAATTAGACTAAATTCTAAATTTGAATTTTAGAAAATTTGTTTGTAAAATTAAAATTAATTATTTGTAATTAAATTAAAAATAATTAATTAATTAAACTACTAAAAATTAAATTTTATTTTCTTATAATTAAAAAAGATGTTTCTTAATAAAATTTATTTATTTTAATTTGATTGATATAAATTAAATTTATTATTTATTTATTTAATGGATTATTATTCTGTTTATTTAAAAAATATGTCTTTATCAATCTGAATAAAATTTTTTCTTGATTTATTAGAAAATATATTTTCTTGATTAAATTTGGAAAGATGTTTTCATTTTTTAATTAAGAAAAATGAGAAATCTTTAATAATTTTGAAAATATTTTTCTATTTTATTAAGGAATGATTATCAAATTAATTGAGAGCTAATGAATGATTCTCAAATTAATTGAGAGCTAATCTCTAAATAAATAATGAAGAAATTTCTTAATTAAATTTAAAAGTGTTTTATTTAATTTTGAAAAAGTTCTCTTTAACATTATAAAACAATTTTTAATTCAAGAAAATTTATTTCTAATTAGATTAAAAGTAATTTTCTACTTAGATTATAAATAGTTCTCTATTTAGATTAGAGTAACAACTTATAAAATTTTGAAAGAAAGAGTTTCTTGTAAATTATAATAAGAAAGATGAGTAATTTTTTAAAAATATTTTAAATTAATTTTATTCAAGGAGTTAAGATAATTGAAAATAGTTTTTAATTGAATTCAAAAATTGTTTTTAAAATTTTTATTTAGAGTAAGAACTTAATTCATTTAGGAATTAACATATTTAATCTAATTTAATTATCCTAAGAGTTAGAAATAGAATTTTTAGATTATAAAAATCAATAATAGAATCAAATACATCTTAATGTTCCATGCATATAATTTGATTATACTTTTATGGGAAACTGCATATTTTATATGAATGATATTTTACAAGCATTTTTTTAATTAATGAGACTAATAAAATTAAATCTCTTGTTAAAATATTAAGTACATACTGAGAATGTGATTATTGTCTTCTATTATTTAAATATAAAGCTAGATTTTATTTATTGTAAGGCATGTTGAGTGACTCTAGGCTCCTTTAACCTGAATATGCTTTATTTTAAATTAATGGGTCCTAATTAATTAATTAATTTTGTATAATTTTGATGAGTGACTCATGATCATATGGATTTAGAGTTATGGCTATGAATAAAATATAAGAAATGTTTTGATAAGAGTTATCAGCTAACGAATTTAGAAGTCAAATGAGAAGTGATTGATAAGGATGTAATTTACCTGATTTAAGTTTAGTTAGCATGTTAAGTGCCTCAAGATCAACCAAATTTTAATAAGATCATTAGAGAGAAACTTTCTACAATAGTTGTGAGGGCTACTATTTTAAATAAAATAGTGGGAGCGACTAAATAAATCATTAAATTCTTAATTTATTTGGTTCCCATGGTATATAACCAATTACTTGCTTTTCTTATATTTATATTTAGTTCTGAGTTAAACTACTTTTGTTTAGTATAGTTGATACCAAGGATATGTTTGGTTAGACGTAAGGTTTGTAATGGAATGGTTTATAATAGAATGAAATCTAAATGGATGTATTATTAGAAAATTGTTGTTCAGGAGGGATGGAAAGGTTCATAATATAATATAGTGAAATGTTGTTCGGAAGATGGATGGAATGGAATGTAATGTATGTATAATAATAATGAATGATTATTCTACCTTGATAGAACAAAACATATGTTAATAGATAAAAACACATATTGATAGGATTTGGTTTTTTGGTTATATAAAATCAAAAAACATGAAATTAATGTCACTACAAGTGCAAAATAGTCACGTCAATTTTAAGAAAATTTTCAAAATTTAATTTTCTTATTGGTATATACATAACAAAAAGCAACTGTTTATTTTTCTAGTCCTATAAACCCAAGTTACAACATGAAGACACACAACGAAACTATCAAATCCAGAAATTAAATGAATAATTGAGCTTCATAGCTTGAACCAATCATACAAATTTTCACCCAATCAACCTCCTAACACGCTTTAATGATTAAACTGATCGAATAAAGAAACTAACATTGAACAGGTTCATTAATGAAAGAGGAGTCGATGATTGCTACCCTTGATGCCACAATACTCTTCAAACCTAACACCCTCATGCTTGATATTTCACATTTGCTTCCTTCAAGTAAAGAAACACCACGAAAATATGAGGAAGCATTGAAATTCATAAATTAAGATGATATGGTAAGTATTCTAATTAACATATGAGCACTCACTTGCAGATAAGAGAAATAAACAACCAACCTATCTACCTTCATTCACTCCAAATGAGCAACAAAGCCATTGAAAATACCATTTCATCCATCATTTTTGGCTTTGCATCCATCCATTATTCAAATCAAAAGTAATATAAAATCAATAATCTATATATCCAAGAACAAATAAATCTAACATGCATTTGTAAACCAAAACATGTAAGAAAAGATCAAAATATTCATCATGTGCGTTGAAAATATTATAAATGATGAAGGTCAGAATAAACAATATCAAAAGAACAAATCAAGAAAAGTTTAGTCTTCATTTAGTTGCTAGTTAATCATCAACTGAGAGATAGATATCAAAAACAAATTGCAAAACAAGCAATTCCCTCAATGACATGCTCATTTCAAATTGAAAGGCTTCATGCTCAATTCCATGCATAAAATATCTGACCAAAATATAGGAGAGGGACAAGGGACTAGACATACTAAACTTCAGTATCCAAAAGACAACAAGTCATCAACATACTCCTAAGATATAGAAACAATGACAATATCATCTAGGATTCCTTAGAAGACGTCATAACTTTCAACATATTCTTACTTATATTGACTGGTGTACCAAGTAATGCTCTCACCTCATCAGACGTACAAAAAAAAAGATATAACTTTTATACAATTTTGAAGTTTCCATTCCCAACTTGACCAAATGATTATATAGTTTTTCTTCTGGAATCAAAAGTGGTTTAACCAACAGTGAAGTGGATTTTATAGTAGCTTTAGCAAATATGTTAAGTCCATCTTTGATGACATCTTCACTGTCATCAGAGGATGCCCTATTTTTCCTTTTCCTGGATGTATCTAGATTTGCATTTTTAGACTGAGCTGGGATTCCCATTGGAGATTCAATATAAACACCTTCCATTATTTCATTGTCTTTAAAACTTAACTCATTACAAAACAACATTTCATCAATATCATACAAGGTGTTCGAAAATCCACTTTCGAAAGAAATGGTGCACCTATTTCTTATCCCATGTGTTATTTCAACATGTTCCCTAGTTGCTCTATCATGACCATAAATCTTTACCAACTTCTCATAGTTATGAATAAGTTTCTCTCTCCACTTAGCAGCTTCTAGTTTAGCCTATTATAAAAACAAATTCATGAATTAACCAAATCATAACATATATCATATTTTCTTCCAACAAAATAATAAACAAGTTCACTGAATCAAGCTCTCCCACACATCTATTTCAGCACTCTATCTATTTGTTACAAGACTCCATGCAAATCCATTACCTCCATTTGAAAAGAAATCAAAACACTTACTCTACTTGTTCTTGATAATTTGTTGCGATTTTTTTTCCTTATTGATTCCTTTATCAGGAAAATTTTCCTTTAGTTCAACTTCAATTATGTAAAGTGCATGCATTGTGAAAGTCCCACTAACTCAATTGCCTTGTCGATTTCGATGCAAGTATGCATCAACCAAGGCATCGTCCATAGCTTTATCTTAATTTTGTAGAAGGACCTCTTTAAGGTAGCATTCTATATGTTAAAAATTCCACTGGAAAGCATGAACTTTATATATAAAACATAGACAATATTAGAGCTTTAAATATAAAAGGCAATAATAGTAAAAATATAGTGAAAATAATAAATAAGTATTACAAAGAGACAATTGCATGCAATAACATTAACAACAATAATAAACAACGTCATATTTAGATAAAAGTAGTCAATAAATATTTTTCAAGAAATATAAAATATTGGGAGACATAGATTTATTGTGATATGACAATATCTATCCTAAAGTGTAATCAGCCCACATATGAGTAGTGATGTTATCTCTTATGATTTCCCTACTATGTATATCATCTTCATTGTCATTTTCATGGCCATCTTGGTTATCATTTTTCCCTCCATCATACTCTTCATTAAAGAATGGATCATTTGAATCTGTACTAATTAAGAAATTGTGAAAAATGATACAAGCCATAACAATTTTTTGAGCTTGAATGTCATATAATGGTTTTATGGTGGATGCTATAATGGGGAACTATTTTTTCAACAGACCAAATGCCCTTTCGATAACGTTAAGCAATGATGAATGTTGATGATTTGAATAATTCACGAGCACTTCTTGGAGGATTCCTTGAATATTCTTTCAAGTGATATCGTTCCCCCTATAGGTTGTAATGAGTTCACTTCCCAACATGAATCCAGCATCAACAAGATAATATTTTCCTATGATAAATAAAACTATGTCAAAATGTAAGTTATGGAATTTATTAATTAATAAGATTTGAGCTCTATTTTTACTATGAGGAATTTTAAGTAAGTACTGTCTAGTTAGTGCACTTTTCATAATTCGTGAATCAAATGTTGTTCTCCCCCCCCCCCCAACCAATACGTATGTGAACTACATATCAAAAGAACAAGCACACAACACATTTTATGTTCGATAATCGTTTCTCCTATGAAACCTAGGAGCATCTCGAGCAGGTACTTTGACATGGATATGTGTACCATCAATTACACCAACACAATCCTGACATTGAACTATATTATAATGAAACATTACGTGTGTTTAATATAATTATATATAATTATACTGAGTTAAGAAAAGAAAATCACCTTAAAATATAGGTAAAATCTACTACTATTCAATATTTTTGATCGAGTTTCTAATCTGAAAGGTTGTCTTAAAAAGATGTCTTCTAGCTCTATAATTGCCTTCAAAACGCTATGAAAATTACTACTTATAGTTTCCCAAGATCGACTCCAAAAGAGCGCAATCTCCCGATTGGTAATGTTATGTCCTAATATGTATAGAAACTTCGTTATTTGTTCTTCAACAGTTGTGTCTAAGCATAACTTTTTCAACTAATAAATCATATAATTCAACAAATGGTTTAGGTTGCATTCTCATTATATTTCTCCCATTGAAATGAAATAAAGTTCTTCGTACGAAACTCTCCCTTAATTGTGATCTCTCCGATGGTGTAAGCATTTGAAGTTTGTCTTTCGCATGTCTCTTTGATAACACCCACCAATAGACCATAAGACAAGCAACATGAACAAGTGCTAATTGATGTATATGAATCAATTTGATCATTTGATTATTCACATTATTACCTCACCACTCATGTCTAGAAAACAAAATTAGGAGTAGTTTTTAGATAGTGAAAATCAAAATAAACCAAATATGACATAGATATGTCCATTTATATATGATGTTATAAAAAAATAGTCAAAATTTTAACCAGTGCTTTTGTTAATGAAAAAATATAACCATATACATATAACCATATATCATTATCACAACCAATTAATTTCCACCTACTTTTCAGGTCACCTACTATTAGAACAAAACATATAGAATAAAGGACTGCTCCACTTATAACATCATGAACCGTTTAACATCATATATATGTAAAAAACCAATAAAGAGATCAAAACATATAGAGTGAAATGAGTCTAAGAGATTAAAATAAGGAACCATAAATATTAGAACCATATATCATCACATTTATATGTAAAAACCAATAAAGAGATGAATAAATATAGAATGAAATGAGTAAAGATTAAGCAATAAAACAAGGAACCTCTATAACCTCATTGTAGAACCATATATATATATATATATGTATGTATGTATGTATGTATGTACATAAATCTATTGAAGGAATTATGATATATAACAACATCACTGATATTGATGGTTCATCCTAATCAGACTGATAATGAAGAATTTTCTCACCCATGACTGTCAATAAAAGGAGATAAATATTATTTATTATTGTGGATAATATTGAAAATATGTACATGTTTACAGATAAAAGTCCATGTAGTTGAGCTCTTTTACATAATCATTGTTTGTAGTTATTCAAAATTTGGTGTTAAATTTGGTTAGAAATTCAAAGCTCTGATTTGAATATATAGATCAATTCATAAATTTTTCATCCTAAAATAGATATATTAATTAACAGCATCATATACTAAGAGTCTTCTGAAGAAAATTCAAACTTATATCCCTCCTACATAATGGTGGATTTTGAGGCCACAATCATATTTCAAGGAAACCGATTTAACCCAAAGAGAAAGAGGGAAGCTATCACTAATCAAGTAGTGCATCACAAAGAGAAAAAGGGAAGATAATGAAGTAGTGCATCCGAAAAGTATGACAGACAGAAGCTAATGCGTGTTACCTAGCAAGTGCTATTACTTGACGAACGACGATGCTCGTCTACTATAATTGACTACCGATCTGGACATTGCCCAACACAAATAACAAGATGTATTGCCTTGCTGCTTGTTATTAGGGTTGAGGGTAAATTTGGTATTTAAAAAAATATTAAGGTTATATTAGGTGGTACATATTTACCATTTTAAATTCCATCCTAAAACTCTCAAATCGGAGGTAACTTATTTTTATTGTTTAGGATGGAATGAGATGTCCCTTCCATCCTATTCCATTCTATTCCATTATAAACCCTCCTCCCAAATGATGGAATAATATTACATTCCATTCCATTCTATTACTAATTGCCCTACCAAACATAGCCTAATTATTAGTGAACTAAATTTCTTAGATGTAGGTTAGGTTGAAAAAGAATTCTTAAAATTAGAAAGAAAAGTTATATGTACATTATATACTTTTGCTATTTCCCCTGTTAAATATTAACTAAAAGTTTTAGAGATATGTTAATGTCATATAATAAAATGTAATGAAATTTTAAGTTGACTAAAGTCTCATAAACTTTAATGGTAATGTTAAAAATGGTTTGCACAATGCAAATAGTTGCATAGAGTATAGTTGAAAGGTATATTACTCGAATAGATTTGTTTAACTCAATTTAGATTACTATAAGCATAAACATGGACTACAATTATAGATATTTACTATAGTATGATAATAATTATCATAAGAATAAAATAACTACATAAATTTTCTTATTAATACGTGATATGATAGAGATCACATATATTTACAATTCAAGCTTTTGAATATTTGATATTGAATTTGGATTCAACATGATTATAATGTTCAAGGCATAATAAGAAATATGTCGTTAAATAAAAGTAGTTGATCTAAGTTCAATATTTTACATATGTTGGATCAAAGGAAAATTTATACTTAATAAAAAGTGGAAAGAATACAAAGTTAGATAATGAAGACTATCCTTTTATGTCATAGTGGTTAAATTAACATAATAAAAATCATAAAGTTACATATAAAGATATGTGTATCTTTTTTATTATGAATCATAGGAAACTTGTTAGGTTGAATAATGAACGAATCAACCTTTGGTGAAAAGATGATAACGGTATTGAATTGTTAAATTTTATACATAGAAAGTATTATTGTAATAATAATTTATAAAAGGATATAAGTATTAAATGGATTATTTAAAATTTTTAAAAGTCTAAAATATTTAATTCTAAGTTAAAATCAAGCATTGAGAATGTTGAAACACTTTGATGAGATTGATATGGTAAGATCAACAGTTTTTATTATCTATAAGAAATGAGATTCTCTTATGAATACCTCCAAAACTGAATCCCATAATGATATAGATTTATGTAAAGATGAATATACAATATGAGATATTGTATGATGCAATATCATTTCTTTATATTATAACTTACCTTCAAAAGTTCTAATTAAGTCAATTAACAAGATACTATATTATATATAGAATGGTAAGACTTCAAAAGAGTTAAATTTAATAATTTTGGGATGTGATGCTTAGTTAAAACATATATTATCCATTAAGTTTAGAATTAAATCAGAAAATAAAAGATCATAAGATATCTAACAGGTTAGATATAATCTTATAAACTTATTAAATAAAATGTTTGTTTTAATGTATACTTATAGGTGCATGGATCTTATGACAAGTAGTAGGAGTAAGATGAAATCTGAAAGGTTCAAATCTTATGACAACACTTTCACTTAGAACTATACCTTTATTGATAATTTTGATATATAGTTAAAAGGTTATGAGATGTTGAAAGATTCACTTCTATGATATATTTAAAGAGTTTTTTTAGAGAAGATTGTGAATTTATCATGTCTAGAAAAAGGTTAATGAGAGTATAATTATACTATTTAGTTGGATTATATAGAGACATGCTACTTATAAAGATAATTAACATTTTCAATTGATGAAGATATGGTAGTCCAAAAGCAACTCTCATTAGATATGAAAAAGGTAACCACTTAATTTCTAGGATTTTGATCTATAAAGATAGATATGAAAGTTATTTACCTATTCTAATCAATATACGTCGATAATTTACAAAATATTTTTTGTATTTAAGATATCTAATACTAATGTAGTATTAGAAATATTTATTATTTTATGTATGAGTTGATAATTGAGTTTAAAGTTATATGGATATTAAATTTATAAGTAAATCTTAACTAAAGTTATATTTTATATAAAACAATATTATTTTAAGATTTGAAAGGTTCCAATGTAGCATTAATTACTAGTCAAGCCATAATACATATTTCATTTAGTGGAAATGATTATTTGAATTAATACGTTCCTTAAATGAACTTAGTATAGTTCTTTGCAACGTTCAAACATTAATATAATATGGAATATTAAAACCATTAGGCATATAAAAAGAGCTAAGGTCTCATAAGATCCAGTTATGTGTTTACGCAATTTCTCTTAATTATCATGACAATTGAGATGAAAATTGAAAATTTTAAGTAATTTCTAACTATATAGAATGTTGAAAAATTCTTTCATGAAACCACTGTCACATTAGTACTATAATCATCATATGGAGTTATAGTATAACGTACTTAAGCAATTGACTTGGTACAAGTGGGAGAATATCGGTTTATGCCCTAAAATTAATTGGTTGGTTATAGTTATAATGACATAATTATTTAAAGACATTCTTTATCTTATCCATATTCAAATGTATATGATAAAGTTTATGAGATGAGTATACATTGTAAATAAAATTATGAAGAGATCATAATTATGAGATTAATATTATATTTACATTATTATCCATAAATTGTTCTTAATTATTGTCTTATTGACATGGGACCTCAATAGAGAGTAAAAATACTAGCACACGTTATACTTCTTCCTTATAAAGGAAATATTTAATCTCATATATTAAATTATGGAGATACTTAAACAAACATATGAGTATTTTTTAGGAAACAAGTTCACTAAATTATCCCCATATGAGAATTCTATTTAGAACATTACTTGAATATGGTAATTCTCATTATGAAAATTCTCATTATGGTAATTATATAAGTGGTCCCTTTATTTAAAACCTCTAAAGTACCTCATATAAGAATTGTTATGTTTTGATACTACTTATGATCTATTTTAGTCAAGGGTAGCTCAATCGGTATACATTGGACATAGTATAAACTATAGAGGTAGTTGAGTGATCAATATATGATTTATCACCATAAAGTAATTAGGAAGAGTATTTTATTGCTCTTGATTAGTATTGATTCGAAAATTTTTTGATTAAGTTAGAATGACGTTTTTAAAATAATTTTCAAATAACATTAAAAGAATTAATCACTAATGGTGAAGAATTCATATGAGTAACTCAAATAGAGTAAAATTTAATTGCATAATCTATATCTATTTGAAATATTGTATAATAAAAAGATTGAATTATACAAAAAAAATCATGTACATAAAGGTTAAACAAAATAACTTTAACATTCCTAAATACTTAGATAGTTATGATGCATTGTTAGACATTAATCTTGATCTTTGGATATAAATTATATAATTAAAAATAAAGAAGTTTAATTTATCTAATCCTAAAGTTGGTCTAGGATTATAATTTATATCCATTGCTAATATATTGATGTCATATACAAAGAATGAAATGAAGAGAGAAAAAGTATTTTAATCGAGTTGAACTTGATTGTAAAGTTTAAAAAACTTTAAAATTAAATATGAAATGTTTAATAAATAAGGTTTTATATGAGACAGTGGATATTATTTGGGCTCAATTAGTATTTAATTAGAACTTTTCATAATTTTAGTTAAAATTTAATTGAAATAAGAGGTCTAAGTCTTATTATAAATAGGCTTAGACTCTAAGAGAGCTAACATTTCTTGCCTAACTCTCTCTACACTACTTGTAGAGTTCTCTCAATACATTATATAGATGTTATAGTGCTTACGATGAACTAATTTCAAACTATTCCTAAGAAATAATGAGAAAATAATCAAGTTTTATAATAAAATACAAATTATGTTTTATGCTTTATTGTACTTTGTATGTTAATCATATTATAGAATTTAAAGTGATATTGACTTTCAAAAATTAAATAAAATTTTCGTTTTTATTTTGCTATGTACAAAATCAGATTTCGCCCTAATTTCCTAAGACTTACTTTTCTGAGGAGATAAAGAGGTTCATTAGAATTTCTTATGCCCGTTAAACAAATGTGTATGTGGAACAGTTCTTGAATGTTATTGTATGAGGATCATCTAATTTTGGAGCATATGCATGTTTGTTTAGTTGGAAAAGGGAGAGCTAGAGTTTCTATCGAGTGGGGCAAATCTTATAAGGTTTTGTAAACTAAACTTGTGTTTTCTCTGTGGAGAAAAATGAAAATAAAAACATAAAAGAAAAGATGAAAATTGAATTTTTACGCGTCACCAAAAGTTTTAAACAAATTATGTTGAAGCTTTAAATAATTAACACAGATTTTTTATAGATACAACAGATCATGAAAGAGTAGTAGATGGACTAGCAATGATATTTTAAATTATTTATAGCATCATTATAAAAGAGGATGCCGATTAATTTGGTTTACAAGAATTAGGACAACTCAATAGTCATTGGATAAGGACTTAGAGGAAAGTTGTGTTTGTGAAAAATGCGAAAACAACTTCACAGTTGTTTAGAGTCGTCATCTATAACCGGAGAAAAGCGCTCCACTAACTCTATGTCACCTTACAATTTGGTCTCCCGGGGAAGTGTGGCGGCATACTGTTAAATTTTATATGATTGAGCCTAAATAAACTAAGCACATACAAGCCCAAATGAGGTTCCATCCTAAAACCAATTGGTGATAAGAGGAGTAACTCACTAAGCTTATATGCATGCTCAAGGTTTTGTATTCTTTCAATATAGGACAAACTCCCACTTATATTTCAACACGCCTCCCTCACGTGTGGGCTAATTTAAGGCTTAACACGTGACACAGTTTATAGTGTCGAGGTGGTGACGAGTAACTCAAGAGCAACCTGCTCTGATACCATGTTAAATTTGATATAATTGGGCCTAAATAAACTGAGCACATACAAGCCCAAATGAGGTTCCATCCTAAAACCAATTGGTGATAAGAGGAGTAACTCACTAAGCTTATATGC
>JANZXP010000002.1:11508017-11537873 GCA_027576715.1 Erythroxylum flavicans
TATTACATTATATTTAATTAAAATATACAAGAGAGATGCGAAAATTTGAGAGTGAATTAGGTTTCAGAGTAAGTATGGGAGGGTATTTTGAACATTTCCTTGGGTTTTTTTTATTTTTGTCCGTAGGACAAGAATTTCTGTACCACAAAATTGGGAGATACAAAAAATTTGTGTCTTTGTCTTTCGAGGACGGAACGAAAATGAGTGAGTACAGCAAGCAAACGGTGCGAAGGACAGGACTTTTATATCCTTATCTACTGTTCTTACCCCTGAAGACACTAGCCAAACACCGGATAAGAGCTACATTCGAAGAGATTCTGGCATTTGTATAACCACAAAGACGAGGGATTCTTTTAAGCAAGCTTCACTTGTCGGAAGTTAGATAATTATGGTGTCCAGAATATCAATTTGATTGAGCTAGATTATATCCATAATTTGGATGTCCTGCAAAGCAGGATCTATGAACTTGCAGCCAAGAGCCCAAGAGGATCCATCGCCCTTCTCATAGGCAGATTCTACACCCACAAGCTTTTCTTTTTTTGAAAATTGAAGAAATTTTCATTAACAATAGTGAAACTATTTGCAACATTACAATGAGGTTCCCATTATGAAATTCCAAAAAAAAATTTCTGCAATGGCAAAGCCACAAAACTTGTTGCTATGAACCCAAGAACCTGGATTATAAAAATCACTTGCTTTCATACTGTCAGATAACTTGTGAGCGACTTCTTTTGCTGTCACTAGGCTACGAATCTATTAATGATTAATTCAGCAAGTTGATAAGGGCTTGTTTGTTCCTGTTTATAGATCCTGCTATTCCTCTCCCTCCAAATATTATAGATTGTAAGAGTCAATGTTGTTTTGAATATCAAGCTGTCTTTCCTCTGAGGGCTAGATGCGCTGATGATCCATTGGAGTGCATTAGTCCAGTCGTGTATGTTGCCATACTGTGCAAGCTTATGAAGAAGTGGACTCCAAACTGATTTGGAGTAGATGCAACTGAAGAATAAGTGATTCCTATCGTCAGCTAGTGTCTTGCATAATTCACATACTGGGTTAAAATTCCCGCGCCACCTATCTTTGGTGCTTAATCTGTTCTTAATTACTAACCAAGTAAACATGGAAGCTTTGGGACAGATGCATTGCTGTCAGAGAAAAGCGTACCAGGGAATAGCTGGAGGAACCGTTTGGAATATGTTGTAGCGTGACTTGTTGGTAAAAGAACCATTGGAGTGAAGTTTCCACACGATTGTATCTTCGTTGCTTCTGTTCTGGAGGTTAGGAAAGAGTTGACTAAGTGTGTGAAATCCTCTATATTGTCCATTCCATTGTCCTTCGGATATGAGTGAAGCAACTCTGGCATTATGAGGGATGTGTTGTCTAAAGTGCTTTAGATCATTTCTTCATATTAATAGACTATAGTCAGTCCGATTATCATACCAAACTCATATGGATTTACCATTGCCCAGCTGATAATAAATATACAGATAAATAATATCTCTCATTTTCAGCATGTGTTGAAGGATCCAAGATCCACCCTTAGTGATCGGTAACCGCTACAAGCTTTGGGAAGAAATATTTCATGTACCACTTAGTCCAAATTGGATTTTTATCTGTTAGTAGTCTCCAGAGTTTTTTAGCAACGCAGAACCTTTGCATAGAAGTTGTAGAGAGTATGCCTAGGCCTCCTTGTCGTCTGGTAGCTATCACCTCTCCCCATTTCACTTTTTCTTTTTTGGCATTATCTATAGAACTAGACCTAATAATTCTGTCAAGTTCTTTGATCACTTTCTTAGGCAGTATTAAGTTGTTGATCCAATGTATGTGTAAGCTAGTAAGAACTGAGATAATAAGCGTGACCCTTGTGGCCACAGAGAGAAACCGATTCACCCAACCTAGAATTTTTTTATTTATATCGTTCCAAGAGAGGAAGACAGTAAGAGTAGGTGAGTTTTGCATGAGAAAGGCAAACGCCCAAGTAGTTAAAAGGTGGTGTGCTTAACTCCATTCCCAAAAAACTAGCAAGTTCAAGAGAGTTTTGCACGTCTGAGGAGCAATATAAGCTGCTTTTTTTGGAGATTTATATTCAGCCTTGACTAGCTCGAGAAGCGGAATAGGATGTCTTTAAGAATATTTATGGAAACTCTGTCAGCTCCAGACATTAGCATGAAATCATCAGCAAACATCAGGTTTGTGAGTTTAAGAGCTTCACATTTATGGTGATAGCAGAAATGACCATTGTGTGAAGTCAGCTTTCCAATGATTCAGGACAACCCCTCCATAGCCAGAACAAAAAGATATGGTGAGAGGGGATCACCTTGCATTATCCCCCTCTCACATTTCAGTGGTTTAGTTGGACTACTATTAACAATGATGCTTACTGATGAGGTTTGAAGACATAACATGATCCACTTCATAAATTGGATTGGAAATTGCATGGCTTCAAGGCAAGCTTGTATAAATGTCCAACTGATTGAGACGAATGCCTTGTAGAAATCGATATTCTAGATGCAACTCTTCAGTTTTTTCCCAGACTGATACTCTTTTAGTAGTTCTTGCGTAAGCATTATATTGTCTCCAATGGAACGGCCCTTTATGAAAACATCTTGAGTGTAGACGATAGCATCTTTCAAAACTTGTTTCAATCTTCGAGCTACAAGCTTGGCAATGACCTTGTATATGGTATTGCAACATGATATAGGTCTATAATCCGAAAGTGAAGGTCTGATTGATTTCTCGCAGCATCTTACCTAAACGCATAGTTTCCAAAATAGCTTGTGATTTTGATGAATGCCAAGGAGATTTTCTGAGCTCTATCCATTGCATCACATGGCTATTGATTTTTGATGCCTCAAGCCACTTCCTGGGCATTGATTGATCATAATCATTATGATTAGGGGAAATAGTATTTCACTTCAATCCAACTACAGCCAGTTTCTTTCTTCACTCTTCTCTCCCTCATGAACTTTCTCACTTCACTAGCATCTCTCCATTGGTCGCGACAAGCAAAAATATTGGACAGCATAACATACACGTAATCATCTTCGCCATCCAACACAATCAGCTTGGCAGCTGCGATCTTTGCAACCTTCAAATTCATACAAAGTCCACAAGCCCCAAGCAATGCCCTCCAAATCACTCCTGATGACCCAAAGGGCAGTTCCCTTATCATCTTTGCTGCCGACCACACCTTCCCTCTTTGTCCCATCAATCGAATCATTGAACAGCAATGCTCAACAGTTGGCTGAATCCCATAATCCTTAATCATCATCTCCAAATATTGGACTGCCTTTTTCAATGACCAATTGTCATTTGGGCAAGCAGCTATAACATTCACAAAAGTGACCCAGTCCGGTTTTAGATTCTTCACCATTTTCATTTCTTCAAAAAGCTGGATTCCCTTATCTGTATAGCCATTCTGAACATAGCCCGAAATCATTGCATTCCATGTCACTAAGTTCCTCTTCGGCAATGATAGAAACACAGATTCAGCATGCTCCACTTGCCCGCATTTAGAGTACATGTCCACGAGAGCAGTTCCAACTACAACTGACAGATTGAGCCCCAACTTCATCGTGAAAGTATGAATCAACATTCCCCAGTTCAAAGCTGCAAGCCCCGCAATACCACTCAAAAGAATTGAGAACGTGTACTCATCCAGTTCTACCCCACATGATTGCATCTTAGTGAAAAAGTCCAATGCTTCTTTTGCTCGATTCCTATTAACATAAGCAGTTATGATTGAATTCCAAGAAGAAGAATTTGGGTTTTTCATATTTGATAACAAAGCAATAGCATCATTTATATTGCCAAACTGCGCGGTGCCATTGATCAGCTCATTGTACGATATTGTATTTGGTTCGGGCATCTCATGAAAGAAACTGTACGCTAATTCTACCTTATTGTTTCTAGCACAAGCTGCTATAACTGAATTCCAGGAAATAAGGTCCTTCTCTACCATTTCATCGAAAACCCAAGTTGCCTCCTCACATGATCCACATTTTCCATACATGTCAATCAGGCAATTAGAGACAACAATTCCGCGGTTGATACCATGTTTCAGAATCCGGCAGTGAATTAAGGTTCCGAGTTCCAATAGACTCAGTTGTCCACAAGCAGACAAAGCAATCGTAAAGGAGTAAGCATCTGGACTAACACCAGATTTATCAAGTTGAAGAAACGAGGCCAATGCTTTAGTAAACTGCCCAGAATAGAGAAACACGGAAATCAGCGTATTCCAAGTAACTACATTTGGATGAGGAATTTCAACAAACAGTTTCAGAGCATCGTCTATCGAACAAGTTTCATGATACAACTTCATTAAAGCAGATGAGACGTAAAGATTGGAGCCAAACCCAGATTTCAAGATATAGCCGTGAAGCTGTTGGCAGTAACAATCGGAGACGAGGTGCATAGAGGCTCGAATAAGGCGAGCCAGAGTGTGTCCATTCGGTTTGGCAACTGAGTTAAGCAACTCTGATACCCTGTAGAATGCCAGCTTTGAAGCGGGGCAACCTTGGGCTGGAGGTGAAATGAGACTGAGCCATGGATCGGGGTTTTCAATTGGGATGTTCTCAATATTATCGTCAGTGTATGTGCTAACGTGATGATGTCTTGATAGGAACACGAAGGCGTGATTCTGAATGAAGAGAGATTCATGTAAGCCCTTCAAGAGGGACCTTCGCATAGCTTTGTCAGGGTCAGTGGTGCACGCACATTTTGCTGTTTGATTTCACAAGAAAATGAGCGCCACACTCACACTCTAAAAGGAAGTCCACTTACTGCATTTTTTTTTAGTATTGGACTGAATGGTAGAAGGAATCCTTTTTTTGAAAAATGAAGGTAATATATGTATTTACTTAAGATAATCTTTGACAAAAATTCAACACAATGACAATGTTTCAATATTACACTTGAACAAAGAAACTACTAATGAGCTAAGAATCAACAATTCATAGTGTTAAGATATGTGGTATGATATTTTGGGCATTATTTTGTAATCGGACATCTTTAGTTATTTGTGAAATTTAATTATGACAAGTATTTTATTTTATGTGAGACTCTTTGAAGATAAAATGTATTTGGTATAAAATCTTGCTCAAGATAAGATTTAATTGGAATCAAATTACCATATCTTGATCAAGATAAAATGCAGATTTTTGGTGATTTTTGAACTCTTATTTACAGCCTATTTCAGTAGTTTTTAACTATCTAAGGCAGCTGATTGTTTGGTCACATTATCTATATTGGATAATTATGTTCGATCTGACCATTGTGTGATTTATTGGGGCTGTATTGGCGTCGTTTTTTGTATGGAGGAACGATGGGCATAAAGTGAGTTGGTAGCTAGGATTTTTAGGCTATCTTGGATGATATTTTGCAGCTAATTTTGTAGGGATATTTTCCTGATGAGTTGTTGAATTCTCTGTCAAGAATTATGCAATTTTGGGGCTATGTAAATAGGGTTTTGTGTGGTTTTTAAGCAGCTGTATGTTCTTCAATTTTTCCAAGAACAATTGAGGGTTGTCTTGGTGGTAGAGTGTGTAATTTGGCAGTTGATTTCTTTAATGGTTTTTACATCATTCTTTTCATGTTGTTCATCGTTGATGCAGTATTGATTTTGTGACTGTGTTTTGTGTTTTGTGGTGCAAAAACTTTGAAAGTTTTTGTGATCTTAGTAACTGTTGTTCTTAATTTTTTGTGTGATTTTTGTTGGGCTGATTAGGATTTGATCATGCGTGTTTCTAGTGGCTGTCGATAATGCTAGCGGTGTGCAAAAAACTCCAATAATCATTATGTATTTTCTTGAAGAGTTTTTATTGGACAACTTTCGATTGTTAGTTGAAGAAGCTGGAATTATTAGGGGAGTTATTCTTATTCTCCCAAGTGTATTTGTTTATGTCCTTTATTATTCTAATCACTTGAGTTGTTCAATTCTTATCTTTATTGTTAAACGTTGTTGAGAAAATCCTCTGTTAAAGTTAGTACGAAGTGGTTGTGTTCTTGGGAGTGATTTACTTTCACGGGATGTGAGGACGAGAAAGTGTTAAGGGTTGAGTGAGTTGGCTCAGTAAAGCTTTTTATAAAACTATTGTCGTCAGGCGAAAGTTACTGAGTTGGATGAGAGTTCCACAGACGTAGGCAATATAACATCCCATTTTCCCAAATTAAGGGTTAGAATCCTAGAATACTATATAGAAGAGACATTATCGAGAAGTTAGAAAGTGTATTTCAAGCTTATGCATAATATAGCATAAATACATATGTGAATATTAATTTTTGCACATATTAAAATCATTGTACATGCATTCATTGACATTTTTTAAGTATAATTGATTTTTATGTTATTATGATATAAATTGTCAATTAATTGACTTGAAAATTGATTTGGGGAGTGTGAATATTGATTTAAAATTTTTGATGAAGTTTAGAAAATTTCTGAAATTTTCTAAACTTTTGGACTAGGAGAAATGTCGAGTGGCAAGACAATTGATTTATGGTAATAGAAATAAGTGTCATATGACAGTAGAAATTTTGATAAATGATTTTAGGATTTTAATGACAAGGCTTATAGAAAATTGGGAAACAATTGGAGTAGAAATTAGAGACAAATGGACAAGTTATTAAAGAGGACCAAGTGAGAACCATAAAAAATGGACATGTGGCAGGTGACAAGTGTCACTTGCCATACCATGTCTTAATCGACGATTTTTTTCTTCTAATTGAAAGACCATTTAATTGTTTTTCATTCTTGCTTTTTCTTCTTCTCTTCGTGACCTTCTCCATCTCTTCTCTTCTTCACTTCCACGACACTCACCCAACCATCATTAACATTGAAGCTTACTCTCACCCTTTATTCGCTAGCATTATTTTGTTGTCTCCTTCATTTCTTACTAAAAACCTAATCCTACCACTTTTGAATGATGATGATCGTGTAAGGGAAGGAAGCTAGGGTTAAGTGATATCTTGACGATTTTGAATCTAAGTCAAGTAATTTATACTTTAATCTTCGTGGGTAGTCATAAATGAAACAAATATGATGAATGATTTGAGATTGATAATCATGATCATGAAATTTTATATATATGCCTTAAAGTGGGTGTAATAATAAAGAGATTATGTTCTAAATTTTAGTATGTTAATGTTGTTTATGAGCTCCTTAATAAAAGGCATTTATGATGATAGATTAAGAGATGAATAATTATGAAAAGGAAGTTGAAATATGATGATGTGTGGATGAAGAAGTAAATAAGGTTATGTCTTGCTTTTGTGTTATGAAGAGTGATAATTTATGAGTTATTGTTGAGCCCCGATTCCGGAGTCTAACTCCTACTTGCTTTGATACCACACATGTTAGACCCCGTTTCCAGAACCCAACTATTATTCGGAACACATATATCATAACCCAATTAAAATTTATAGAAAATATCATAATACCCTCCGATCTTTACTTCATCATCGGCTGTAATACATAAATTTCAACTAACTTTCATCAATTACATTTCATTACCCTCAACAATATATAAATCATAATTGTCACTCGAAATTATGCATACATAAATCATAATTCATTAACATCAATATAAGAGTTTTCACAAAGTCATAAAGGCATTTCAAACTATAATACATCCATATCTCATAATCCCAAGATACATAAGATACTTAATCTAAAAATACTCAAAATGAATCTAGAATCCTTATTAGTACAAAATCTAGCTTAAAATCACTTTACAACAAAATCTGAAATCTCAATATATAAAGGTGACATGAACTACAAAGTCTTAAAAGTAACTAAAGCCTTGTGTCTTCCAAAAATTATCTCAAATTACAACCTAAGCAAGCTTGAAATGATGCCTTGACTCTCTTTTACTTCATCTCTTACTCATCACCTGAAGGTGGGGACAGGAAGGAGTGAGCTTAAAAGCTCGTGGGTACAAGCTTATAACTGAGAATAAGCAAAACTTTTGAAAATCATTTTACTTGTCAAAACTTACCATATTTCAAATCATGTATGCATTCATCATATTACACATATCAAAATGCAAATGCACATCAAATGGCTCGAGAGTTTCGTGGAATGAAACGGCAAAACTGAAGTTTACATCGTGAAACGAACGAGTCCGATTTCTCAGGATCTCGTGGCCACAAGCGAGCAGCCGGGAGAAGGCTATAGGTCAACATGCACGTGACTAACGAAACAGATTTCTCTCTTGCCCATATAAAAGCACATATTTATGCTCAAATCAGTCATGGTTTCATATTCTCATGCTTCTTATGCTTTTCCACATGTACAGAATGCCATGACAAACATAAAATGTTTCGATGCATGTTCATCTTTATTTTGAAATTCATCAATAAAAGTCATATGCCAAAACATGTAGAAATTTTGCAAATCATTCAAAAGCAATAAAAGCAGTAGTTATGAAGGAAGTGAAATCATTTTATTTATGGCTCATTACTTAATTATAAGCATGAAACCCACCTTATTTCGCTTGTTTGGATTTCCAAGAGTCAAGCTTGCTCTTTTCCTTGCTCTTGACGTTGATATTCTTGATCCCCTACAAATTTTCAGCTGAACACTCTTCTCTCTTCTTCTTTCTCCTTGTTTCGGTGTCTCCTTCTATCCTTCTAGGCTCTTCTACAAGTTTCTCATTCTTTTTTTCCTTAACACTCACGACTCCTCTCTTCTTTATCTTATTAGCTTAAGACACAATTCTGCTTTTCCAATTTTGCCCTTAATGAATGCAAAAAGTCATCTTTGCCCTTTCATATAAGCTTAGGTTCTTTTAATCTCAAATGGCCTTCCAAAAATGCCCTTGAACATTCTAACATAACACTTTCCTCCAGAAGAACGTCCCCCCATTGTCTCAAGTTTCTAATGACACCAAAATCATGCAATTCGGTTCAGTGATTCGAAAGATATACTTCAAAACTTCCATCTGAAATTTGAACATCTTAGACACTGAATTAGATTCCAATTTCTGCATACCATTTGTAGCTCCATGTCTATAATTTATCACAAATCAAAAATCATCTCGTTTGGAGCTCTACCAATCCAGAAATCATCAAAATACTGAAGTATGTTTAGTGGAATAACACCAGTTTATATTATCTAAGAGTAGACACACTGTACCCGCCCACGTTTTTCACTCAATCTTTCTTACTTCATTTCAGATGGCTATGATTGGTGGTGGAAATGTAGAGAAATGTCTTACGAATCCAATGGTTTAAGAATCAAGTCATTTGAATGTCTAGAGAAGACGTTATAGCCAAAAGAATCAAACATATTTTTGTCTTTAATCATACTAAACTTATCTCGGAACAAATGAGATAACTTCCACTAGAAATGTTGGATTGAGATCATATTAGGACTCTTTTAAATAGAACTTCAATATCTACAACTTTTATGAAGACTTTGATGACAGATTCTATCTTCTGAGGAGTCGAAAATGGGAAAGAAGATAGGTGATGAACAGTAACCCAGAAGGAGTTTATGAATAGTAACACAGAAGGTGTTTTTACAATTAGCATAACGTTTCCTATGGATATCAGATTTAGGTGTGCTATATATGGTTCAAAAGAGGAATTTGATAGCTACAACTTTTATGAAGGCTTCCAAGACCAATTCTATCTTTGGAGGGGTCAAAAATCGAACAGAAGATAGTATAGACGAAAAATAAAAGAAGCAAAACACAGAAGAAGATGACGTCAGCACAGAAGAAACATAGAAGAAGATGATGTCATCACAGAAGAAGTTTTCCTCTTAACATAACTTTTTCTACAGAGATCGGATTCAATTATTCTTTACATGATTCGAAAGAGGGAATCAAGATATACAAATGCCATGAAGACTCCAAAGATCAATTTTACCTTTTAGAGGGTCAAAAATAGGATAGAAGATATTCGATGAATAGTGACCCCGAAAAAGTTTGGAAACAGTAACATAGACGATATTTTTCGAGTGCCATAACTTTCTCTAGAGGAAAGAGATCAAGATGTTACTTTACATGGTTTGAAAGAGGATTCCAAGATCTACAACTTTCATGAAGATCTCAAAGGTCAATTCTATCTTCTGAGGGGTCAACAATGGGACAGAAGATAGGTATAGTCGAACATAGAAGAAGCAAAACACAGAAGAAGTTTATATTCATTCGTCTATGAACAGTAACACAGACGAAGAGAATGAACAGTAACATAGATGAAGAGAATGAACAGTAACATAGACGAAGCTCATGAACAGTGACATAAAAGGAAGCTCATGAACAGTAACATAGAAGGAAGCTCATGAACAGTGACATAGAAGGAAGCTCATGAACAATACACACAGACGAAGTTCATGAACAAGAACATAGGAGTCCATGAACAGTAACATAGAAGGAGATGACGTCACCCAGAGGAAGATGACGTCATCACAGAAGAAGTTGATTCACAGAGGATACAACACACTGACGATGCATCCTTACAAAGGAAGATGACGTCACCCAGAAGAAGATGACGTCATCACAGAAGAAGCTTGTTTACAGAAGGAGTTGATTTACAAAAGAAGATGACGTCACCTAGAGGACGATGACGTCATCATAGACGATACTTTTAAACTTCTAAACATCTTCACTTGTAAAGATCCTAACTTTCGACTCCGATGTCCAAAAATTTCATACTATATATCATTGGAAAGCTAGAAAAATAATCTACAATTTCCAAGTAGGCAACTTCATCCAATTCAGCCTAGATTAATCCAGATTTTCCTCTTAAATATCTTATGGCTACTAGACCAAAGCACACTCAGTGAACGTTTTCCAAATCACTACCACTTTTGTTTTCTAAATCTTTCCTTATCATAACTCATACCAAGATCATCTTCTCCACTTCATTTTTAACTCCATATCACCTATGAACACCAATAATAGAACATAATACACATCTATAGATATACGTGTTCTTCATCACTTTCACCCTAATTCTGCCCATTTCATAGTCTCTCACTACCAAAATCATAAAAAAAAAACATGAACCTATCCACACTTCTCATGTACTGCTCGAAATGTTCTAAGAAAAGTTTCGAGGTCCAACAAATACCCATGAAAATTGACACCAAAACAAGATAAACAATAGGTTCCTACCAGGAAAACTTTTAGTAGAGGCGACTATAAGGAGCTTATGGGTCTTGAGGGAACTAATTCACAGGAGATTAAACAGGAGGTATTACTAGCAGAGAAAGGGGACACATTAGAACCAGTAAACCAAGACAAACCCCAAGAGCAGGAAGCCAATGCATGTTTACCAGAGGCTGAGAGGGCAGATGGTATAGTACCAGTAACAGACTGTAAAAATCCTGACCAGACATTAGAGGACACTCAGACCAGTGGGACTGAAAGACATGGGTGCCATGGGAACTCTTTGGAGGTTGGCTTATTGAATAATCTGGAAACTCAACTAGCAGGACAGGATTTGGTCAACTCCGGGGTGACAAAGGATACGGAGGATACGGATTCGACTATTGGTGAGTTCCTAGACCTAGCCAAAAGGAAAACTAACAAGAGCACACGTAAAGGCTCCAAAACCACCAAAGCTTAAATTATGAAGATTGTAGCATGGAATGTGAGAGGGATTAATTGCCCTAAAAAGCTTTCAGCTCTAAGGGATTTTGTCTATAGTACACATTCATGGATTTTTGCTCTTTTGGAAACTAAACTTAGAAAGCACAAAATGCAAGTTTTGAATAAAATAGGCTCTCAATGGAAGTTCTTGTCGAATCATGATGCGCATAAATATGGGAGAATCATTGTGGGGTATGATCCTAACTTGGTGGATATTCAGGTCTTGGCTATGGAAACTCAAGAACTACATCTAGATTGCAAGTCCTTTTATACTAATATTCACTTCAGTATTACCTTTATCTATGGTTCAAATCATGCGTATCGGCGAAAAATGTTATGGGACAGCTTGCTTCGGGTTCAGCCTAGGATCAGTGGAGCTTGGCTACTATGTGGGGATTTCAATGACACCTTATGCCCCACAGAAGCTGAAGGACATTTCAGTCTCAGGACTCATTCCTCAGATTTCAATGATTGTGTGGGTCAACTTGGTATTTTTGATCTCAAATCCTAGGGCCAATTCTATACATGGAGTAATAAGCAGTTAGGCAGATGGGCATTAAGGAAAAAGCTTGATCAGGCTTTAGTCAATCCTGAGTGGATTACACAGTACCCCTACTGTGTTACATCCTTTCTTGATCCATTATTTTCTGATCATACACCAATGCAGATTGAAAACCTAGCCCATCCTACCCACCGAAGGGGACCTTTTCGGTTTAACAATTTTCTAGCTGAGGATGAGGGATTTCCTGCTGCTATTCAAAGAGGATTGAACACTCCAATAGATGGCACTTCTCAATACATCTGTGTCCAGAAACTTAAAGCTATCAAAGGAGAAATGAAAAAGCTAATGGGAATCCGAGTCTCCTCTACTCAACATGTAGTTAACCTAGCACGAGAAAACTTAGTACGGGTGCAACATCAAATTGACCAGGATCCGACTGATGCCTCACTGTTGCAAACTAAAAAATCATTATTAATGTCCTATCTTGCTAAAGCTAAGGAACATGACAGCATCTTGGAGCAACGAGCTAGAGTTAGTTGGTTGAAAGATGAGGAGAGATGTACCAAATTTTTTTTCAACACCATCCTAGCCAGGAGGAATGTAAACAGAATTTGCTCCCTTAGACTCCAAAATAGTGAGGAACTTTCAACACAAGCTGAAATCGAGAAGGAAGCAGGGAGGCATTTCAGACACTTCTACGGACACTCTAGCAATCGACCTTATCCAATTAACTTGGCTGATCTTATTCCTATCAAATTATCCCAGGTACAAGCTACTGCCCTTATTGCTTCAGTGACAGAATAGGAAATAGAGGAGGTGCTGTTTCGGATTAAGCCAAATAAATCCCCTAGCCCAGATGGGTTTAATGGTCACTTCTATCACAAAGCATGGCCTTACATCGGGTCTATGGTCAAGAGTGCAGTGTTGGAATTTTTTTCTACGGGTAAGCTCCTAAAGGAGATTAATAACACTTATTATTGTTTGATTCCAAAACAACCTTGCTGTACTACTTTGGAGGACCACTGCCCTATTGCATGTTCCAACTTCCTTTATAAAATCATTTCTAAAATTTTAGCCAACAGGCTGAGGAAGGTCCTGGACTCTTTAATATTTGATAATCAAAGTGCATTCTTACAAGATAGAAGGATTGGAGATAATTTTGCAATTGTTTAGGAATTGATGAAAGGGTATCATCGGAAGTACAGTTCTCCAAATTGTACCATTAAAGTGGATTTTAAAAAGGCTTTTGACTATGTGGAGTGGGAGTTCTTGCTACAGACCCTGAAATTAATGGGATTTTCGGAGAGTTTTATCCCATGGATTCGGGCTTGTATAACCACTCCTTCTTATTCGGTTCTAGTTAATGGCTCTGCAACAGAGCTCTTTAAGGGTGCTAAAGGCCTGCGCCAAGGAGATTCCCTCTCTCCATACCTATTCATAATTTGTATGGAGGTTCTAAGTCTCGTAATTCAGTAGAGAGTGGGAACTTGTAGATCCTTCAAATTCCATTCTAAATGTAAGAAGATTCAGCTAGTTAATCTATGTTTTGCAGATGACCTACTGCTCTTCTCAAAAGCTCATAGAAGGTTGGTTGAATTGCTTATGGAAATCTTGTAAGACTTTCAGACTCTATCTGGGTTGGAGATAAACATTCATAAAAGTCAGTTTCTTCTATCTGAAAGGGCAACCAATATGGAGCATGTAATTTCACAGCTGACTAGGATGCAAATAAAGTCTGCTCCCCTAACCTATTTGGGACTCCTTATAACTACAAGAAGAATACAATTTTCAGAATGCCAGGCTCTTATTGATAGAATACAGAGGAGGTTGGGTATGTGGTCTAATCAGCTACTTTCTATTGGGGGTAGACTGCAACTCATTAAGGCAGTCCTGAATTCTCTTCATATTTACTGGTCCTCTAATATTTCTTTAGCAAAAGGAGTAATCAAATCCATTGAAAAAATCTTTAGAAGCTTCTTATGGGGAAATCTCAATTCAGCAGGTCATTTTGCTAAAGTTAAATGGAAAGAGGTGTGCAAAAGCAAGGAAGAAGGGGATCTTGGGGTAATTCCTATTGCTGCTTTTAATCGAGCTGCATTGGCAAAGAACCTCTGGAATATTCTACTTGAAAAGAAATCTATATGGATCCGATGATTACACAACTACATATTAAAGGGCTCTAGTTTATGGATCCTCCCTAGCAAGCCCTCATTCTCTTGGCCACTGACTCAATTACTTCAACTTAGATCAACTCTTGAACCTCTAGTCTCTTGCAAAATTGGAAATGGACAGAAGGCCTTCTTTTGGTTTGATAATTGGACAGGCTATGGGCCTCTCATCCGGAATCATCAAGCAATCCAAAGATGGCATGATGTTCCAATCGATGAGAAGGCTCAATATATCCTCACAGGAAATCAGTGGACCCTACCAAATGATTAACAACATCTGACCCCTTAATATACACCAGACCCACAGAAGGAGGATGCTTATTATTGTCTCAATATCCCTCCTAATACCTTCAGCATTGCAAAATTCAAGCAAAGGCAGAATGAAAATAGCACAAGGCCATATGGCACAAAGATCTAATGCCAAGCTATTCTATCCTTTTATGGCTAGCAATGCTTAACCGATTGAGTACAATGGATAGACTCCATTTCATACCCATGGACCCTATTTGTCCTCTCTATCAGACAGAATTGGAATCTCAGGACTATTTATTCTTCACATGCCCTTTCTCATAGGACATATAGGAGCAGATAAAGCTACTCAATGCTAGTCCTAATGCAGGCAATACCATTACCGAAGTAATCGAATGGCTCTTGGGTCGGAATCCCACCTCTAAATCTACTGAGTTTGTTCACATTACCTCTCTCGCCTCCTCAATCTAGGAAATATGGCGAGAGAGAAACTTTCAATGATTTCAGAACATGAATCGCACAAGTCAGGAGGTCTATAACTCTCTTATTAGAGGAATCAGAGAGAAGATTCTATATTCAGCATATTCAGCTCAACTACCTCATTCGTTAGCGAATACATGGAGAATCAATCAGTAACACAAGGGCAAGTTAAAGAAAATGGAGATTCGACCTACTTGGAGACGAATCCACTAACTAGTCAGAATAAACCACTGAGAAGTGATGGAGGCTCAGCATCGTCTTGCAAGGAAGGCATAGAGATGATCAGAAGGAGTAATACACACAGTTTCAACAACAGTGAGGAGGATTCAAAGAGAGCTAAATAGAAGTTACCTTGCAAAGGAGGTAGATGATCAGGCATCTCTTCTTCAACTGCGACGAAGGACCGACAGGGCTTATACTACAATAGGGAGGAAGATCAGCTGATAATGTCACTATATGGATTATGATCTTACGATGAAAGAAGAACCACTAACAAGGAGATGAAATAACCCGCATGACGGAGGAGTAAGGACGGTGGCTTCAACCCCAAGTTGGAGCTAATTGGAGCAGATGGAAAAAGCCAACGACTTTACCCTTCTCGGGTATTCGACTAAGAGCTGTCTTTTAGCTTAAATGTTGCCGTGTTTGTTTTTTTGTGGCTTATTTATATTAAATGGCTATGCGACGTCATTGCTTGATGAACGCTAGGTTGTAATACTGCCACCTTCGCTTATAATTCAATTTATTCATACTTTACTTTTTTTTAAAAAAAATCTAGACCTTTTGGCAAGCCAATCAGTTTGAACGCCTGTGGCCAATTCTTGGGGAACCCGTTATGATCTATATTCTTGTGTTGTTGCTGCGCAAATACAACCTGGAAGAGGATTCGCATAGAAACTCGCCTCCAGGTTTGGAAACTCTCCAAGCTCCCGTTGAGAAGGTGCTCCAATTCGATCCTTGTGAAGTTCTTTTACGTTGGAACTGAACTTTTTGCAGGATATCTTTCCTTCGTCCAATTCATCTGCAAGTTTCACATTAATGTTCCTCTTGTATCAACGTCAATGATACTTTGTTATGTGACGACTACAAATAAAGGTAATTTATATATAAAAAAGAACATGAAGATAGAACATTGCCTGTCTGGACTGATAGTCATCTTGAAATTGTCGAATCGCCTCTGACCCTGATGATTCTTAAAAGTTTAACTCTTCTGCCGTCGATAGAAACGAATGAGTGTAGATGTTAGGGAAGTTGTCCTTGAGGTACTGGATACTTCCTTTTCTATATGGCCGACCAGTTACCAAGTATATGCTAGTGTTAGAAGGAAATCTTATTGGAAAATCGGGTCGAAATTCTATCCCGACTGCAGCGGAATAATCACGAAACTTTTTCGTGACTTTTGATTTCTCGAAAACCAAGATCACTTTAATTCTGTAAAATGATTAACACAAATTGTAATAAAGCATAAACTTAATTCATACCTTATTTCAAAGCTTGATCTTTATCTTGTCGTATCCCTCGAATTTTTCCTGAAACCGATCCGTTTCAACCACCATAGCTGCACAAATATCCGGCTTCTAACGGTATCCACAGAATGAGTTGAGAGAACTCTATAACTCTTACAGAGAGGGTTAAGCAAGAAGTGCTAGATCCATAGAGCTTAAGCATATTTATAATAAGCTTTGGACGTTTTAGTAATTTAATTGAAATTAAATTCTAATTTTAATTAAACTTTAATAAGAATTACAAATAATTCTAATTAAATGCCAATTATGCCTATATAAGATTCAATATCTCATATTGATTCTTATTTATTAAATATCTCATATTTAATTATAAAATTTTCGAACTTTACAATCAAGTCTAACTTGATTAAATTGACTTTGCTCTCTTCAACTCATTCTATATGTGGGACCCATTAGGTTCCCAAATATGTTGGCAATGATTATAAAATCTAATTTTAATTCACAATTAGAATTAGATAAATTAAAACTCCTTTTAATTTATCTTTAATTCTCCAATTAAACAATTTATAATCACAGATAAAGATTAACATCTAGCAATATGTCATAACCACTCAAATATCAGAAATATAAAATTGGTTGACTTAACCTGTCCATCCATTATTATTATGTATAATTTAATCCTTTCGTCATCCAATGTTTCAATTGGACAGAGTATGAATACAGTGTCTACTCTTTTCCTCTAATCATGTTCGTTCTTGCTAATTAGTAGTTGATTTATAATTGATATTTGAAAACACCTTTTTTCAAATGTCAATTCACTCTGGCCAGAGAATTTCATAAATCGCTACTAATTAAGAATAGTGGAATATTCTCCCTAATTACCTTAGAGTCACGAATCCTTATTGACTCACTCAACCATCTCCGTATGGTTCATATTGCATTTAAGTAAGACTAACTGAATTATCCTAGGACGGTTCATTGGTAACATTAAAACACAGTAATTCCCACACAAGATACCTTGGTAATCTCAACTCTAAGGATCAATTATACAACTAATATTATGAGAAAATCCATAGATATATAAGTAATATTCCATTTGGCATTCTCATAGTCGGATCAGTTCAATAAATTATTCTTTAATAATCACCTACACATTAGTTTAAGTATCTCCATACTTTAATTCATGAGATCAATTACTTTCTTCATAAGAAAGAAACATAATGTTTGCTCGTTTTACCATTTCAACAATATCTCATCTTGATGAAACTACAACTAGGAAAGTTTATTATACATAAATGTAAATTGAATCGCACAATCATGATCTCATCATAATTTCAATTACAAAGTAATTATTCTAGGGATTTTACCTTTAGTATTAAAGCATCAAATGTAATTAAATTAATAAACAAAGATAAAGAATGTCTTTTTCATTAATTAAATAATAATGCCATACATTAAATTGCACCCAACTAATTGGCTATAAGGGTATAAACTGACAATCTCCTACTTGCACTAAAGTCAATCACCTATTTATCTAATACCATATCCATTAATATGTCGATCAAGTCTCTTTTGAGACAATGGTTTAGTGAGAGGATATACAATATTCTCTTCAATAAGAATTTGCTCCAATAATTTATCTTTTCGCTCCACTATCTTTCTGATCAAGTGAAACTTCCTAAGTACATGTTTGGATCATTGATGAGACCTTGGTTCCTCTACCTGTATAATATCACCATTATTGTCGTAGTATAATACTATAGGCTTAACAATGCTAGGAACCACTCCAAGTTTAGTGATGAAATTCTTGATCCAAATTGCTTCCTTTGCCACCTTTGACATTGAAATGTACTCTGACTTGGTTGTTGAATCTGCAATGGTTAGTTGTTCGAAACTCTTCCAACTTACCGCACCACCCTTTATAGTGAAGATGTATCCTGACTGCGATCTGCTATCATCAGGATCTAACTAGAAACTAACATCTGAATATCCTTAAACTCTCAGTTCAACTCCATAAACCAAAAAACACCTTTAGTTCTTCTTAAGTACTTTAAGATGTTTTTCATAGTTGTTTAGTGACTTTCACTTAGATTGGCTTAAACCTACTTGTTATACTTGAAGCATATGAGACATTTGGTCTAGTATATGACATCGCATGTATAATTGATCAAATTGTCGAAGCATATGGAATACAATCCATTTTATCTCTCTCCTCATGTATCTTTGGACATATACTCTGTGAGATAGAAATCCCATGTGAACTGGGTAAGAATCTCCTCTTGGAATTCTCCATACTAAATCTATTTAGCATTTTGTCTGTGTATGTGGATTGGGACAATCCAAACAACCTCTTTGACATATCTCTATAGATCCTTATTCTGAAAATAAAGGCTGCTTCTCCCATATCCTTCATGAAGAAATTCTTACATAACCAAATCTTTACAGACTGAAGCATAGGTGTGTCATTTCCAATTAGCAATATGTTATCCATATATAGCACTAAGAAAACGATTGCACACCCACTAGCCTTCTTATAGACATATGGTTCATCCACTTTTTTTTTATAAAATCAGACTCTTTAATTGTCTCATCAAAATGAATATTCTAACTCTGTGATGCCATACTTGATTAGGAAATCTCTAACCTTCAGGTTGTCTCATATACACATCTTCTTGCAAATTCCCATTGAGAAATGTCGTTTTGACATCCATCTGCTAGATTTCATAATCATGATATATTGCTATAGCCAACAAGATCCTTATGGATTTTAGCATAGCTACTGGCGACAAGGTTTCATCAAAATCAACTCCTTGTTTTTGTCTATAATCTTTAGCCACCAACTTCGCTTTGTACTTATGTACTTTACCATCCATGTTTGTTTTTCTCTTAAAAACTACTTGCATCCAATAGGTGCAATACCATTAGGTGCATCCACCAAAGTCCATACTTGGTTAGTGTACATGGATTCCATTTCAGATCTCATGGCTTTTTGCCATTTTAAATAATCAATGTCAAACATTGCTTCTTTAAATGTAGTAGGCTCATCATGTATGAGCGATACATTATTCTTCCCTTGCTTAATATACAGATCTAATCTAGTGGGAGGATGACGTATCCCATTAGTACGTCGTAGACTATATGTCTCTTGAACCCTCGATTGTACATCATATATATTAACTTGAGGTTCTTATTCCATTTCGATGTGAATTTATCTCACTACTTTCTTTAAGAGTAAATTCTCATTCTAAGAATATAGCATACTTGAGACAAACACCGTTTGCTTAAGAGGATGGTAAAATTGATATAAAAAACTCTCTTTTAGGTAGCCTATAAATTTACATTTATCTAATTTAACTTGAAATTTATCAAATACAGTACGCTTTATATAAGCATCATGATAGTTGTGTTTTGCATGATGTTTTAGGGTGTAATTTGTTATGCAATTAGTGTGAATTTGAGTGTTGAGTGTGCATTTAGGGTTTAATTAAGTTAGTTTGGGTGTTTAAGTGTTTTTATGGGTTAGTTTGAATCTTTGAGCTTAATTGTTATATTTTTTAGGTACCTTATATGTGTGTTAGTGTTTTAGGGTAAACAGTAGAGAACAGAGAAGATTCGAGGAGTTTAGGGCCAAAGGCATAGGCCACGATCGTGACAGAGAAGGAAGAGCCAGCAGCAGCCAGGCCATAATCATGCACTTGGGCCACGATCGTGACAGAGAGCATTCAGTCAAATCATGATTGTGCACATTAGGCCAAGATCGTGAAAGAAAGGTTAAAGCGCCAGCCATAATCGTGGTAGGTAGGGCCACCATCGTGCCCTGCATCGGGCTGATACAAAAACTCGAGCTTTGAGAAAATTTTCAGATCATTTCAACCCCAAATTTGACCTAAAGCCTCCAAAGTATAAATAGAATATCGCAAGACAGAGGCTGGAGTTCCAGAGAGTCTGAAAAAAAGAGTAATCCATCATCCAATTCCGGAAAACCTAGAGAGAGAATTGAGCGACTGAGGAAGGAGACAAAGGAAGAGAGACACGAAGAAGAGCTTGACACGACGTACTTCCCGAAATAGGTGATTTCCTGCTGTTGCTGCCTCCCTGACTTCGCTCCTGACATATTTTTCATTTATTTCAGTTTTTTTCAGTTTTATTCATGTATAGAATTGAAATAGGTGTTAAGAGCATATTGTGTTGAATGTTGAGATGTGTTTATACTCACCTTTGGATTTCAATTTTGGAGATTAATAAAATCTGATTTGGTTGGGTTTTTTACTGATTTAATTGTGATTTAATTCCTATTCTTCATAACTTGGCAATAAATTGAGAGGGTGAGCTAAGTGAAAATAATTAATTTGGGCGAATGAGAGTTAGGTGAATTGATAGGCAAAGGATTAAATCAAACCGGTAGAGTCCTATAAAGAGAGATCGAGCATAGATTCCCCGGTGGGTTAATAAACAACTTAGAACAAATTTAGGTTTTGGGTCAATCGCGATTCCATAATTTAAATTAGGGATCATCAATTAAGGTTACGAATTATAACTCGAGAGAGAGTAATTCACCCTAGGACCGTCTAGACCCGTTAAGTCGAGAATTGCATAATTGATTAGGTTTCATTAATTTCATATTGAAATCCCCTTTCTCTCACTCGGTAGTTTCTAGGTAGGTTTAGGATTGGTTTGTGCGATATGCTATCTTGTTTAGATTTCTGCAACTTAATTCTTTAAATTGATTATCGATTGATTTATTTTCTGTAGTAGTTGTTTATTTAGGTTTGTTGCGAACGTAGCTCACCTTGGATTTCAGGACTAGTTTACCTTCCTCGTGGGATCAACACCTTAGGTACTACGCGAACGACCTATGCGCTTGCAGAATTTGCCAAGGTTATAAATACTAAAACTTAGCATGTGTAACCTTGCGAACAAGGTTTTGACGCTGTTGTCGAGGAGGCAATAGTTTAGTTCTTTAGTCTAAGGCTTTTCCACTAACTTTTGTTTTTTATTTATAAATTAAAAATAATTAAAAAAGAGTCTGGGGTGTGAAGTAGAGACACATCGAGACATTTTAGAATGGGATATCTGAAGAGTGAATGTTGAACGATCATGGAGGATATATATTATAGGGAACAAAGGATTCTTATGGAATTCGATGAGCCCCAATTTGGTTGAGGAAATCATCATCCTTATATGCATCAGTACACTTCGGGGTAGCAGAACCACCTAGATTTCTATTGGTCGAACAATGAAAGCATTCACATAGGACATCAATTTGAAGTTCAACATGATGAATTCAATTCACGGGAATCCAAGCTAGACAAAATCATAGACAAGCTCGCGGATATAGAAAAGAACCATAAGAGATTGGAAAAGAAGTTTGAGCAAGTAACAGAAGATCATGCCTCTTCTATTCATAATCTAGAGGTTAAAATAGGCCAGATATCTAGGGAATTTTATAGGCAAAGTGTGGAAAACTGTCTGCGTAGCATGAAAGTAAATTTAATATAGCCATGTCAGGATATCACACTTAGGAAGGAGGTAGAGCTAGAAGAACTAGTGAGAAACCATGCTGAACCCTACCTTATAGGAGACCAAGAAATCAAGAAATAGAATGAAGAAAAGGATGGAAACCCCTCAGACTGTCTGCCAGATCTTAGTACACCACGCTTGAACATAGAAAAATCTTGGGTAGATGTCCATGCAAAGAACCCTATCCTTTGGAGTAATGATGATGAAGAGACATTCCATATGAATGATGTATTTAAGAATTCAAGGGTTAGTGACTCATTTAAGGTAATTGATGTGTTTGAATCTCCTAAAGAACAAACGGGCGAAGAACAGATGAAAACAAACATCAAGTGTGAAGAAAGTGTGAAAGTCTCTGTTCAGGAAGCAGAAGAAGCTAAGGAAACGAAGGTGATTAAGGAATAGATAGAGCAATTCACCTTCGTACAGGACAAACTGTTGGATTTCATGAAAGATTCAGGTAATTTTGTTATTCCCTGCTTTGTTGGTAGTTCAATCGAAAGAAGGACATTATTGAGCCTAATTGATTTTCAGAATGTTATTAACATCGTCCTTTTGATTATTCTGCAATTTATAGCTTATTTACAAGCTACAAAGCTAATATTGAACAAAAAAGGTGGAAGCAAGCTGCTCATAATTGATCCCGACTGATTTCCAATGAAAGAAGAATGTTGAGCTACCGACGTTAAAAGAAGCGCTACATAGGAGGCAACCCATGGAAAAATTAGGTTTGTTGTTTAATTTTGGTTAGAACATTTGAAATTTTGTAGTTAGGTTTATTTTTGTTTTATTTGAATAAAATCGAAAAAAGAATAGGAAGTCGGAACCATGTGGATAATTGTGCAAGCATGAAAGGAGAGGAAGAAACTTCTGAGAAAGAAGAAGGAATTTAGTATTGGTGGTATGCCGTTGGCCAAGATCATGGCCTGCGACTATGCAATAAAAGGAAGGACACAAATTTTTAGTGAAATTTTTACTTTTTACCCTTTTTACAACCTATATATTCAGTTCTTACTTCACTTCAACTTTCACTTTCATTTTCACTTTATCTCTCTAAAATTCTAGCATCCAAACACTCTTACTTCTCTCCAAAAACTTTTAAACCTCACTCTTTTCAAAAACTCTACCTCATCATGCCACGTATTAAGCAAACATCCCAACGAGAGCCATATAGATGATAGCAAATTGTGGGACGGAGGAGAAGGAATCGAGCAGCGGACTTCAGAACACCTTTTCCGATCTATATCAAGTAGCAAGGTACTTGTTTTCGATCCCTTCGTTCTAGACACATTGTAGCTCCTAGGTACTTTGATATTGACACACTAGATAAGCTAGAGCTGCGTGAGCAAATAGAAAACCTAGCTGAGAGAATCTAGTAGGGCCAGTTCATACGGTTCCAATTTCATGTTTATGAGGAACTTACATTGGAATTCTTTACTTCACTAAGTTATGACCCTAAGAACCCCAAGGAGTTGTGGTTCTGATTGAGAGGAAGGGTTTATGAATTGACTGTAGAACTCATGTGTGAGATGTGTGGGTTCCCCAAATCGACCATCGTTGATCAACATGATGATTTCCGTGCCTCTCAATAATGGAATGAGCTTATTAGGATTGAGCGTTTTTATGTCAAGAATGCACACAACAATATTATCAGGTCCCATGAACATTTGCTGCTGCACAAATTTTTATGTCAGCTGGCTTTTGACAAATCAGAAACCAACAAATGTTCCATCAAGGAACTTTTCATATTATAATGCATGGACCATAGTATTCCAGTATACACATCCACGCATATGCTACAAGCTAGTGTTGCAGCTCTACGCAAGAGGAGCAACAATCTTGGAATAGGGTACATAGTGTCTAACATTATGGCACATTTTGGAGTGGATCGGAGTGGACTAACTATCCATCTATCTGAATTCCTCAACCACCATCACTTATTTTGGGCTGAGATCATCCATTCCACAAATATGAAACTGAGGGATATCAGCCAGAAGACACATGTCCGAATCAGGAAAGGTCAGGCGAGTTTGAGCTCCGCACCACCTAGGCAGGCACAGGAGGAATCAACTAGCGAAGAATCAGAGGAAGAAGAAGAACCAGGTTGGAAGAAGGTTTTGGATGCAATTTCTAAAACGAATAGAACAATAGCAGAGATGGCGCGAAGACAGAGATGTCAGACCCAAGATATCCGACGGATCCATCAGTATTTCAAATCTCAGGGTATTCAATTGTCACCCCCGACACCATCACCGCCTCCTTCTCCATAGGTTTTATTTCTAACCCAATTGTTTTAATTTTTCTTTCCCAAAGTAGCCTTCAGTTCTAGGTTGTTTATGTTTATTTCTATTTTTATTTTCATTTTCATTTTCATTTTTATTTGTTTCTTGTTTACTTTAATTCTTGTACTTTCTTTTGTTTTATGTGCTTGTGTGTGTTTCCTTCTCACATTAAGGACAATGTGTTGTTCAAGTGTGGGGAGGGACTCTGTGTTTTTTCTTTTCTATGTGATTTTGCATACTGATGATGGTATTAGGATACATTGTGTGAAGTCTGTGAATGTGTCAATGGCTTAGATTGTGAACGATCATTAGCCTATGAAATTAGTTAAGTAGGGGGCCTTTGGATAAATATACAGCCTAATTAGGACTTAGTGTAAATTTAACAGCCTTTAGGATGTCACATTCATTCATAATTTGAGGTCTTTTAGCTTAAGTAGCTTAACTAGTATTTTTCATGGAAATGAATAGCTACAAGCTACAAGGTAGGCAATAAATTTGAAAAAAAAGAGTTTTCTTAAATAAATCACTATTCTGCTGACCTTCGGGTTATGAATAGAGCTAGTAGCTAGTTGAAAATATGATAATAGTTGAGTAACCGGATCGACACGCATTACAAATGTGTGCCTTTCTTGTAAAAAGGCTATAATGATGTTTCAACCAAGCTGCTTAATAAAATGACTTAATTGAGTAACCAGATCGACATTCATCACCAATGTTTGCCTCTGAGTAAAATACTAAGTCTGGGTTTTAAAAAAATTGTGTGTTTTAAATAAAAACCTACAGGACTTGTAATAAGCTTGAATTTTCATGGAATATATTTAGGAACAGTTACAAAGTCTGAGGGACCAAAAAATTATTAATGTGTGTTTACAATTGAAAAGGGTAAATAAGTTAACACTTAGGTCTTGATTAAGTTGTATATTTAGTTCAAAATCCCTAAACACATATTTCGCATGTTATTTCATAAAAATTAGAGTCGTTGCCTCATTATTGCATTGTGTGCTTTGTGTTGTTATGTATTTGTTGTTTTGTTTACTTGAGGACAAGCAAACATTTAAGTGTGGGGATGTTGATAGTTGTGTTTTGCATGATGTTTTAGGGTGTAATTTGTTATATAATTAGTATGAATTTGAGTGTTGAGTGCGCATTTAGGGTTTAATTAAGTTAGTTTATGTGTTTAAGTATTTTTATGGGTTAGTTTGAATCTTTGAGCTTAATTGTTATATTTTTTAGGTACCTTAATGTGTGTGTTAGTGTTTCAGGGTAAACGATGGAGAACAAAGAAGATTCGAGGAGTTTCAGGCCAAAGGCATAGGCCACGATCGTGCACAGCGGGCCATGATCATGATAGAGAAGGAAAAGCTAGCAGCAGCCAGGCTACGATCGTGCACTTGACAAAAAGGTTAAGGCACCAGTCACAATCTTGTTAGGCAGGGCCACGATCGTGCCTTGCATCGGGCTGATATAGAAACTTGAGTTTTGAGCGATTTTTTGGACCATTTCGACCCCCAATTATGATCTAGAGCCTCCAAAGTATAAATAGAATATCAGAAGACAGAGGCTGGGAGTTCCAGAGAGTCTGAAAAAGAGAGCAATCCATCATCCAATTCCAGAAAACCTAGAGAGAGAATCGAGAGATTGAGGAAGGAGACAAAGGAAGAGAGACACGGAGAAGAGCTTGACGAGACATACTTCTCGAAACAGGTGGTTTCCCGCTATCGTCGCCTCCCCGACTCCGTTCCTGACCTATTTTATATTTATTTCAGTTTTATTCATGTATAGAATTGAAATAGGTGTTGAGAGTATATTGTGTTGAATGGGTTGTGTTTATACTCACCTTTGGATTTCGATTTTGGAGATTAATAAAATCTAATTTGATTGGGTTTTTTATTGATTTAATTGTGATTTAATTTCTGTTCTTTATAACTTGGCAATATACTGAGAGGGTGAGATAAGTGAAAATAATCAATTTGGGCGAACGAGAGTTAAGTAAATTGCTAGGCAAAGGATTAAATCAAACCGGTAGTGTCGTGCAACGAGAGATCAAGTATAGATTCCTAGTAGGTTAATAGGCAACTTAGATCTAATTTAAGTTTTGAGTCAATCGCGAATCGAGAGATCGCAAATCCATAATTTAAATTAGAGATCATCAATTAGGGTTAAGAATTATAACTCGAGAGAGAGTAATTCACCCTAGGATCGTCTAGACCCATTAAGTTGAGAATTGCATAATTGATTAGGTTTCATTAATTTCATATCGAAATCTCCTTTCTCTCACTCGATAGTTTCTAGGTAGGTTTGGGATTGGTTTGTGCAATCTGCTATCTTGTTTAGATTTCTGTAACTCAATTCTTTAAATTAATTATCCATTGATTTTTTTCTGCAGTAGTTGTTTATTTAGGTTTGTTGCAAACTTAGCTGGCCTTGGATTTTAGGACTAGTTTACTTTCCTCGTGTGGTCGACACCTTAGGTACTATATGAACGACCAGTGCGTTTGTGAAATTTACCAAGGTTATAAATAGTAAAACTTAGCTCGTTTAACCTTGCGAACACATCACATCCCCAAATCTTTAAGTGTGATAATCCGAGTCTTCTACCAATCCATATCTCACATGATATCTTATCAACTAATTTGGATAGAACCCTGTTTAGAAGGTATGTTGCAGTTTTAATTGTGTATTCCCAAAAGGAGACAAGAAGGACTACATAACTCATCATAAAATGTACTATATCTAATAGTGTACAGTTTCTCCTCTCAGAAACTCCATTATATTGTAGAGTAGTAGGAGGAGTCCATTATGGGAGAATCTTATTCTCTTTTAAGTAACCAAGAAACTCATGGTCCAAGTATTCACCACCTAAATCTAATATAAGTGGTTTAATACTTTTATTAGTTTGTTTCTCAACCTCAAGTCTAAATTCCTTGAACTTTTCAAAAGATTCAAACTTTTGTTTCATTAAGTACATATAATCATACCCAGATTATCTTGAACGTAATGAAATATGAGAATCCACCTCGAGCACTAATAGACATAGGCCCACAAACATCTGAATGATTAACTCTAGTAACTTACTTGCACGTTCTACCTTTCCACTAAAGGGTAACTTGGTCATCTTTCCTAATATTCAAGATTCACAAGTTTCATATGATTCATAACCTAAAGGTTCCAAATATCCTTCTCTATGTAACTTTGTGATTCTAGTTTCATTAATATGACCTAACCTACAATGTCATAAGTAAGATGGATTTTGGTCACTTAACTTTCTTTTCTTGCTATTTACATTAAGAATTGGCCTTTCAAGTTCTAACTCATACAAACCATTTGTGTGTAATCCAGATCTATAATAAACTTCATATTTATAAAATGAACAGCTATTATTCTTAATAATAAAGACAAATCCATTCAAATCCAAATAAGAAATAGAAATGATGTTTCTTGTAATAACTGGAACATAATGACAATTACCAAATTCTAACATAAGGCAAAAAGGTAAAGCTAAACTACAAGTTCCTACAACTAATGCAGCAACTTTTGCTATATTGCTAACTCGCAAGTCCACTTCGCCTTTCTTTAACTATCTGCTCCATGTTAATATCTGCATGGTATTACAAATATGAGAATCACATCCAGTATCTAATATTCAAGTATATGGAACAGAAGTAGAAAGATTGATCTCAATCATAAACGTATCTAAAGAGACAACTTCCTTAAGCTTCTTATCTTTCAGGCTAGCAAGATAAGATGGGTAGTCCCTCTTTTAGTGTCCATTGACTTCTTAGTGAAAACATGTGCCCTTGTCATTGCTCTTCTTCTTGACACCTCCTTTAGGCTTCATTACACTAGTAGAAGCCTTCTATTTCTTGTTTTTATTCTTCTTAGAGCCTTTTTTCTTGCTCTTAGAAGAATTCACGACAAATACAGAATTGGGTTCCTTCTTAAGGCACCATTTTGCAGTCTTAATTATGTTCAATAGTTCAGGCAATGTCATGTCCTTTTGTTCATATTAAAGTTCATCACGGACTGTGAAAAGCTAGAACTTAAAGACTGCAACACCAGATCAATGCTTAACTCGTAGTCCATGACAATACCTAATTAAGATAGTTTTTCAATATACTCAATCATCCTTCAGCACATGCAAGTTGACTGAAGATCCTTATGTCATCTTGCATTGAAACAACTCCTTGGAGATATGATATCTCTCCACCCTACTTTGTGCATAAATCAACTCCTTGAGATGCAGTATCATAGTAGGCGCATTCATATTCTCATGCTACCTTTGAAGCTCAAGAGACATGCTAGCCAACATCACGCATATGGCTTGCTCAACGTCATCAATATAACGTTGATACCTCTCCCAAACTTCATCAGTTGCATATGAACTAGGTTCTGGTGGAGTAGGAGTATCAAGAACATACAACATCTTTTTTTATCTGATAACTATTCTCAAGTTTCAAAACCAATCAGAAAAATTAGGTCTAGTTAGCTTGTTAACATCCATGATGCTCTCAACGTCAGGTTGGTACTCATTTTCTGATTCGATGACTGAAAGACATAAAAGAGTAAGTATTAGTTTATATCCAAAATCAATTAAAATAAGGACTTTAAAATATTCGATTACTCCCACTATTTGATTCAAAATAATAGCGCTCACTATTAAAATTGTGAAATTATCAAATAATTTCCCAGTGAGTTAGATCCCATTAAAAAATAATTAATCTTAAGTTTGCTCAACAAATCAACTAAATTTAATTTAGGTAGACATCAAATTTATCAATCGCATCTCATGTGACTCCTAGAACTGTTCGGTGACATCAGTTTGTCAAAATATATCATATATATTATTCATAACCTTGTCTCTAAATCCATATGATCATGAGTTTGGTCATCCAAATCATATATAAGTATGACCCATCAATTTAAGATAAAACATATTCGGGTTAAAGTAGTCTTATGTTTACTCAACAAGCTAAGCAATAAATAGAATTATGATTTTATTCTTAAATAATGGAAGACAACTATCACATTCCTAACATATACTTAATATTTAATTGAGGAATTTAAAATTTCAAAAAATTTTGGTCTCATCATAGTAATATGATCTCATTATATTAATAATTTCAAACATAATCTAATTATGAAAGAAATTATTTAAAACCTTTGCTTGATTCTAATTATTGATTTGATAACGAATTTAATTTAACAATCGAACTCTTGAAAAATTAAACTAAATTTCAAAATTTTTCTTAATAAAAATTTCCTTTGAAAACAATTTTAAAAAATTGGAAAAATATTTTTTCAATTTTATTACTAGTATAAACTAATTTAATATCCATTAAATTAATTTAATAAAAATTAAAGTTTAAAAATATTTAAAATCAAATAAAAGAGGTCAGGGTGGCTTTCTGGCACACGGTGTTAGACCCCTAAGTCCAGAATGTGGGTTTGTGCGAGTGTTGGCAAGCCTTGGCCAATGCTTGGCACGCAGGTCGGCATGAGGAAGGCGTGTTGACGAAGAAACAAGGCGAAGTCATACGAGACCCGAGGGTGCGCGAAGGCACTTGACTTCGGCGAGGCAGGTCGGAGGTATGTAAA
>JANZXP010000002.1:11542373-11580575 GCA_027576715.1 Erythroxylum flavicans
GCGTGCAGTTAGATGCAACAAAACCTTGAGGTCTCGAGTTCGAGTACCAAAGAGGACAATACCAAGGTTGTGGTCGCATGCAAACTTAAGGTATGAGGGGCCCAGTTCACCCCGGTACGCAAAACACGGACCCAACATTTATGGTATCAGAGCAAGGATAGTTGGACTCCGGAATCGGGTTCCAACATTAGAGCCTCAGGCTCAGTTGTGAAAGTATCTGATATCCACTAAGGGATATGGGACTTTATCTAATACAACTCGGTATCCACGAGGGATATGGGTTAATAAAAAGGCACTTGGTCATAACATCAACAATAATAAGTCAAAGTAAGTCTTACGAGCATTGCATATATGTTGTAATATGTGTTTTTGATTGATTACAATGTATTGGTATCTTGTATTTGAATGAGAATGTGATATGTGATGCTATATGAAAAATGAAAAGATGTGAATTATATGTTACGTGTAGTGATGTGTTGTATGAATTGAGTGAACCATCGGTAATGGTTACCTCATTGAGTTCGCAAAACTCACCCAAAATTGCACATTGACATTTCAGGACCGAGAGAGGACATTAGCTACTGAGAGACCCTACAAGAAGCATAATTTGTGTACTTTTGTGAAGAAGCAATAACTCAAATGTCGGTCAGCTGAGACTGAAGGAGTAATTAGTAGTTTTGTTCAATTCCTCTTTCAAGTAGTATGTTATGTATAGGGTTTTGATGTTGTATATATTGGGATGGTTTTGTAAAGCTATAATGTGGGTTTGGTTTTTATACAACGAAAAAAGGATTACACTTTGTTTTTTTTTATATATTTGGTGACTTTTATGTATACTAGTTGATGCCATGACTAAGTTGGATAAGTTTCCATTTTATAAAGTGAAGGTGAGATAGTTAACACGCCATTAACACGCCATTATTATAGATTATATACTAGAATGTCTACAGAGTGTTCCGGTATGTAATTTATGGTAGTGGGGTGTAACAATCTTTTTAATTATTCTTTTGATAAACATGTTTAATAGTTTAGTTGGTATATATATTTTTAGGAATGCATTTTGCATTAGAGTTAACACATCTTGGGTGCACAACCACTTTACAGATTTGTGAATTTAGGAGTGTAGTTTACCTTAAAATAAGAAATCTTAGGTGTGCCATGGCTTTATAGATCTGTGTCTTCAAGAATGAGTTTTGTTGTAGAGTAAAGAAATATCAAGTACACGATCCCTTTTCATATTTACATCTATAGAAGTGATAATAAGAAGCTAACTAACTTAACACAATATAGCTTTGTACTCTGATTCATTGTTTGAGGCCTAGAAATTATACCTACATATATATGTATATATATAAAGGACATTTGAACATAACTCATACACAATTACATTCTCATGTACTAAATGAATTAACAAATGTCATCTATGTTGTAGTAGATACTATATCCATTACTTGCTCCGCTAGCTAACCTATGTATTTTACTAAAAAGTTAACAATTATTTAGGACTTAAAAAGATTTATTTGATATATAGTATCACGTTTCTTTAGCTCCACTAACCACCTAATCAATCATATAAAGGAGTTAATCTTGTATAATACTTGCCACAGTGATATGCTTATTCTACATTCACTGAATAGTTTTAGAAATAAGGTTTAAGCTGTCTTGCTAAAACCACCACTTCTAAGTATACCTTCTTAAGTTTAACATATCTTTATTCAACCATATGCAAAATTTTATTAAGATAACATACTGACTTCTACTGGCTCTGTTCTTCTCTTGCTAGAACTTAGCTAACTTCTTACTTAAGAAATGTCAAATGGAGAAATAAGGCTTCTTTAGAATGATAGGTAGATAATACTAAGAGTTTTTATTGGTAGGCTTTCAACTACTCAAAATCTTGTTGGGAATTCATCTTTAAAATAAAATTTTTTGATTGTCTACAAGCACCAAATGAAAGGCAGATAATAATCAATAGACTTATAACAAAACTGTGGATAAATTTTTGAGTTTCCCTATGAACATCTATAGATCCTTAGTGGATTGAGGTGGCTTCATAATTTGAATTGCTTCTATCTTTCCTAGTTTAGCCTCTATGCATCATTAGGTAACTATAAATCTCATGAAATTTTCAATTGATACATTAACCCATACACTTATGACGGCTAAGCTTTATCTAAACTTTTAGAATTATAATAACTTGTTAAGTCTGTGATGTGATTCCCACTACTCTTAGTCTTATCAAACATATCGTTGATGTAAGCTTTCAAACTTTTATCTAATAGATGCTTAAGTACTTTGTTTTTTATCTCGAATAGAATTGCTCAGTAAAAATAGACGTTATTATTTATAAAAAATTAAGGTCTTCTCCCTATCTAACTTGTACATGACGATATGGTTTTATAAAATTTAGCGATAGCCTCCCACCAAATTCACCAACTAATCTATATTAAGCAAAGGATTACTATTTTTGGGTTTAACTTATTCAAATATATGAAGTCTATATGCATAAGTTATATCCACATGACTTTTTGACCATTTCTATATTTATAGCTACTCTAGATATTAAAATCACACACAAAACCAACTTTTAGTAACTTCTATACTTTCTCTTCCATAATAATATGCTTATTAAGGGCAAAAGTTTATTTATTTTACTTACGAACTTATAACTGAGGTAGATATTAAATTATTGCATTACCACTTCTATATCTAATCTACCATATCTTTAAGCATTTAGGATAAATAGTGTATATTCTCATATCAATTATTCTAAAGGCGATCTTTCAATTTTAACCCCTACATTCACTAACTTCTCTTTCCTGGATCTTCCTGCATTCATTTTAATTACCTCTTTTACATTTTTCCCTTTTTGCTTCTTCTACCATTCTCAAAAGTCAATCTTATAAAGAATAGGTTTTTCATCATCCTTTGGGGAGGTCAAATAATATTACCTAGTTGTTTTTAAATCTTTATACACCTCTACTATACCTTTCTTAATAGGGAACTTTATTAATAACTTATGTGAAAAAACACATATATGAAGGAACACAACAAAGGTTTTCCTATAATGACATTAAATGTTAAAATTTTGTCTATAATATAAAAACAAAAACCAAGTAGTTTACCTTTGTTTGTTGATAGTGTGATTTGTATTATGTTTTAGGGTTAGATTTGATAAGTTTTTAAATGTCATTTCAAATGTTTAGTATGCATTTAGGGTTTAATTAGGTTAGTTTTTGTGTTTAAGTGTTTTTATGGGTTAATTTGAATCTTTGAGCTTAAATTGTATATTTTTGAGGTACCTTGATGTGTTTACTAGTGTTGCAGGGTAAACAGGGAAGAATGGGAAGAGTTAAAGAGTTTTTGGGCTAAAAAGCATAGGCCACAATTGTGCACACAGGCCACGATCGTGATAGAGAGTGTCAATTTAGGTCACGATCGTGGCAAGCAGGACCACGACCGTGCACTACGTCGGGCTAACAGAAAAACTCAAGTTTCAGATAAATTTTTGAACTATTTTGACCCCAAATTTGACCTAGAGCCTCGAAAATATAAATAGAATATGATGTGATAGCCAATATGAGAAGAGGGAGAGCCAAGATTTTAATGAAAAAGTTTCCATTCTGTCAATTTCGAGAGAAAACCTAGGCTGAGACGAGAGATTGAGGAAGGAGACAAAGGAAGAGAGAAATGGTGAAGAGTTTGACGTGAAGTACTTCCCGAAACAGGAGGTTTCCTGCTTTCACCATCCCGAATTCTGTTCCTTGCAGTATTTCCATTATTCCAATTTTATTCATGTATAGAATTGAAATAAGATTTGTTTGGTTAAGTGTTGAGTTGATGTCTAAACTCACCTTTGGATTTGATTCTTGAGATTAATGAAGTTTATTCGATTGTGTTTTTATTGATTCGATTGTGATTTAAGTCCTGTTCTTAATAACTTGGCGATAGATGAGAGGGTGAGCTAAGTGAAAATAATCAATTTGGGCTAACGAGAGTTGGGTGAATTGATAGGTAAAGGATTAAATCAAACCGATAGAATCGTGTAACGAGAGATCGAGCATAGGTTCCTAGTAGGTTAGTAGATAACTTTAGATCTAATTTAGTTTCTGGGTCGATTGTGAATCGAGAGATCGGAATTCCCATAAATTGAATGAGGGTTTATCAATTAGGTTAAGAATTATAACTCAAGAGAGAGTAATTCACCCTATGACCGTCTAGGCCCGTTGAGTCAATAATTGCATAATTGGTTGAGTTTCTTTAATTTTGAATTAAAATCCCTTTTTTCTCACTTGATGATTTTTAGGTTGATTTTGGATTTGGTTGTGTGATTGCTTTTCTGTTACTTTTGGCACTTTCAATTCTCATATCTAATTATCAATTGATTTGCTTTTCTGCAATAGTTGTTAGGTTTGTGATTGGACTTAGGACTAGTTCCCTTCCTCGTGGGATTGACACCTTAGGTACTATGCAAACGACCCATGCGCTTGCGATAATTACCAAGGTTAAAAATATTGAAACTTAGAGCATGTAATCTTGAGCAAACAGTGTCCTATCAAAATCTTTATGTTGTATATTATAAGCCATCTTAGGATAACTATTAAACAAAAGTTTTTGATACCAAAGATTGCATTTCAAAATTCCCATACATGCTTTTTCTTTATTATAAATTTGATCATCTACTATTGTTAAATTTATAGGATGATTTATTCCTTCTCTGAAAGTATATATATCATTTTTATGGATTCTATACACACCCATCCTATTTTGTCATTAATTTCTTTACGATTGTGGTCAATTTTTTGATAAATATCTTTTTTGGATAATAGATGAATTATTACTTTATTAGAAGTTAAACTGATATCTAAGACTTTTTCCTTAATATTAATACCATAAAACATAGGATGTTTTCTGAGTTTTAATCTTATTTGTTTCCTAATAATTTCATATTATGCCACTGTAAGAATTTATAGAATACATATTATTCTGAATGTCTAAGCACTTTTCTATCAATAAGAGTTTTTTGAATGTAATCTCCATATTGTTTAGATGTTTCTACTACAGTATCTATTATCTGAGTATCAATTTGAATGTTATAAGGTTCTCTCATTTCACTCATTTACTTCAGAATTTGAAGTTTCATTAAATTTTATATCTATTATTATAGCAATGCTTTCATCAGAAGAGCATCATTAATTTCATTAATTTCATCTTCTATTTCTATTTTCTTTCTATTAAATCTGTTAGGACATGCATTAGCATAGTGTCCTTTTCCTTTACAATAATAGCATTGACATTCAATTATCTTTTTATTTATTTTATTATTTCTTCTAAGCATATATTTTCTAGGTTTATATTATGTTTTCTTATAATATTTTGCTTTACGTTTTTGAAATATATTTTCTTAAAATATTTCTTCTTTTTATATTTCTTCTTTATCTTATTGTAATAATAGGAACTATCATATCCTATCATAGTAGGCACTTTTAAATCATAACAACATAATGAAGATTTTTTCTTTACTCCTTTACTTTTCTTTAGTAATATAGAGTCATCACACCAACCATTTAGTTTATCTTTTAAAGAGAAAGTTCTTTTCCCTAAGGTATCTACAAGATTAGGATTGTCAGTTGCCTTTAGTTTACTTACCTAAGGATTAAGGATCTTTGAATAAAATGTCTTTAAATTAATTTGTGTATTATTGAATTGAGTATAAAGATGGTAATAATAATCTAGGAAAATATAAATATCTATTGATTTCACTCATATCACATAATTGAAATTTTTGTAATGTCGTAGCATAGTTTCCTATAGCATTTCTATCTTTTAAAATATTTCCCTCTCTAACAAATTCTAATCGAAAAGTTTCAACAACTTTAGTTAAACATAAGATGAAATATCTTTAATAACCTCTACCTAGATGTAATATATAATGCTCAAAGAAGCTAAAATTTAACTCTTTCTGTTCTTTTTTATATTATTGACTTGTAGCTGATATTTAAAAATTATTACTCTAAAATCTAGCAAAGTATCTAATGGAATGGTGATGCAAGTTCTCAGTTGTAAATAATAATTTTTTATTTCTCATATGTATTTATTGTTGACAACAATCAAATATATTTTTTCCTGAATCTGCTGATGGATATCTTCACAAGTTGAACACAAAATATTCATGGCTCTAATACCGATTTAATTTAGAGGCAAATAAAAAAACAAACAATTTGATCACGCTAGCTAATAAAATCTTTTATTATATCTAAGCAAATAATAATATTAAAAATTAAAGATATTTAAACAAATCTTCATCCTCTAATTTTTCATTATTTTCTATAACATTAATGACTTATAGAAAGAGGGATGTAATTATCCCATTTGTAGATTATAAAGAATCATATTATATTCCAAATAATCCATATATGATTTCCCGAAAATAAGAAGTCATGATACATGTATATGCATAAGAATTTCAAAATTTCCAAAGTAAAAGGTTTATTACACTTTTGTACTTGTGTTGTTAGTTTTTTGACCGTAGCTTTACCTAATTTTTTTCAAGTCTTTTCATAAGCATTCTAGCTCTGAACTCAAAGAAAGGTAACTATTTTTGACGTCCCTTTAGCAAAGTATAGCACAACCTTAATTTGTTTCCTACGCTAAGGTCTTTACTAAAGCTTTAAGAGAAGAATAAAGTTTTAAATGGAAATTGTGAGCTACGTCTACAAAAAGGAAAATTTTATTTCATAAGGGAGGAGATTAAAAAGATGAGATACATAAATAATGCTCGATACCCCCTCTACTACCCTAGGGTTTTATTTATATAAGCAGACTTGAAGACCATATTGTAACTTCAAAAAGTTACATCATATCAGCTTTTTAGAAAGTAGATTCTATCTTTATCGATAGTGGGTTTTTTTTTATTTGAGTGGTTAAAGAGGTTACCATATTATTGTCTTATCTTTCTAACTCAGAATCATCAGCGTATGTGATGCTCCTGATGCTTCAGCTTTATCTTTTCCTTTGAAAGCCTTCTAGCCACTTTTAGAAGAAGGACAAATATTTTTTGCACATTTACAGAGATGACATAACCTTTTTTATGCCTTAAGACTAGATCTTACCTTTCCTCTTTCAATCATGCTTATCTTCATTTTTATAAAATTTTCAGCCGCTAATGGTGTCTTCTTCGCTGGAGATATCATTAAAGAAGAAAATTTGCCTTTTCTAATGTAAGCTTGAAATCCTTTCTTAACTGCAACCTTCATACGAAAAATAACATTTCTCATGCTGATACATAGAAAATATAGAAGAGATAGTAAACAATTTTTCATTAGAATTACAATGGATAATTTTTCATTAGAATTACAACATAAACCCCTTAATAACTTCCACAATAAATTTTTGCCTAGACTATCTTATTCATAAATTGGTGTTTTGAATAATCAACAATATACTAATACTTTGATAAGAGCAGATAGAAAGATAAGTTCCAATTATAAAATTAAAGAATAGTGTTTTAAAGGTACAAATAATGTTCCCCATAATATCTTAGTTCATACAAGAGCTATTGGAAGTTACATTAATCATAATCTAATACATAATTTGATAAGTTTCTGACTAAATGAACCTTATCAATATATATATTTCAGTAGTGAAATAAATTAGATAGATACCGCCATGGAAACTGCTGTTAAGATAGGAGACAATAAAATACCTATAAGATTATTAATTGAAAAATAAAAGATTCAATTTAGATATAATGTTGAGAACTAGTTTTCTCGAACAAGTCTAACCTTATTAGATAACTTATTATAGAATAAAAATATCCTACATTAACAATATAATATATATTCCAAGATAATGATTAATCCTACTAGTATTTATATTCCAATTGAAATAACCTATAAAGGTAACAAAGCATAATATTTTACTGTGTATATAAACAGTTGAGTTGGTTCTTGAATATGTAAAGTAAGTTGTTTTCCTTTACTATCACGAAACCTTAAAAAATATAATAGGATTAGATATTTCTAATAATAAGATACATTTATCAAAATGTATTAATCAACCCTAAATATTATTAGGATCATTTTTAATAAAATGTCCACCATTTTACTTTTATAATATCTGAATTGATATTTTTTAAGAAATAATTTTATCCAATCATTTCATAAATATCATTTGATACTATTAAATAACAAATACATTTCAAAACTCTTTGTGGTTAATAGATCATAGTTAATTGAATTAAAAATGCTTATGCTTGATCTACATTGATCGCATTTAAGCCTCATATAGCCCAACCTGGTGTAGAGTATAAAGAAAAACTGATCCTTCCAAAAGGAAAACTTTTATTAAAAACAGAAAACAATATAGAGAACAAGCATCAATAGATAAAAAGCATCAAAGATGAAATAGAATTAGTAAAACAAAAGATAAAGAAAAATTACTCTGATAATCCGTTACAATTTTGGGATAAAAATAGAGAAGCGAACATAGAAATGATAGATAAATAAAAATTATTATAGTTATTACTATAAGCTATAATTTAAAAGATCAAGGGGAATTTAGAAAACAACTTCTTGAACTTAAAAATCTAAAGATAAAAGTCCTAGTAAATCCCCTCATTCTTTCCCATTTGTGGTCAAAAACCATGTAAAACTAATTAGAAACAAAGTTGAGATAGTAGTAAATTATAAAAATTAAATGATAATACATTATTTGGTGGATACTTCTTATCCTATAAAGAAACATTAATAAACTTAAAAAGAGTGGATCTTGGCAGACAAAAATTAATAGAGACAGTATTCCGTATATTGCTTCTGTTTCTCCACAAGTAGGGATGGCAATGTGCTGGGCTGAGCCGGAGGCTTGGTCCGACCACGGGTTGCTCGGCCCCCAGTTTGATGGGCCATAGATAGGCAGGGCTAGCCTCACTTAATTTTGTTATTTTTAAAAATTAAAAACGATGTTATTTTGTACCTTCCTATCAAGCTAAGCAATTTTGGCTCGTGGCTCGGCCAATTAGGGCCAAAGTTAGACCCAGGCAAGCCGATCGGGCTAAAACTGTCATCCTTATTAACAAGGTCATTATGAATGATTAATGCCCTTTGGTTTTAAAAAATACCCAAAAAATGTTTCAAAGAAAAATGGACAATATCTTTAAGTATCATAATTTTATATATGTTTATTTGGATGATATTTTAAAAAGGAAAAACTCAACATTTCAAAGTTGGTGTGCTCATTTCAAACAAGATTAACAAGTTTGTTTATGGGAAAAATATAAGAATTACGTCTAAGAAGCCTAAAATGAGTATGTAGGAAGATTTTTGCCAACGATCATTATGCCTTACAAATAAGGACAAAGATGAAGTATATTCTTTCAGATAAGGTATATTACAAAGAAAAAAGTTTATTTGAATAGTTCTAAATTTCATGATTTTAATTTTTTCATTGTAATTTTAGGTTTTTATTTTTTTCATTTGGGTTTTTATTTTTTAAAATACAAAATAAAAACTTATTTGATCGTTAACGTAAATATAATTAATTTTTACTATTTATAGTTTTTAAATATTAAATAAAATTTAGAGATAAATTAATTAGTTAAAATTTTATTTTAATTTTATACAATATTTAGTAATGAATATTAATAAAAATTCATTACTGAAAACCAAGCTTATGGAATCCGTACCGTATCGGCCAGAAAACTAAACGAAATATTGGCTTTCGGTACCAGATTTAAGTACCGGCTTTTTTAAAATATTTTTAATTTGTTATTTAGTTAAAATTTTATTGTAATTTTTTTAATTTTATTTTTAAAATAAAATACATATTTTATTACTAATAATAATTATACATTAAATAAAAAATAAATATAAAATTTTTATTTAAATTTATTTTAATATTTTATGTCATGTTTATTAATCAAGTGTTAATAAAAATATTTAATTTTTAAAAATAAATAATTTTAAAATTATTATTTATAAACTAATATTTATTTTATATATTTTTAATTATTAAATCAACTTTTATTTGAAATAAATATATTTTAAAAATATTTTTAAATTTAATTATATTTATTAATAATTATCAAAATTAATTTTATAAATTAAATTAAATTAATATATTCATAATTTTAGTAATAATTAATTTTAGTTAATCAAATATATAATATATTTGATTGGTAATAAATTAAATAATATATATTTTTATTTTATGTTTTAATTCTACTTAGTTATTTCCTTATCACGAACTCTTGTTGTAAATTATAATAATTTTAGTGTTAAGGATATTTATTATTCTTTTTATTGGATGTTTTGATGTAATTATTATTTATTATATAATGAAAATTAAAATTGTAATATTTTAAATACTTTATATTGTTCTTAATTTTATATTTGTATGATAATGATTGTCTTTTCTTATATAAATTGTGGTTATTATTTATATGTGAAATATCTGAAAATTATTGTTATTTCATATTAATTATGATTTGTATTTATTATTTTGATTTTTAGAGACATGGTTAAAAATATACAGTACAACTGTACAATATGACAATGGACTATTTTGCAAATTTTAAAAAAATTCAGGAACTATTTTATAAATTTTAAAATTACCCGAAACAGTATTTAGCATTGATCGGTATTAGTACAGTACTGTACTAGAACCTAATCTAATACCAAACTTGGCACGATATTCGTAACATTGCTGAAAACCCAAAGGTTTATCTCATTTGTATAAAATAAAAAAAGAATAAAAATGCCGTCGTCTCACAATAAATGGGTGCTCAGTTCAATGTTTACACTCTTTGCTCGCATTTTATTCTTTCTTATTTTATTAAAATAAACAATTAAATAAGTTGCAAATTTTACTTACAAAATCGTATCTATTATTAGTAAATTTTTAATTATTTGAAATGATATTATTATTTAGAACTAAATATTTTATATTTTAAAAATATTTCGTAAAATTATTTTAAAATTTAAATTTATGTTATTCATTTTCTGACTCTTTAATAAAAAACCTAATAGACTTACTTAATCTTCAGTAAAACCATTCAATTTTTAGTGTGCATATTTTAGTGTTATTTGTGGGAACCGTTAGGAACTGGCTCTTATTTGAGCAGCCACCATCTAAATCAAACATGCTGCAAACAAAAGGAAGATATTACAAAATGATAAGAAATTTTTTTATAGTTCCTAAGAAGATATTTGAAAGTGGTATCAACCAGTCGATGTTTATGATTCTTCGTTATTAAAAATAATTCCTGACGACTTTAGTTATCATTTTCTATTAAAAAAGTAAAGTACATGTTTTGATTAACTGTATAGTCTAGTTCTTTTAAACCAAGTGTAATAGCTGGGCTATTGTTATTCATCCAAAAAAAAAAGTAAGAAGAGAAGAGGGAAATGCTCATAACAACCCGAGAGTGATTTCAAGTGGAAAGAAACTAATTTTGATTTAGATATTGATTATTGAATGAAAGATTCAGGTAGAGGACAAAATAATTTTGCAACATTATTGAACCCGCAACTACTTTTTATACGAAAGCTAGTATTATATGTCAATTAAGTTTTATAGGTTAATTATTTCAATATTTATGCAATTATGTGTTAATTAACTATTTGTATATTTTCTTTTCAATTTTGGATAGAATTGAGAATCCTTATTCGTTGATCATATTATTTATTTATTAATTCTGATTATATTAGTCAACATTTGAATTGTTCTTAGATTAGTGATCCTAAATTATAGGTTTGTAAGTAGTGGCGTAGTGGATCTGTTATTAGTGAGTTTGTTAGTATAATCCTATTTTTCTGGTATTTAATGTTGTAAATAGTCATCGGATCATTTTTTGTGTGAATGAATGAGAATTACTTGCAACTTCCACTTGAACTTTAGCCTTCTGTCACCTTCTGGCTAGTCTTCTTTTTTCTTCTTCACGCAATTTAATTCCAACAATTGGTATCAGAGCCTTTTCTGGTCTCTTTACGACCTGCTACGATGAATAATACTATACAATTGTCTGTTCCTATTCTAGATGGGATAAATTACAATCATTGGTGTGCTCAGATGGAGGCCCTATTTGACTACCACGATTTACTGAATATCGCGGAGAATGGAGTGCCGGCATTAGCAAATAATGCAAATGATGCATAGAGAATAGCGTACCATGATGCGAAGAAGAAGGATAAGAAGGCTTTGTACCTCATCCATCAAGGGATGAACGATGAGATGGTTGAGCAGATTGAAGGAGCCATTACCTCAAATGAAGCGTGGACTACTCTGTCTAGTTCATACAAAGGTGATGAGAAGATCAAGAGGGTGCGTCTTCAAACGTTAAGGCATCAGTATGAGCTGTTGCAGATGGAGCTTACTAAAATAGTTGATACTTACATCAATGGAGTTCTTGCACTGACAAACTATATGAAAACAAATGGTGAAACTCTGTCCGAACATAGTAAGGTGGAGAAGATTTTAAGGTCCTTGACTTCCATATTTGAGCATGTTGTAGCAGCAATTGAAGAGGGAAATGATCTATCAACAATGTCAGTCAAATTATTGTCAGGATCCTTGCGAGCACATGAACAGAGGATGAATGATAACAAAATTGATAAGTCAATTGAACAGGCTTTCCAAGCACAAGTCTCACTTGTTGATTCCTGTCAGAAGCTTGGAAACTCTCATGGTAAAGGACAGAGACGAGGTGGCAATCGCTCTAACAAAGTCATGGTGGCCATAATCGAGGAGCTACAGAGCAAAACAACTTGTATTCAAACTTGTCGCAACAGAGAGGACGAGGTCGTGGACGTGGTAGAGGAAGATATGACAAATCAAATGTGGAGTGTTACAACTGTCACAAACGTGGCCATTATGCAAATGAGTGCAGGTCCAAGAATGACAATGAAGCTGCCAACCATGCACAAGAGTGTAAATAAGTGCAGGTCTAAGAATGACAACGAAGCTGCCAACCATAGTAGGACTATCTCGGTGAAGAGCAATTTATTGAGTATGGGTCAATTAACAAAAAAAGGATATGTCATGAGTATTCAAAATAATGAATTCTTGATTCTTGATTTTTCATGTTTCGGATATGAAGAGCAATTTATTGAGTATGGGTCAATTAACAAAAAAAAAGATATGTTATGAGTATTCAAAATAATGAATTCTTGATTTTTGATAAAAGCGATGCTCTCGTTCTTAAATCCGTTTTATCCAAGAATAGCATGTTTTCTGTTAATATTTTCAAAGGTGATTACAAGTGTTTAAACGTTGTTGCGAATGACGAGTATTGGTTGTGGCATCTCTATTTTGGGCATTTAAATTTTTAGAGTTTGAAGAGGCTTGCTAAAGAAAATATTGTGTATTGTTTGTCCAATATTAATCATCCTGATCAATTGTGTGAAGCATGTATTCTTGGAAAGAGTCACAGGTTGCCAATTTTGGGAAAACCATGGCGTGCAAAGCAACGGCTAGAGCTTGTTCATACTGATGTGTGTGAACCAATGAATATTTAGTCCATTGGTGGCAACAGGAATTTCTTGACCTTTATTGATGATTTTACTAGAAAAGTTTGGGTTTATTTGTTGAAGAAGAAATCTGAAGTTTTTGATTGCTTTAAGATGTATAAATTGCTTGTTGAAAATCAAAGTGGGTGTTCTGTTTAGGTGTTACGTAGTGATGGAGGGGGTGAGTATACCTTGAATGAGTTTAACATTTATTGCGAAGAATAGGGTATATAACATGAAACAACATTTCTTATACCCTGCAACATAATGGTGTAGTTGAGAGAAAAAAACATAACAATACTAGACGTGGCACAAAGCATGCTCAAAACTAAAGGTATGCCTAATTATTTTTGGGGAGAAGCTATTGCCTGCTCAGTCTATTTTTTAAACAGATCACCAATGAGGAGTGTCAAAATATGACTCCTATTAAAGTGTGGAGTGGATTCAAACCTAATGGTCAGCATCTTAAAGTGTTTGGATCAGCTACTTATGCTCATGTTCCAACAGTAACAAGAACAAAGCTAGATGATTGAGCTGAAAAAACTGTCCTTGTTGGGTATAAACAAGGAGGTTACAAACTATTCAATCCGGTAACCAAGAAAGTAATTATGAGTCGTGATGTGTCCTTTGCTGAAAATGAAGCATGGAAGTGGGATGTGGATACCCATGAAGACTAAAAAAAAAACAATTTGTGTGTTCTGGAAGAAGAGTCTAATATCCCAGTTGAATCTCTAATACTAGTTCAATCTTCAGTTTTAACTGCCAATACAACTAAGGTACCTACAGAATCAAGAAGACCACTACAACAACATCAATTACCATCACATTTATGAGATTTTGAGGTACATCTTAATAATGAAATTAATGATGATGGAGAGCTAGTCTATTTTGCTTTTTTAGCAGATACATAACCTGTGATGCTTGAAGATGCAATTAAAAATCCTAAATGGATGAGTGTAATGAATGAGGAAATGATGGTAATTGAGAAAAACAAAATATGGGAGCTCACTGATCTTCTATAAAGAAATTGACATGAAATGGGTTTACAAGATCAAGCTGAAGGAAAATGGTGAAATTGAAAGATATAAAGTAAGGTTGGTGACAAAGGGATTTAAGCAGAGACAAGGTTATGATTATGATGAAATTTTTTCTCTTGTTGCTGGGATGGAGACAGTGAGATTATTAATTGCTTTAGCTGCACAAAAAAATGGAAAATTCACCAAATAGATGTCAAGTTGGCTTTTCTCAACAACCCACTTGATGAGGAAGTTTATGTAAAGCAGCCACCTGGTTTTATACAATCTGGCCAAGACGAGAAGGTGTACAAGCTTAATAAGGCATTATACAGCCTTAAAAAAGCACCAAAAGCATGAAACAAATGAATTGATTCATTCCTTCGTAAAGCTGGTTTTCAAAAATGTCCTTCTGATCATGGCCTATATTACCTTCTAACCAAAAAGAAAAAAAAATCAGCAACAACAATTGTAAAATGTAACAGTATAAAATACTGATAGCGTATGCAACAAAGAAAAAGAATAAATAGATGGCAACATTGAAGTTTTGTTCTAAGATGATGAAATTCTAATCTGTATAAAAGTGAATTAGAGAGCAACTTAGCTTGAGGAATTTGCTTCATACCCTTTTGAACACTAGAGCATACATATTGAATACAGATATACCTCACAAGTTATTGTATTCACATGAGATTGCATGGTTGGTTATTAACATAATTTTTCTATGCATGTGCTTGATATGGAGCAGGATCTTCCAAGAAACACCACATAAATTTCGATCACAGAAATTGTGTAATATCTGGACTATGAAATCTATAACCCAGGAACAAAGTTGTTGAGTGTATTGAATTGACATCTCTCAAACTTCCAATTCCTTTTGAAATATAAACCTAGAAAAATATGACAACATGAAACTTCTTGCTTATTAAATTTCTTTTTTCAAAGCATGTAAACTCAGTTGAACAGCAAAGTTGTAACAAATGATATGAAATCTTCTACTAGAACCTACCTCACCATCAAAATAAGCAATCAGAGCTGTACAAGAACCAGGACATTGTGTAAGTGCAACAGCTTTATCAAGTACTTCAACTGGGTCAGGTATACATTTGCTATCCAGTAAAATATCCAAACACCTTTTGATGAGGTTGTGTGCATATACGGCATTATTTGTACCTGAAAAAGGAGATAAACAATATTTATCTAGATACAAATATATTAAGCAATGATATTTTAGATAAACAATATTTATCCAGATACAAGTATAATAAGCAATGATATTTTGACATACTTTTGTAAGTTTTATGCTCATTCAAAGAAATGAATCTAAGATTAAGCAAATCTAGAAATGCAGTAGAGGGAAAGAGAGTAATAGCAGTTTCAACATTGACAGTAGAGCAGTTGACATGTATCAAGAAACAACTACATAAATTTACCCTGAGGATTAATGAATTCTACATGAGTTGGATAATTGGCTAGTCTTGGCTCCTATAGGACATTGATTATGACAATAACAACTCCTTATTTTCTACCGCAACCTCTTACAGGATAAACCCTTGTACCATCCTTCAAACATCATATTATATCATATTACCCTATACATGAAAACAATGATGTTTTCCTCCTTCAATCCACCTTTCTTCAAGAGCTGATAGCATGACAAGCATTAGCCTGAAACAAAAAGTGTTAATATCTATATCAGATGGAAGACGAAACGATAACATTGAGAAAGAAATTGTCCAGTCAATGGAACTCTCTCAGCTGAAATTTATGCCTGAACTAAAACACATTTTGTTTCAAACACACAATCTCAGTCGAACTCTTTATTTGGACTTGTTGCAATCGTTGACCATCAAGTATATGTTTTTTAATCAACTATTGTTGTTTTTGTAAAATCTAAAAGACTGCCTCTAGATTTTCCTTATTTATGTGTATTATATCTTCTCTATTGTATAGCTGGTATTTTCAGCTAAAACTCTCTACATTAATCCTTCAAGGCTTTAAGGAGTATTAAGAGTTATCACAACTCAGAGGCCTTTTAGTGATTCTAGCTCTACGATTATTGAATCTGTTGGCATCATAGTTGCCATTCCATAATACAGACCAAAGTACAAGTGTCCACAAAACTTTACCAACTAGTGGTTAGTATAGATATTGACATGATTGTTGATAGCGATTGAATTTAGACAAATCAAAATGCTAAGAAAATTGAAGAAGAATTTTGGAGGTTTAACGAAACATTTGGATCAAATCATGGTAGGAGTTAATAATTACAACAACCATAAAGCATACGTGAAGTGACAGAAAACATAATAACTGGGATAAAATCTTCATGTCTTTCTAACTTCTAATTTCAATCAGTTAATAGAGAAAAGGATCAGTTTCAGAATCAACAATCTACTGTCTCATTGCGTAAGAAATGGAATGGTGCCTGTTCGAGGAATTATGTGATCCTTATTTTTTCGAATTTAACCATATATTGATCACAATTCAGGGTTTCACGAACTTTATGTCCCTGTTGTATGACTTTGGCAGATAACCTCGATAGGCAACTTGATTTGAGTCTTCTTGTGAAAAGAATCTAAAGGGCATTGTACTACAGACTTAGTTTACCTAATGCTATTTTGATGAATTTGAAAGGTGGATGCTGAATTTTAATGATGTTCAATGTTGTGAATCTGTAATAACTCTTGTGCATGTGGCATTTAAAGCTAGCCATTCTGGTATTAAAAAATGAGCTGGAAATTAATATAGATTATAATAGAGGTGAGCTTGTTGGACTGTTTTCCTAACTACTATTAAGGCTATTATGATACATATGAATGATGGAAAGTTTATCCTAGCGGTAAAGTATAAGGAAGTAACTTTTAAGATATTTGAAGCCATGAGAAATCTATGAACATTTTTTTCAGTAACGATATGATTAATACTAAAGTTTTAAATGTTATTTAGGAAATTATCATAAAAGATATAGTGATTCTTATATTAACCAGATAGAATAAGGCAAGATGGATTATAATGTGAAATTGGTTATGGATTATAAAAATTGTGTGTATTGGTACAGTTGATCTTATATTGCAAAAAGGGGGGTTAGGGCAGCAAGTTTCCAACAAAGTAGGCTAGAAGGGTCTATTGCGGTTGGAACAATTAGGGTCTATAACAAAAACCTTTTTAATAATATATTGAAATACAAAGGTTGTTTTAATTCTGGAGCAAAGCTCTTATTTATGGTAATCTTACTAAACTAATTAAAATAGTAAAACCTCATTTCATAACCTGATCTTATTATTAGGTATTTATATTGTGGACAGTTTGTAATTTTTCGATCTTTACCCTTTTACATTGAGTTACTAGGTCTTTTTTTAGTTGCAGACTATGTTGTTTTCTTTAAATATGGTTTGATGAATATTACTTAATCAATTAATAGTATCATTGAAACCTACTATCGAATTGAATGTAGGTGATTGGCATGGGACCTGGTCTACCCAAGAAGAAGAATAAGGCTACACCAAGCAGCTTAGTACCGACACAACTTCAGTCACAGTACCGTTAGCTTCTTGGAAGTGTAGTTGATGAGCCATCTGCTCGTACACAGCCGGAAGATCACACACTAGCACCTTGTGAGCCTACTCTAACACCAAGAGATGTTACATCTGTGCCTATTACTCATCCTAGAGATAAGTATCTAAAAATTTTGAGAATGTGACGCAATATTAGTTCTCCATCAAGTTCTCAAGAGATGCCTCCAACTTCTAATCAGCCACCAGTAAATGACACGAGTCCCTTTCCCAGTATTAGTGCTACCTCTGCAAGCACTGCAGGTATAATCTTTCACATCACATTGGTTAAATATACAAGTTTAATAATTTTGTTTATCTAACCAATTAAGGGTATGTTATATTTTTATTATAAAATATTCCTTGCTATATTTTAGGATCCACGACTGATTTGAAAAAGACAAGTGGTGTCATAAAAGGACACGGATTGGCAAAGATTAATAAGGCGATAGGTAAGAGATTGAAGATAGAGATCTCCCCTGTTGAAGGATGACCAACCAACTTCATATAGTTTATCAAATTATCGAGTGAGATTGGTGTGGTATCCCAAACTTCCTTACCTGTAAGAACAAAATGGAAAAAAATAACTAATGAGGAGTTGGACATTGCATTTGATAAGTTAGACGTAAGTATTATAAAACTATCTAATATGTACGTGTTTTCTATATGCCTAAAGCTTTGACCAATAATTTATAATTTTTTGCAGCAAAAGTTAGAAGTCAAGGGAATGAGGACAGACGATCAAATACATACTACTGTGAAGAAGTTTCTTTCTTTAAGATCTAAAGATCAAAGATTTCACTTAAAAAAATATTTTACAAAGGACGGAAAGAATGTTAAGCCGCAAAATGTCATAATGGCAGAGTGGATGGATGTATGTGAATATTGGGAGCAATCAGCTACAAAAGTTAGTTAATTTGATCACAAAATTTAATGTCACAACTTTTTTGACAACTGATTATATTTTTGCATTTATGAATTATGATTTATAGATGTTATAATAGATTTTTTTACGTTTATGGTTAGGAAAAAAGTCAAAAAGCCAAATTGGCTAGGAGTCAAGTCAAATGTCGACCAAACTCCAACTCCAAGGCCTTTGTAGTGATACGGCATGAGATTGTAAGTTATTATCTTTTTAATTATATATTACTTTGATTGATATTTCAAAATTTATAATAAATATTACTAATAATATATTTCAATACAACAGAGTGATAAAGATGGAGAAGAGTGTGACCGGATGAAGCTATAGTATCATACTCATTATGATGAAAGTAAAGGTCAATGGACAACTACAGAATGTAGAGAAAAATGGGTGAGTACATAATTCAAATACAAAAATTTTTTAGTATTTATGAATTTTGGTATCTAATTAATTCTTAATTTTTCAGGAATTAATGTGTAAGGAATTGGCAGATTCAATAGAACAAGGTCATCAGATGACAGTAGATGAAGTGTGCAGCAAAGTCTTGGGCACTAGATCTGATTATGTTGTTGGCATAGGAGTTGGGCCTCAATCACAAGGGAAGACTTCGGTCAGAAAGAGACTTCGAGACGAACCAGAGGAGTCGAAGAAGGTTAATCAAGAGTTACAGTCTCAAGTAGATGAATTAACTAAAAAAGTTGAACAAATGCAGGATCGATTCACTACCGAAGTCGAGCAACAAAGAAATGAATTTGAACAGCAAAAAAAGCTCTTGGAACTTTTATGTTCTACACATAATATTCGTTTAGATTAGATATATGTACTCATATTGATATCTTATACACTTATGATGTACTTTTTATATTAATTATTATATTTTGACATCATTGGGAATTTCAATTAAATAATAAATTGTCTGCACCTATGAAATTCTTGTGATACATAAATAATTATTAAAATTAATGATATACTAAAAAATTGAAGAATTATTAAGTAAATAAAATTCATAAATATTATTGAATAGTTATTAAATAAATAAGATTTAAAAATTTTTGTTATTTAAAAAATAATTATTAAAATTGGATAATTATTAAATTAAATTATTTTCAGACAAATAAAAATTTAATAAAAGAAAATAACCGTATTCCACGACGTTTTTCTACGACATTCCGTGATGTTTAAAAAACTTCGTGGAATCATAAACATTCGTCAACGTTTTCTGGAAACGTCACGGAAAACTAAATTCGGTGACGTTTCTAGAAACATCGCGGAAAACTACATTCTGCGATGTTTCTAGAATCATCGCCAAATTTAGTTTTCCGTGACTCCTAAAACATTGCCCAATGTTGATGATTCCGCAACGTTTCCTAAAACATTGCGGAATGTAGATTTCTGCGACGTTTCCTGAAATGTCGCCGAATGTTACTTTCGATGGTATTTCTTAAAACATCGTGGAATGTGAAAGATTCCGCGACATTCATCGCTGAATGTGAAAGATTCCGCGACATTACCTTTTAGTGACATTTTTATAAACGTCGCAGAACGTTGAAAGGTCGCCGAATGTGGCTTTCGACGGTGTTTCCTAAAACATCGTGGAATTTGAAATATTCCGCCACGTTACCTTTCATTGACATTTTTATAAACGTCGCAGAATGTTGGTGTTTCCTGCAACGTTTCATATAAAACATCGCAGAAACCCTTTGCCTACATCATATTTTTGCGACATTTTTTGTGACGTTTTTGGACATTCTGTGACATTTTAAAAATTTTGCAAATTGTCATGTTTTCTTATAGTGAAAAATAATAACTAATTTGGATTACTATCAACAAAAATTGCCAATCGCCCTCATGATCTCATTAACGAGAGGTTTAAGTGCTATCTCCTTCTTGCCTAAATTAGAGAAAAACGATCTTGCAATGACGTTACAAGCTTAAGTATGCAGCATGCTACTTAAGTTCACTGATGAGCCGTCACTAGAAGCAGTACTTTTAATGAGCTTCGAGAGTTCTTCTCTCATTGAGTTGAACGATTTCTCACGTTTTGAGCTTAGCATCTCCATTACGAAATTTTTCCGCACTTGCCTCCAATATTCTCCTTACGATGAAAACGCTACGTCGGAGCCACGGTAAAATATCAGCTCCACACGCAACTGGCCTGTCAGTAAATACATCATCTTATTTTCTTATGATTTGCTCTGATATTTGGGGTGGAGATATTACTATACTGTGCACTTTTCCAAGTTGAAGGTACATAACGGGTCCATGTTTCTTGGCCAGTGCTCTCGGCCGACGACATGGTAGGTCATCAGTAGCAAGTTGTTGCAGGTTTGCAATAATTGGCAGCTTTGGTGGTCCTAGAGGTAGTTTGGAGGTGGATTTTGGCATCTTTAAAGCTATGACTAAGATCAGGAATGTAGTAAACAGAAGGAAGCTTACAAAGAGGGTGAATTGGTGTTCCTTTAGGAGAATTGGGTACATTTGTAAGCTAGATTTATTAGATTCTTATTGATCTTAGTTCGCTTCCATGCATATAGGTGATTTATATGTATGTATATTCCGTGTAAAACGTATACAATATATACTACTGTTCTGCCTATAAATCAGGAACTTACAAAACCAGAAATAAGAAGTAAAAAGCCTATTTAAGCTATACAACAATAATGGTAAAATCCTTCCTATAAATTAGGCTAAACTCTCGTCAATACTCCCCCTCAAGGTGGGGCGAAGACATCTGTTAACCCCAGCTTGTTAAGTGAGTCATGAAAGGATCTTGAACACACTGCTTTTGTTAAAATATCTGCTAGCTGTTGCTTAGATCTTACGAAGGGGAAACATATGGTGCCATCCTCCAAATGTTGCTTAATGAAATGTCTATCCACTTCAACATGCTTTGTTCTATCATATTGAACTGGATTATGTGCTATGTCAATAGCTGCCTTGCTATCACAAAATAATTTCATAATTTCACCCTCATAAAAACCAAGCTCCTCCATCAATCTTTTAAGCCATAACAACTCACAAAGACCCTTAGAAATGCCTCTAAATTCAGCTTCAGCACTAGATAAAGCAATAACATTTTGCTTCTTACTCCTCCATGTAACCAGATTTCCACCAACAAATGTAAAGTACCCAGATGTGGACCTCCTATCAGTGATATTTCCAGCCCAATCAGCATCAGTGAAACCTTCAATCTTCAAATTATCTTGTTTGGTAAATGATAGTCCTCGGCCAGGACAAGACTTTAGGTATCATAGAATATGAACCACAGCATCCATGTGAGCTTCACTTGGTTGATGCATAAACTGACTTACTACGTCCATAGCATAAGCTATATCGGGTCGTGTGTTAGATGAGTAAATCAACCTGCCTATCAATCTCTAATATCTTTCCTTATCAGCCATTTTTTGATCAGGATAAATACCAAGTTTATGATTTTGAACCATAAGCAATTCTGCAGGACGACAATCAAGCATTCCGACTTCAGACAATAAATCTAATGTATATTTTCTCTGAGATAAAAATATACCTGCATTAGTTCTGGACACTTCGATCTTGAGAAAGTATTTGAGATCACCCATATTCTTCATCTCGAATTCTGCAGCTAAGTTTTCTTGTAGTCTTTTAATTTCAACTGAATCATCCCCTGAAATGATCATGTCATCCACATAAACTATCAAAACAGTGATCTTTCCTCCTTGACGTTTGATAAACAGTGTATGGTCACTATTACTCTGTGAATAACCATATTGTTTCATAGCATTACAAAGTCTCCCAAACCATGCTCTTGGAGACTGTTTAAGTCCATAAAGAGCTCTCTTTAGTTTGCACATATGAGTCTTCGTCTTCTCAGGTTCATATCCAGCAGGAAGATCCATATACACATCTTCTTCAATGTCTCCGTGAAGGAAAGCATTCTTCACGTCCAGTTGTATTAGGGGCCAATCTAAATTAGCTGCAACAGATAACAGAACCCGTATGGTATTTAATTTGGCAACAGGAGAAAAAGTTTCCTGATAATCTATACCATATGTTTGAGTATATCCTTTGGCTACCAACCTTGCCTTAAACCGTTCAACAGACCCATCTGACTTATGCTTTATAGTAAAAATCCATCTGCACCCTATTGCTTTAACCCCAGGTGGTCTTCGAATAAGTTCCCATGTCTGATTTTTTTTTAAAGCTTTCATCTCTTCCTGAACAGCTTTGACCCACCTTGGGTCTCGCATTGCCTCCTCAAATTATTAGGTACGTTCTCACTTGATATATTAAGTGCAAAAGCCATCTGCTCCTCAGGCAAGTGCTGTGTAGAAACAAAATTAGTAATGGGATATCGTGAAGTCTTCTTTTCTACTTCAGGTGAGTATCGTGATGGAGGCTTGCCACGATTTTGTCTATCAGGGAGCACTCGTTTACCATGCACAAGAGACTGATTAGTATTAACAAAATCAGATTGAATAAGTTCAGAAGTTACCTCAGGAGTCTTCACGGAAGGAGATGTTGGTATTGTAGACAGGGGGATTTCTTCAAGAGTTTCTGAATCATGAGAATTACAACCCATTCCATTTCATGAATCTTTGTAAAATTCCCTTCATCAAAACATTTGATGGAAGGCCAACCAGTTCCGAAACTATATCAGATGAATGACTAATTTCTTCAGATGAACACATTTCAGTGGAATAACAGCCATCACCACACATTTCATTTGAATGACAGCCATCACTACTTGAACGACCACCACTCTCCCGCTGTCGTTCATGAGGTTCAACACTAACCTCCCCCTCACACGAATAACTATTGAAATCAAGAGAAGGGGTAGCAGCTAGAGGAGGGGAAGAACCTAAAAAATAATATTCATTCTCTTGAAAGTGAACATTCATGGTGGTATAAAGTCGGGAGGTAGTAGGATCAAAACACCGGTACCCTTTCTGCATTCTTCCATACCCCAGAAACACACACTTAACAGCTTTGGGATCAAGTTTAGTTCGTTGGGATTGTGGCAAAGTAACAAAAACAACACAACCAAAAACCCGCGGGGGAAGGAAAAGTGTATGAGGCAAGTTATAGTGACATCCAAGAACATGTAACGGGGTTTGATACTGCAAATGTTTTTTTGGCATTCTATTTAATAAATATGCAGCAGTGGATAATGCATCACTCCAAAACGATTTGGGCGTGCCAGAATCAATCAATAAGGCACGAGTGGTGTCAAGAAGATGACGATTTTTCCGCTCCGCAACCCCATTCTGTTGGGGTGTAAAAGCACAAGAAGTTTCATGCAAAATTCCATGTTCATTAAAGTAAGCACGCATAGCAGAATTGATAAATTCCCCTCCATTATCAGATCTGACCATACGAATAGAACACTGAAATTGGTTCAAAATCATTTTGTGAAACTGTTTAAATGTGTCACAAACTTCATCTTTCTTTTTCAGTACATAAATCCACGTCATATGAGTATAATCATCAATATAGGTAACAAACCAACGGAATCCATCATGAGAAGGAATTGGGGCTGGCCCCCAGACATCAGAGTGAATAAGATCAAACGGCACAACTCGTTTATCCAATTTAGGAGAATAAGTAGAGTTTACACTCTTTGCCAAAATGCAAGTCTGACAGGAAATTGAGAAATGTTTAAAAGAAGAAAACAATAACGGAAATAAATGTTTCATATACCCAAAAGATGGGTGTCCAAGACGTTTGTGCCACAAAAGAATTTCAGCCTCTTTGGTGTGAGTACCAGTTGATGCCTTATGAACTTTGCTAATTTCAGCCTCTTTGGTGTGAGTATCAGTTGATGCCTTATAAACTTTGCTAATTTCAGCTTCTTCCATGTAGTACAATCCCCCCCGTCTAATACCACGGCCAATGATCTCCCTCGTGTGAAGATCCTGTAGTAAGAAAAAAGTGGGGAATATCAGTGCCACACAATATAAATCTTCAGTGAGTCTACTAATGGAAATCAATTTGTGCTTAAGTGAAGGAATAAGCAAAGTATTCTTCAGCATGGTTTTATTATTTAAAACCACACGACCAGCTCCAGTAACTGGAGATCGAACACCATTGGCATTAGAGATCCAATGTCGATGAGGGGAGACAGTGTTAATAATGTCTTGAGGGTCAAATGTCATATGTTCTTCTGCACCAGAATCAAGGATCCACTTTTGGTCAACATCAGAAGTTGTATTACTCAAGACACAGCCAGAGTTACCTTCTACCGTAGGATTAGATTTACCCTCTGAAGAGAGAAAGGATTGCAAAGTGTCCCCAGTCATGAGCGCAGCAACCCCTCCTGTGTTCTCAACTTGAATTCTCTTCTTCTTTGCTTGATATTCCTCCCACCAGTCAGGATAGCCATTCAATTTGAAGCAGGTGTCTTTGGTATGCTTCTTACTACCACAGTGTGTGCAGCGTTGAGCCTAATTAGAATGTTTACTCTTACGATCAGCTCCTTTAAAACTCTTTGTTGCCATCACCATGCTTGTATCAAATGACATAGATCGCATGATCTGTTGACGATTATCTTCTCGACGAACTTTAGCATAGGCCTCTTCAACAGTGGGAAGGGGTTTTTCTGTTAAGACATCACTCTGAATGGAGTCAAGGCTGTCATCAACTCCGGTCAAAAATATATATACTCTCTCCTCATGAAGCAAGGAATTGTATTTCTCGATATCTACAGAACAAGTCATAGGATTGGGTCTGCGAAAGTCTATCTCACGCCAAAGGCTTTGCAATTCAGAATAATATTGATCAAGAGAGCCACCAGCTTGTCGCAGCTGAGAAACTCAGCGTCGAAGTTCATACACCTGAGAGGTATCTGACCCATCAAAATAGGTTGTAACTGCCGCATCCCAGACCTCCTTGGCTGTGGTAAATCGCACAAAATTGGGCACAAGAGCAGGGTCCATAGAACTGAGTAACCAACCCTTTACAATGGCATTCTCCGTGCGCCACTTGCGGAATGTGGGATCGCTTTCACCTGGTTGAGATAAATCACCATTATTATAGCCAAGTTTATCTTTTCCAGCCAAAAACATCTCAACAAGTTGAGACCATAGCCCATAATTAGAGCTATTCAGTTTCACACTAATATTGGTCACACCACCATCAGGAACGGTGGTAGGAGTAGGGGTCATTGAGCCACTATGAGCGTGAGAAAATGCAGTAGCCATGCGTTCTGTTAACTCAGTAAAAAAACGAGCCATGTGTGGGTCAGGGAGGGTGAGATCAGAGGATGTTTGTGGCTCAGTATGAGAGGTTGGATCAGCCATGTGAAGAACACTACCGGCGGCACCAAAAGCTAGAAGCAAAAACCCCTAGAACCTTTCTCTGATACCATGCCAGAGAGAGGGAGGAAAAATATCTTTTGTATATTTATTCCGTGTAAAACATATACAATATATACTACCGTTCTGCCTATAAATTAGGAACTTACAAAACCAGAAATAGGAAGTAAAAAGCCTATTTAAGCTATACAACAATAACGGTAAAATCCTTCCTATAAATTAGGCTAAACTCTCGTCAATATTATAGACATTGGGAAGTTGATGTCAACCCTAAAGAAAAGAAAAGGCCAGCTGTAGAAAGATGTGATTCTATATATTATGACCACTTTTTCCCAGGATTTAATTCAAACGTTTTCCTTTGTACATTTGCTTAATGATTATAAATCTTAAAGAGTTTAAATGTTATTTCCTAAAGTAAGGTAACTTTTTAAGATCTAAATTCGATGTAAACACTTATCTTTAAGTATTTCAAAGAAATTGAGTAATTGAAATGCACTTGAGTCACCTTTGACTTTGAGATTAAAAATATATTCAGTTGTTGTAATTAATAGGAGAATTATTATAATTCATTTTATAGTCAATTTTATTTATTTTTATATTATATTCGTTATAACGATCCATCATATTTTTACAAAATATTTCTATTTTATCAAAATTTCAAACAAAAGAACAAACATTTATATTTAGGATCTTTTAAATGTTTGAAGGTGGAGCTGCGCAATTATAATAGAAAAAGTTTTAAAGTGAGGAGGTTAGAATAATAAATCAACAATATTAATTGACAGAGGTTGTTTTTTCTTTAGAAGAACATATAAATATCGTGTCCGAAACTGGTAATTAATAAGAAAAAGTGAAAACAAATCAAAACAAGTAAACAATTTCATGATGTCGTTCTAACTAAAACGACAAGTTCTTATGTTTCTGATTATCAATAAGGAGAAAGATAAAAAAAAAGTTTTAAATATATATATCTTTAAGTAATATAAATTGTAATTTTTAACATTATGTAGAGAAAATGATTTATCTTTTAAAAGATTACTTTAGTAACGTGAATGTTTATAAACTAAGAGTTTGACTTATTTTGATTTATATAAATATTACTTTGTTTAGATTTTTAGATAATAATTATATATATATATATATATATATATATATATATATATGACATTTTTAGAGTTCCTCTTATAATATATGAAGATGTTATCCTCTGAAAAAGATTTTATATATATATATTATATAATTTTATCACAATAGTGACGTTATTCTATTTCAATCAATATGAATTTCTACGCATGTTTATTCTTATCGACCAAAATTGATATTTAATTGGGACATCTTAAAATGTATAGAACGAGCAGTTTTGCTTTTAAAAAAAATCTCTCGTTACAAGAAATATGACTATTGGTTATTGTTTTGCTAAAATTTAAAATTTGTAGCCAATAGTAAGTATTTCGTTATGAATTTTTCAGACCATAATCTATTGAAGCAATACATAAGAAATAAATGTTGCACGAATATTTTAAGACTATTAGATACATTTAATTTAAATACGAATTAATTTTCGTAATAAAAATAATTTTAATGAATAAGTTAAGTTTAGATTTCACAGCTAATTATTTCTAGCTAATTATTTTTAACTGCAAATGCTTTTTGTAGCCAAAAAATTTTGGAAAATGACCTGTGTGTGTTTTCGTAGCAAAAATTTGTTAGCTACAATTTCAAAAACTAGAAGAAATCTAAGCTAAAACTCAATTATGCCTGAAAATAAAAATCAGTTGTCTAAACGACATTGTAGCAAATTATTTGACAACCTAATTGAAGAAATTTCCCTAGCTAAATACCCAAATTTGGGCCAAACTTTTTTGGGTTTGATCAAGTTAAGGTCAAATATTTTAACCACTTATTTAAGGTCTAAACATTATCGAGTCTGCTCAATGTTAGGCTTTTTTGGACAAAATTTTGACAGTATCATACACGTGTTGTTTCTATATATAAAACGTCTGTTTGAAGAGGCCAGGTGGATTTAAAATGCCATGTAAAAAACAAGTGTGACTTACAAGGATTTTTAGGAAAAAAATGAAAATCATTTCCAGAACCCTAAATTTACTTCTAATCCCCCAACTCATCACTACCGATCAAGGGGTTGTCTTGCCTCCTTCACGCATGATCACTATCGATCACTCTAATTCCTCTCACTTTAACTTCAAGGTTTGTATTTCACCATTCTTACTTTGTCTTAAACATTAGTTGTGGATTTGGGAATTTTTGATGTTTGAAGGGTTTACACTACTCACTATTCTCATTTTTTTACTGAATTCCTTCTCTCTCATTTCATCATTCTTCTTCCCCAAAAGCCATTTTTTCTTCTGCAATTTGTACTACATTTTTTAAGAAAATGAGCTCAATTAGGAGTTCTTCAAGGTAATGAGGTCGATTAGAGGATTTAGTTTATTGTTTTCTTGGTTATAATGAAGGGTTTTACGGGAAATTTTTGAAATTTTCATGTTTGATAGTAGACGAATGCATTCTAACCTTGATTCGAGGTCATACAAGCTAATTTCTTCAACTTATCCAGTTGAATGCAACTATGACGGATAGGCAAATATTGTTACTCTAACTTGAAAGCACCTAGATGGACTTCTTGGACTGATGAAAATCCAAAAAGAAAGTTTTATGGCTGTCAACTATTTCCAGTAATTTTGTACATTTTGATGTTGTTTTATATAAATATGTTCATATTTTTCATTGACGAATTGTTCTTTTTCGTTTCATGGTAAAGTGAAAATGTATGTGGATTTCATGAATGGCGTGTTGAAAGATTTTCTCCAAGGGCTAGACAGATTATTTAAGAGCTGGAAAACAGAGAGAAGATGATATACCGTCAAACTAATCTATCGAAGGATGAAGTGGCAGAGTTAAGAGAAATTGTTATACATGTTTTGGAAGCTAAAATTATTACAAAAAATTTGCAGTTGAAGAATGAGTTACATGCCACGAGGAGTAGTAATGAAACACATTCAACAAAGTGTTGGAAATTTGTAGCTTGTTTAAGCTTTTGTTTAATAGTTTACTTCTGATTATTAGCCTAAATGATGAAGGCAATTCAGGCAATAATTATATGTTTAAAGCTTTACCTGGAAATGGTTTTATGTACTAGAATAGTGTCTAAATGCAATTGAGCTTACCTGATATTGTTCATTCCTTTTTCTGATATGATTTTAATTGAGTAAAAAGTTGGTTAAGTTGGGATTTGGGAGGAGTGTAGACTACAATTGTTTAATGTTTCAAGATCTAGAACCATATTACGATTGTGAAATTAAAGATTTATATGTTGGAGATTATGTGTTCTAAAATTATAGGTTAATTGTCTACTTGGTAACTATTTATATTAACAATGTACATCTTATGTATCTTTTTTTATTTTTAAAAGTTAAAAATGAATTTTTCTGGATTTATCTTGATACTAGTAGATGAATTTTTGAGGTTAATGTCTCAAATTAGAGTAATGGTTATCTTCACATAATCTCATTCAATTAAACAAGATGATACCTTTTTTCCTTGCTTCATAGATCTACCATGCTATATAAAAAGATTTGTTAATCTCCTTTTTAGTGTCTAAATGCAATTGAGCTTATAAAGATGTTTTGCAACATAGGTATACAAACGCGGTTTCATCATCTAGCATTCATAAACTTCAAAAGAAGAAAAAAACCTAAAAGAAAAGAAAAAGCAATTCTACTGAAAATACCTATCATTGCATTCATTCATATAATAACATGTAATGCTAATAAGATCCTTACAATAATAACAGTTGCCTAATGACATTCAATAGATATCTAAAAATAATAACAGCTTCCTAATGACATTCAATAGATATCTAACATATCAACCATTGTTCACTACATAAATATCACAAAATTGATGGATATAAGTATCATCTAATGTTCACTACATAAAACACTAAAAACACAATTATCTTTACATTTCCCCTTTCCCTTTGAAAATGTAATTTGACTTTCTTGACATGGACAAACATGCCCAGTAATAGCCTGCTTGCTCTTTTTTTATTTCTACCCAGGGTTTATTAGTCTCTAACTTGGCCTTCCCAGTTGTAGATAAAATACAAACATTATTAACTTCAGTTGAATCATTTAATTAATGTTAAATAATATATGCAAAATTAAATAGTTAATTGATTTTTAATAACAATACAAAAATTTAACACTTACATTTAGCATCTGCAACTCTGTCCTTGGATTTGTGTATATTCCTATCCATATCCCTATCATCCATTTATTGAACTTCCTATTTGCTTAATGTTAAAGAGAAGAGTATGTGACAGGACATTTTCCTAAAAAATTTTCTTAAAATTTTGGGCTAGATCTGCCAGCAAACATTCTCATTCTGCTTTCATCATTTGCAACACCATAGCTAGGCCCTCTTAACCATAAAATGACATTTGAAATTTTCCTTTTTGTGGTCTTTTTAGTGCTGACCTTCGAAGATGTAGAAATATTTGTTGTTTCTGAAGCACCTCTAGGTGTTGGGAGAACAACTGAGGTTGTTGCATTTACACTTCCACATACATGAGCAGTAGTTGAGGCATTGACAGTACATATAGCAATTCTAGCACTAGTAGATATAGACACAGTTGCAAAGAAAGAGGCATTCTCTCCTTTTTTTTCTTTTCTTTCCCCTTTTAATACTGTTAGATGCAAATGTAAAAGCATTTACTTAGATTATTGTGTTGGTTTCAATTGTTCAAATGTTTTCTCGGGTTGACTATGAATAGGTCGTGTTTTCAGTTTATTTCATCATAGCTATAGTAGGCATATAAATAGCCGAAAAATAAAAGTAAAAACAATTTGATGTGAAACTTTTACTTTTTGTTGGTCAGTCATTATATTCCAACCAATTCTAGAGCCCAAGTGTGGTGAATCTTCTTATAGTCTTTTAATGAACCATTTCCAAGCAACAGTATTCTCAACTTTAACCATATCCCAAGCAACAGGAAATATTTAATTGTTTCCATCTCTTCCCATAACATATAGAAGTTCACCCTTAGTTATGGTTTTAAGCCAATATCCATCTAGGCTAAGATAAAGCCTGCACCTATGCCTAAACCCATGTTTAAAAGCTTCTAAACATATGTACATTCTTTCAAAAACAAATGGAGATATTAGAATTAGCTGAGACAATGTCATTTTAACTGTGCTACCTGAGTTGGTTTGCCTAATGACTTTAGCATAAGACCAAAGATTCCCAAACTCGTCTTCAATGTTGATCACATCACTGTCGAATATTTTTTCTTTGCTCTTCTCATCATTCTCATATATACTTCAACACCAAAAGAATCCTTAACGTAAAATCTGATATCATCACTCTTCAAAAATGGCTCCTTTTTAAGCTTATCCAACAACAAGTCAAATAAGATGCTAGTATTTATCTTAGAATTTGTATAAAACCTATTACAGTTATGAGTGTCCCTAAATTTCCTAGCTTGAAAAAACTGCAGCTTCCTATCAAATGCTCCATATATATACCAAGGGCAATTCTCTATCCTACATTTACTTTAGACAAATTTGGGTTTATTTTTGGTAAACATGACAACCCTCTTTGTTTTAATGGATAATAAACTAACTGCATGCTTAAATTACAAATGATTAAGAAAAATCATCCTTAATTCAATGTAAGGCTCAGCAACATTTTCATCATAAATAGGGTATTTTCTTTTCTTCCTAGTTGCATCATCTACCATGTCATCTATATCACTAACAAGTTCCCCATAGTCATCACTATCATAATATTCAGAAAAAAAAATGCCTTATCTTCATCACCTGCATCATCTTCATGGTCTCCATCATTTTCATCATCTTCATCTCCTTCCTCTAAATCCTCTTCAGCTAAACCATCCTTATTAACATCCACAAACTCAGCTCCTTCCTGTTCACCTTCTGGATTCCTAAACTTAACTCTAAAATCATCTCTCTCATCTCTATTATGGTCCTTATCTCCATCATATACATCATCAATACATTCATCTTCGTTATCCTCCATATTTGCATCATCCCTATTATATCCATCATTAACAATCAAGACATCATCTAAATTTTCCACATTCTCTACATTTTCATCGATATTATCTAGATTACCTCCAAACCCTACATTATTAACTTTCTAACCCCTTATCTTCAACTATGTTATCCTGATTAACGTTTTCTACATTTTCATCAACAACTCCATTATGTACATTATCTTCAAACCCTAAATTATTAACATCCTAAACATTATCTTCAACTACATTATCCTAATTAAGCTCATTAGTTTCATCCTCAATCATTTCAACAAGGGTATCTACACCATGTTCAATATAAATATAAATAGCACTAGTAACCATCATCTGACTAACCATATCTAACATGTTAGCATCATCTTCTATAACCCTCAAACTATTAAATAGTTGAAAACCAGACCTAAGATACAAAATCTTGTTCTTATTGTTATAACCACTATTCTTACATACATTAACCAATTCAAAGTAGCTGAGTAAGTTAGGTCAATTTTTATTTCATCCACAAAACCACCCTCATACCTAAAATTATCACCCACATTAACCAAAGATCCCACATGCTGAAACTTTATAATTACCTATAATGACCTCATCAAATGCTTGTAGCTCCCTCTCCTACTTCAGTAGGATAATTTTGCATCACCCTAATAGGTCGATTGCCCACTCCTAAACGAAACAACAATAGTGTGTCATATGAAGGTAGTAGACTCAAACAGGTTCAAAGAAAGTTATGAAGGTAGTAACCTATGGAAGTACACTGAACAAGGAAAGGAAATCACCATAGATTGAGTCATATGGCTCAATCCTCACTTTGGCTCAATTAAAAACTCATTATGCATCCCTGCACTATCTCATTATTTAAATGTCGATTTGTGACTAAGCTTATCTAACCAACTACTTTTCATCACTCTATATAGTCCACTTTCTACTTAAGTAGCCTAATCTGAGTTCAAGCATGTTCAATCTAATTCTAACTAATATGATAGAATTTCATGGAAATATTTATCAGAGTGACTCAAATGTGGTTCCATTGCTAACATAAAGTACACACAATATGCTTAAACATGCATCCTATTCAACACAAAGAACTTTGATGTCACCTCCCCATATTTAAAGATCACATTGTCCTCAATGTGACAAACCAACAACCAAATAAAGGAAAATGACATCGAACCATACAAAAATATAAAAAATAAAACAAACCAGACAAAAGAAATTTAAACAAATGAATGATATAAACCTAAACAGAAGATACTGAAGCAAATCAACATTAAAGAAATTATAACTAAACAAAAGACATAACACACAAACAAATAATATAAAACCAAATACATATGAAATGAAATGCAATAATACAAATGAAACACCAAACTTTAAAAGTTTAAGGGTAAGAAAAGCTTATTCCGAAGATGGTGGTGACGATGATGGTGTAGGAGCTTCAAAATTATTCCTTCGACAGAAGTTGAGGAACCTCTTCTTCAAACTATGTTGCTCCTTGTGAACCTGCCGCATTTGAGTGCCGATTTCATCGAGTTGGGATGTCATTTGTTGTTGATTTGTAGTTATTTGGTTAAGAATTGATTGATATCTGTCAGCTGCCGCTGGTTCCCTCGGTTCCTCCACTACTGCTTGCTCCTCTAGTTCTGGAGTTGTGCTGGATGTGGAGTGTCGGTCCATGACTGTACTGGAGCCCCTCCTACTCCTCACTACAGTGTACGTTTGAGGATTGCAAAGTTCCGTAGATTAAACCTCCACAATCTCAGCACGTCTCAAATAAGTATGAAACATGTCATGGGGAGCAATATGCAAATTCTCGATATTAACATTATAAAATACACCCAAAGCAGAAGCAATATGAGCCATCCTAAAAGACGTATTCTTTGTAGTAATCACACTCACTAGTGAATGAAAAATTCTATAAGGATTATTGATTTTAAGCTTTATATCCATGTACCATAAAAAGAAAAGTTCTTTAGCTGAGCATTTATTGATTTCTATTTTATTAAACACAGTCAGACACATAAATTTATGTAACAAAAAATGCTCAACACTCTAAATTAGAGAGTTTGGTGCATTACCTGAATTAAACAATACACCTATAACAGAGTAATTAAGTTTAAAAATATTGCCACCTAACCTAAACCAAAACAAATCCATTTTACAATGATACCTAACTGTTATGAAAAACTCTAAAGATATGGTGGTAGTAATAGGTACATCACACCGAATAAATCTATTCCACCCTATGTTCGTAGCTATCACTCCTATATTTTTTAACACTTCAAAATCAAAATACCTAGGAGTAGCTATTACTCTACTCCTAAAGTCATGAAAACGTGCACCTTCTTTTTTTGAGTAAATCAAAAATGGAGCCCGATAAGCTACCGCTAAGTTGGGCTTTCCTTAGTCGAAAACTTGAAGGCGGAGCTCGTCGACCAGTTTCCTAACCTTCATCGTCCTTGGTGGAGCTATTGTTAGACGAAAATTTACAAAAATGAAAGAGAGAGAGAGAGTGAAATTTGTATTTTAGAGAGAGAAAATAAAATCCCATCTAAATTCTTGTATATTTAAGTGATTGATGCATGAAAAGAATGAATGAATGTAAGATTAATAGAAAGAGATGAAGAAAATGCCAAGAATCTAGATGAAAAATGAAGAGTTTTAGAGAGGGAGGAGAGAAAATCGTGTTCTAGAGCGAGAGGGAGTGAAATTTTGAAAAGCAAATGAGACAAGAAAGGGGGAAATTTTAAACTCCCTAATGGGAATCCCCACAATTCCTAAGAACGTGGAATTCCTCTCCAGAAACTTTCTACCACGTCCGTGGGAATCTCAAGAATTCCACGAGCATGGGATTCCTCTCCAAAAACTTTCTAGAGAGGTTTCCCATATCCATGGGAATCACCAGAATTCCCACGAATGCAGGAATTGGTGATCCTCGCAAATTTCAAACCTTCTTCTAAGCTTATATGCATTCTCCAAGATCCCAAAATCTACAAACAAATCAAGATAATATCATCAATAAGAAATTTGAAAAGAAAACAAATTGAAATCCAAACAAACTCAACACAAACATAAATCAAATCCAATTCAAACATGATCATAACTAAGGAATTCAAATAAACTATTAATTGAAAAAAAAATGCATGGGCTAGTTGACTCCCATTGGTTGCCTCTCATATAGCGCTTCTGTTATCGTCAATAGCTCGATGCTCCTTCTTACTCATGGCGGTTTAAATGACCGGAATGATAGCGGTGTATAAACTGATCTCAAACTTTATACAGGGGCTACCTTATTCTAGGCTCCACCTTCATCATTAGTTTCCTTTCTTTGCCTTCTCCTATGCATTCGTTTCTTCCTGAACGCATTTCCAGGTTCCTCAATATTTTCCCATCCCCCTTGAAGTTCAGGTTCCTTGATATCTATCAGGATGGTGTAAGACGATAATTTTTCATCGATACCTTAAATGTTAACTACTCCTTCCTTTCTCTCAATATTAACTTGCCCCATCAACATCAATAATCGTATGAGCAGTAGCCAAAAACGGTCGCCACAAAACTATAGGAGTTTCCTTGTCTTCACTAATATCCAATATGTAAAAATCCATGGGGAAGGTAAATTTATTAATGTGTAGCTGCACATTCTTGATCAGCCCTTTTGGCAAATTCATCATCCTGTTACTCATTTTTATTAATGTCTTAGCCAGCTCTGGCTCTTTTAAACCTAACTTTTGACTTAATGAATAGGCATCATGTTGATTCCTGCTCCCAAATCTACAAATGTTTGATCTATCTTAACTCCATTTATACTACACGAAATGAATATGTCTCATAGGTCTTCTTTCTTCTATGCTACATACGGACTTCCTCCTGATATATGATTGATAACCTCTTCTTTCAACGACCCCTTTAACATGAGCTTTGTCTGAAGTTGATTTGTTATGTCTGTCATCTCGCTGACGATCCTTGTGTTCTTTGTTGGCCACCTGTATTATTGTTACTCCAAGAAAAGTTTGGGTGGTTTTTCCAACCTGAATTATATGTGTTCAAATATGGGTTGTTACCTTACTGCAGCTGGCCTAAATAGCTTACTTGTTTGGTCCCGCTGGCTCCCAATAGGAAACATTCTGCTAAGCTCTGGTTGTTCTCCCCACACAACTGACATTGTGCTTGCATTACCTTAACTGCTGAGGTAGACGTTCCTTGCATGTTGTTTAGCTACTTCGTCAAAGCTATGATCTGAAGTTGCAAGGCAATAACTGAGTCAATAGGTATCATACCTTTTTGTTCCTTCTGTCCTTGTCTACTCTTCTCGCTCAAACACATGCAGCTGTTGCTTGCTAACTCTTCCAACAAATCATGAGTTGCTTCTACCATTTTTCTCATCAGTGAACCTTTAGCTGCTGCATCAATTGTGCCCTTTGTGCTAGTATTCACTCCATTATACAATGTTTGAAGTAGAAATTCCCTCTGGAGGTTGTGATATGGATAGCTACTCTGAAGTTCCTTAAATCTCTCCTAAGCTTCATAAAGAGATTCTCTATCGTTTTGCTGGAAATTTGTTATCCCCTTGATAATCCTTGTTGCCTTTGTCAAAAGAAAATACTTGGCAAGGAATACTTGGGCGAGTTGCTCCCAAGTCGCGATCTAGCCTGGATGCAAAGAATTGTACCATGTTTTAGCCTGATCCTTCAATGTGAATGAAAATAGTTATAGGTTCACCGCATCGTCAGACATTCCGTTGAATCTGAATATATCACAAATCTTTAAGAATTTTGCATTGTGGGCATTCAGATCCTCGTTGGATAGCCATTAGAACTACACACTATTTTGAAGAATGTTAAGTAGTGCTGACTTTATCTCAAAATTATTCGCTTAAACTACCGACCTTGCCACTCCTTGAGTAAACCCTCGCCTTATGAAATCCTTGAGTGTCATTTCCGGTTCTCCTTGCTCTCCTTCTCTAGCCATATCTTGATTTGAGAAATTTGGATGCTTTGCCTTTCTTATTTCTGTTTTGTGCTTCTTAATGTCAACAAATTCATCCTCTATAGCTTCTTTCATCCTTTGTGTACTCCATGCGTTCATGCACCTGCAAATACGCAAGGAAAAGTATCAAGAACTCTTTAATCAAAGTAATCTAAATCAAACATGATGCTCAACAATCAATCCGCAGCAACGACATCAAAAACGTTTTGATGGTAAAACCTATCTACTTGTTTTACTGTTGGACCTCATTTCTGAAGTCTAACTCGCATGTAGCGTATCTTAATACGTGAGGTTATCTCCCAAAGAGAACCACCTTAATCATTATCGTTTTATCGTCTCTTCTTTGATACACCACTGTCGCATACTTATTACACGTATTCATCGCCCATACTTGTCTTCTACAACTCTCTTTCTTAGTTCAGCTTCGCTCTTCAACTATCATTTATCCATTTCAATCTAAAGAACTTCAAAACATAGCGTTGGTGAATCCATACTTTACATATACGTGCTTTAGGGTTGTTGGCATAACTTTAGCTATAGACATCCAAATCAAGGTTTCTTTGGCTAGTTTGAAAGCGATTTGCAAGAACTACAACTTTCATGAAGATCTCGAAGGCCAATTTTATTGTCTGGTGGGTCAAAAATGAAACAAAAGATAACCCATGAACAGTAACACAGACGATAGTGCTAACCATAACACAAACAATAGCGTGAACAGTACCACAGACGAAGTCTGTGAATAGTAACACAGATGATGTTTTCTGATTGTCATACCTTTCTCTAGAGGAATAGGATCAAGGCGTTCTTTACATGGTTTAAAAGAGAATTCCAAAATCTACAACTTCCATGAAGGTCTCCGAGTC
>JANZXP010000002.1:11622545-11694499 GCA_027576715.1 Erythroxylum flavicans
CGGGGACAGAATTTTTCTGTCCCTGTCTACTGTCCCCACCCACGGGGACAGTAACCATACACGGGGTAAGGGAATTAAAACTCAACATAAAGTGGAAAGGTGTTGTTTCAGAGCCAGGAAATGACACTGAGCAAATGGAATTGCGGTGATTGGAGGTGGCAATTGTGTGGGGGGAGAGGGGGTCCGAGCTGAGACTATCAGATTAGAGAGTTCTGGTAAGGAAGGAGCGGAATTCAAATCTGTTCAAGGGGATGAAATGGGAGTGACTTATGATTTCATTTATAAAAAGCAAACGAACCAGCCTTTTGATGCAACTTAATTTTGACTTCGTTGGTACGGAATACAAGAGCTTTTACAGAAAAGAACAGGCCGAACCGGTTTGTTACGATCCTTTAAAATATTAGTTAGAGCATGATTCATTTGATCATAAAACGGCTCTCATTCTCGAGATTTATACATTATTTCAAATCCATAAATAATTCGCAAACAATTATACCAATTGAAACGATGAAAAATACAGCTACCAAGATACTGTCCATGATGGTGTTTGGTGGATGATCTAAGAAGGTGCGATCCACAGAAAATTAGTTTTGAAGGTTACTTTCTATTGGTATCGTCAGTCAAACATTGTACAAAAGCTCGATTACTCCAATGATTTGCGTGCGTCTCAGTGATTGAAAACTGTCTAAATAATGCAAAACCGGACACAGGCTTCAATTTCTAAGTTTATCATCTAGCACTGCTCAAATTTCACCATATCCTTTTTTGGCACCCATGCCTAACCAGACTCGGGACTATATTAATATTTGCAAACCTAGCTCTACCAGAAGTGATGAATGCTTTCATCCAACCTGAAGAGAAGGAAATTTTCGAAGAAAAAAACCTGAAGTGAATGAAAACAACACTTTTATTAGACAATAACTTGGAAGGTTAAATAATGAGATGAAGATGTACACATAATGAGCAATTACAGACTTTCAAGTAGGAATCTGTTCACCTTAACAGACTCACTCCACTAGGAATTTTGGCCTTGGGACAAATTCTGGGACCGTCTGATATGTCTTGTCTGGATAGGAAAGTGCTGTCTGCCTTTGGGGATTAAAGGACGACATATGAATGATAAGAGATTATCAATTAACTAAAGGACTTAACAGCTAACATTAATAGGGGAATAACTGCATATTTTATAGACTGTACATTGTAACTACTGCAAAAGAATTCCCTCCATTCAACTCCCTCAGAAACTAGAAAAGATTATACTGAAACGAACAACTATAGCTTTAGAATAATCATGTTATCACTGACAATTGGAGAATGAATTTCACATAAAATTAACACACAAAACAAGATAACATTCACCAGCCAATATATAATGGTAGCAAATCAATGAATACATCGGCAAGCATAATGTCCAGATTGAACCATTATGAATTCATGAAGTTTAACAATAATGTCATGTCCATTATGACCATCCAGGTGACATAGATATATAACCACCAAAAATTAGAAGAAAAATAGAAGTCAAATTGTAAGGATTTTGATAGAATGGCAATGAGGAAGATTTAAATTCTGCCTCTTTACCAATATAAAGTTCAGTTATAACCACATATCAAAGGTTTTTCACCTAAGAAAATATGCACTGAAGCATTAGCATCCCATTACTGCACAGTTGGACACAAAAGCACCTGCTCGCTCCTTGACTGCAAGAATATTCCATTCTGATCCATCAGTGCTTCCATTCTGTGGATCCCAAGTGTGCAGCACGATAACTTCAACCTCAGCTCCTTTGTGTCCTCCAATCACGAGTAAGCTGCTCCCACATGATTTAAATGCTAATCCCCAGCCATTAGAAGAGTCAGCTCTAACCGGCAAACTCTTCACAACACCCCATGAGTTATTAGTCTTATCATACCTCTTGACCTCATTTGTTACTTGATCAGCAGCATAAAGTTGATTATTTACTACAGCAACTAATGGGGGAGAACGCATAGCAGGATGGCCCACACTAGAAGCAGGGTACATGTTCTCTATCCTCCTCCATGACCTTGTCTCAAGATTGTATTCTTCACCACAAGTTAAACAATCTGTTGGGCTAGACATACCTCCAATGACATAAAACTTCCCGTCCATAAAGAATCCTGAACACAGCTTACGCTGCATGTTCATATCTGGTAAGGTTTGCCAAGCACCCGACTCAGAATTGTAAAGCTCAGCAGACTTCAAAATGCGTCCATTCTTGTCAGTTCCTCCAGCAACAATGGCAATTTCCCCAAGGCTGCTTGAACCAAACAAACATCGTGGTAAGTTCATCAAAGCACATCTAGACCAGCCACGAGTAAGCAAGCTGTACTTCCAAACAGCAAATCCAAACAACTCATGACCAAAAACAAGTAGCTCAGTCCCCACAGCAAGAGACTCTTTATCTGCATGAGTAAAACAATCATCACATGGCATCCTCGGCAATTGCATCCATCTATGTCTTACAGGATCAAATGCTTCCCAAGGCATTAAAATACAGGCCAAATAAACCCAGTGTTCAATTATCCCAAGCCGCCGTCTTATCTTATATATACAACCACTTCCAACTAAAGCTCTGAATTTTCTATTGACACAAGCCAGAATAGGGTAATCTGATATGTAGCTCCAAGCCAAAATATCTAATGCTGTATCATCAGGAAGACCAGGAACAAGACTTTCATCTGGTGAATGTTGGTTATTACTCTCTCCACTTTGCACCACAGCTATGGATTTCTTACCATTTAGTCGTATCCGGTTCAAATCACAAGTACCCATGTCTCTTTCAAGCAAGCTTTTTCCAACCACCTTCAGATTTTCGTTCGCAGTTAAGGGAACGAAGGAAAAGAGATGCCCATTTCTCTGAAGAAATCCATTCTTCTTCTCAAAATTTTGTTCCTCAAGAGGATCTCGAAACACCATTATTGAATTTTAAGCCTACGACTGAGCACAAGATAAGAAGCGGAGTTAACAGAATCCAAACATAAGCCTTAGAATTAACCCAGAACAGGACTTAGAATTAACCCAGAGCAGAATCGGTGGTACATTACGTATTTATTCTAAAATAAGAGAGTAGCTAGGCAGAGAGAGCCAATTATGTGATTGCTCAATCATTTAGTGCCAGTAAAACTTTATAAAACTAGGGGAAAAGTAAAACTAAAGCTAACTAAGTCCTCTTTAAGCAGCATCACCCAAAGACACACAAAATCAGAGAGTAATGCAAAGAGCATATCCAACTGAATCGATTACTCCAGCATCGATTCTCACGTCAAGCCACCAACCGATATTAAAACCCAAACAAATGGAACGATAATCAAGTTGATGAAACTAAATGGAATATTCTTCTTCAACTACTAATCCTCCATCGGAACTGACAGTCTACAAACATGCAGTACAGTACAAATCCTCCTCCAAGAATAAACCCAAGCAAAGACAATTAACCCAAAGAAAAAGCATTGGAAAATCGAATCAACGAGATCTAACACAGACATCAACAATATTCAAGTCCTCAGAAAAGCAGATTATATCAATTCAAATCAAATCAACGAACCACACACTAACCTTTGATCTCACAACGCGAAACAATTCCTCCGTCTGAAAAAAAAAAACACGGATATAGAAGTATTGCAGGAAAAATCGCCGCCTGTGGCCGCCTGTATAAGATCAAAGAGACTACATACGAAGGAAATTGGTAGATGTTCTCTAGAGAGAAAGAAGGAAAGGAGACTAGTTGGGAGGAGATGGTTATCTAAATGATGCGAGTGAGGATGTATTTGTTCACTACATTACATCCATTTTTCTAGTTTTTGATATCAAAACGCATCTTCCGTTACTTTCCTATCCCTTTTTTTTTTTAAGAAATCATTTTATCTTTATTCATATAATATTTAAACAATAGCGCCAAGTAAATTTTCCTTTTTCCAAAAAATCAATTAAAAACTATTTCCATTTTCTTCGTAACTATTTTCATTTATTCCTTCTAGTAATTCCATTTCTCCGTTGTTTGGCTGCTCTTGATTATTCTTCTTCCTGCTTTCTCCTTTTGACCAGTCAAAGGTTTAGTGAGGTGCACATGGACATGGTTCTTGGCTCGTTTTTACCCCTCGCCCCTCTTCCTTTTATGTATCCATTTCTTTCCGATCATTCTTCTTTTTTTGGTTTGCTCTTTCCTTATTTATTCGTACGTTATCTTTTTAATCGTTCAAATTAATTTGCAACAAGTCTTGTAAAAATAAAAGTAATGCTTCGTCCTGAATTTTCTTGAATAAAATAATTTCGTACTATCAATTTTTAATAATTTTTATTAACACATGTCGAGATGAAATAAATTATTTAATTTTATAATAATAGAGATGCAACGTGATTAAGAATTAACAATTCACTGAAAATTTAAGTCATTTATGGTTAGGAACTGATTTTGACTTTTGTTTTCATATTAATATGCAAACTAACCTAACTTCCTAAAGAGTTATTCTTAATAAAAGTATTTATGTTAAACTTTATTCTCTTTATCTAAGTTATCTATTACTTGTATTTTAACTCCTAACCCTGGCTATTATAACATAAATGATCTACTATTAAGTTTGATATTTGGAATTAAAGCTTGTTTACATAACATGTGGGCATTATTTGCGATTTATATTTAAAGTATAAGTTGTGAGTAACAATGATTTAATTTAATTGGCAATCATAGTCGTGGATAAAAAAACACTATGAAATTGATTAAAACTAATATGAGAGTAATAAATGATTAAAAATAATGTTATTAAAATTTGAATTTATACAGTAAAATCTAGAGTATTGTCGTAAAAATAACGTAGTTTATCAATTTTAGTTTTATACTTCCTTAATAATTGCTTATGTAATGTTTTGGTATATTTGCTTAAATATGTTTTAACTTAGTTGCGAACATATGGGTTTTTGAAACTTATTAAATTTGTTAATAATTTGAAGTTGTATTTGTTAGAAATTAATCATTTAAGTGACTTATGTGTTTAAAAGGAAATTAGGGGATTTAATAATTTAATAAATGAGCCTTTGAGCTTTTAGCCTATTACGATAGATAGTTGTGAATTGACTATATAGTTGTCAGTTTTTCAAAGGTAATAGGGCTTTGTTTCTATCTAAAAGGTTTTATCTTCTAATAAAAATACCATCACATACAAAAAGTGAGATAGAAAGTGTGGGAAAGAGACCTATTAGGTAAGGAGCTTATATTTGTATTATTGAGCTATAGGAAAGGTAGATATTAAGAAACTCTTTATTTAATTAAAATAAAATTATGAATATTTTTGAGTTCCATAAATTTCTAGATCATGTTATGTTTCATGAAATTATCACTTAATTCTATACCACAGATATCATTAATTCCATACTATAGATATCATTTGGACTTTATGTGGAACTTTTTATGTACCTAATATATCTAGGAATTTAGTTTTTTTATCCAAACTTAACATGCCTGGATACTCATTTAAATTTGATAGTGGTAATTTTAGTTTGTACAAACATAACTACTTGATTAGTAGTGGTATTAAACCTTGATATCTTGATACTGAAATTTTATTGGATTTGAATCCTAATGTTAGTATACAACATAGTTTTATTAATGATAGATATACTTACTTGTGCTATAGGTATTTGGGACACATTTCCAAAGAACAACTTTAAAGATTATTAGAGAATAAAATACTTCTTGAATTAGATTTTAGTGATCATAACTTTTTTGTGGATTATATTAAAGGTAAACAAACAAAATACACAACAAAGATATAAGTCATAAGAAGAACTTAGTTTCTTGAAATAATTCATACTAAAACACAAGGACTATTTGATGTGCCTACTTTTAATAAAGAAAAATATTTTATCACATTTATAAATGACCATTCACGTTATGGATATGTCTATTTGCTATATGATAAATCTCAGGCTGTAAATACCTTAGAGTTTTATATTAATAAGTTTGAAAGACAATTAAATATAAAGGGTGAAAATAGTCAGGTCTGATAGAAGTGGTGAATATTATGGTAAGTATGATGAAAGTGGTCAAAATCTTGGTCCTTTTGCTAACTTCCTTGAAAGACACGGTATTTGTGCGCAATACAAAATGCTAGGCACACCCCAACAAGATAATGTAGCAAAAAGACATAATAGGACTTTGTTAGATATGGTTAGGAGTATGATGTGCAATTCATGTTTACCCACTTCTTTGTGGAGATGTGGTTTAAAAATCGCCATGTACTTATTGAATAAGGTTCCAAGTAAGGTAATTCCAAAGGCTCCTTTCAAATTGTGGACTAGAAGGAAACCTAATTTAAGGCATTTGTATGTTTGAAGTTGTTAGGCAGAAACTAGACATTGTAACATATATGAAAAGAAATTGAATGCAAGAATAATTAATAGCTATTTCATTAGTTATCCAAAAAATTCTAAAGGGTATATATTTTATTGTCCTAACCATACTATAAGAATTGTGAAAATTGAGAATGCCAGGTTCATTGAACATGGTGAGACTAATAGCAATGAAACACCACGTGTAGTGGATATTTAAGAAATGGGAGTGGAAGTCCCTATAGATGTGTAATTCTTTATGACTTTTATACCTACTCAAGTTATTGTTCTATAAATTATTGAACTGCTTAATAATCATAAAGAATAATAATTTAGTGAACTGCTGTTCATAATAAAATTGAACATCAAGTGAATGAACCTCTAGTAGAAGAATCACAACAAATAACATTAAAGAAGTCTCAAAGAGAAAGAAGGCTAGTTGTTTCTTATAACTGTATGATATATCTACTTGAGCCAAAAAATCACCTTAGAATTAAGAATGACACATTTACCTTTTCACAAGCCATGAACAATAAAAATTATGACAAGTAGTTAGGTGTCATAAAAGATGAGTTCAAATTTGTGAAACAAATAGTGATTGGGACCTTATGTAATTGCCAGAAGGTTATAAGAGAATTGGTTGTAAATGGGTCTTTAAGACCAAATGTGATTCTTTTGGTAACCTAGAATGTTACAAGGCTGGACTAGCTGTTAAAGGATTTACTTAGAAAGGTAACATTGATTATAAAGATACTTTTTCACCAATCTTTAAGAAGGATTCGCTCATAATTATTATAGCTTTGGTGGCTCATTATGATTTACAGTTATACCAAATGGATATGAAAACTGTCTTTCTGAACAGGATTTTAGAGGAAGAAGTCTACATGGACCAACTAATGGGGTTCATAAAGGCTGGAAGGAACACATGGTGTGTAAATTGAAGAAGTCAATATACGAACTTAAATAAGCTTTCCAACAATAGTAATTAAGTTTAATAATATTATTATTTCTTTTGGATTTAAGGAAAACACTATTGATTGGTATATATATCTGAAGGTCAATGGTTGTAAGCTTAATTTTCTGGTCTTATATATTGACGATATCTTGCTTTCAGCTAATGATCTTGGTCTATCAAGTGAGACTAAGAAATTTTTCTCTAGTCATTTTGAAATGAAAGATATGGGTTAGGCAATATATGTGATAGGAATGGAAATATTTCGTGATAATTCACAAGGATTATTGAATTTGTCTCAGAAGGAATATATTAATAAAGCTTTAGAGAGATTTATAATGGACAAGTGTTCTGCATTACCGGCTTTAATTCAGAAAAGGGACAAGTTTTTCCTCATACAATGTTTAAAAATTGACTTAGAAAGGAAACAAATGAAATTAATTCCACATGCATCTATAGTTGGGAGCATAATGTTTGCTCAAACATGTATGAGACCAAACATAAGTTTTCTAGTAAGGATGTTAGTGAGATACAAGAGTAATATTTGTTTAGATTACTGAAAAACTACAAAGAAAGTTATGAGATATCTACAAGTAACTAAAGAACACTTGCTTACTTTTTAAGAGGTCTGATCACTTTGAGGTGGTTGGATACTTATATTTGGACTTTGCTGGTTGTATAGATACAAGAAAATATACTTTTGGCTACATTTCGCTATTAGCTGGAGGAGCTATCTTATGGAAGAGCATGAAGTAATATGTAATTGTTGCATCCACTGTAGAGGTTAAGTTATGGCATATTTCGAGGCTATGATTTTGACTAAATAATTGTGGAACTTTATTTAAGGGATTTAGATTATTGAAGGTAAAGCCAAGTCTCTAAAAAATTACTGCGATAATTCTGCAGCAATTTTCTTATTTAAAAACGACAAGTATTATAAAGGTGCCAATTAATATAACTGAAATACTTTGCCATTAAGGAGTTTATAAATGTAAATGTTAATTGAGCATATTAGCACCGATCTTATGTTAGCTGATCCTATAACAAATAAGTTATGACCCAAAATATTTTATGTTCATGTAAAGAACATGAGCATTATTTGTGTTGATGATTATGAAATAGTACTGTTGTATTGGCTCTTATCACATATTTAATATTATTTGTGCATTGATGAATACATTATTTATGAATTTTCTATTTTCTTTTTTATTTATTTGATTGCAATATATATTGTTGAAAATAAAACTGAATGGTACATCCCATTACATACTTCCCATTTATAATCATGATCAAGTAAAAAGGCTAATATAGTGGTATATAGAAGGGAATATGTTGATTTAATAATGTATAACAGGCATGACTCTTATTAGTCTTATACTTGATTATGATTACTAATGATATTGGTGTATGTGAATGATGACTATTATACGTTATGATTGTTTGAATTATTGATCCAATAGATTGTATAAAGTCATATGAATTGAGTGAGATAATATTAAAAACTAATCCTTTAAGTGACTTATGCATTAAAAAGACAATTAAGGGATTTAATAATTTAATAAATAAGCCTCTGAGCTTTTAGCTCATTATAACGAGGAGTTTTGAATTAATTGATAGTTGCCAATATTTTTAAGTATGTTAGGATTATTTCTCTGCCTAATAAATTTTGTTTTCTCACAAAAATACAAGTACAGAAAGTGAGAAAAAAATTGGGAAAGAGGTAAATAAAGTGAAGAGTTTACATCTAAGAATCGTTTTTGCATTGCTGCCTAATGGAAAAATGTTTCAAAAATTCTTTCTTTTATTAATTTTTTAAACTATAAATGAATATTTACGAGTTTCATAAATTTATAGACGCTGCTATGTTTCATAAAATTATGCTTACAGTATTGCATACTTTTTTATTTATTCGTCCTTCTTAATTTCAATTATACACTTAAATTATTTATGGCTTGCTACAGTACCAATAAAGAACTTTTGTGCATGTTTATGAAAAACGTACCTGCAATACAAAATGACTTGTTTAAATTCTTTGTTCACCCGGTACATAAAACCTACAAAAGAATTCCATTTCCATCAGAATAAAACAAAAAACAAAAATGAGAATTAAGATTTAAGGGGAAACCACTACAACCACGTGTTACAACTTACGAGCGAGAGTTAACTGCTCACACGTGCATCGTTCAGACACGTGTAACTACAATTAATCGCACGAGTCAACCAACAAGTTTCTGCACACGTGCGAGTGGCACGTCTGTGAATTGTGATTGCCTCACGCAGCTTTCGAAATGTAAAAGAAATTTACAGATAAAATCAAACAGAAACCTCTAAAAATCCATCCAAAGTCCAAACACCTGACCTCCATTAAAGTTGGAAAAAAAAATAAAATTGGTCCCTTATTTTCTCGGGAAAGTTTTGGGTTAGCGAAGTGGAAAGAAAATTTAAGAGAGGGTAAGAAATAATTATTTTACGCGAGAGAGAAAATTCTGGAGAGAGAGAGATTTCCCAAGAAAAGAAAACATCTAGAGAGAGAAAACCCCTTTCACTAAAAACACAGACAGATGTTTAGAGGGAGAGAGGCAGTTTAAAGGTGTTTTGGAGCAGAAATATGATTCTGGATTTCTTTTAAACTGGCAATTTCCAGTTCTGTTTAGATCATTAAATAGAGGGAGTAGAGAGAGAGAGAGATAAGAAAATATTACATTAACTATGTTCGAATAGGCGTATGTGTATGTGTATTTTGTTACCAGATCCTCTTGTGCGACTAATTCGTTAGGAGACGGTGTAGGTTGGGATTGTTAATTAGAGCACAAAATTTGGGGAATTTGTGGGTGATCAGCTTTGGGTAAGTAAGAGGGGATTTAGGGTTTCTTTCTTTTTGGTTGAGTATTAAAATTTATCTGAAGGATATGGTGTTGGGTTGCCGTGGATTGTGTCGGTGGCGGCGGGGCTGGCCGCGGTGAAGCGAAGAGAACAGCGCGGTGGAGCTGTACAATGCGCAGGAGGTGATTGTGGAAACAAAGGTATGTTATTAGGGTTTCATATTTTAAGTTTGTTCTTCACTTGGGAGTTGAGGATGTGTTTGGTACACCGTCTAAATTTGATTTTTAATCAGTTAAAAATTTAAGCTGTGTCTTCAGTGACGGTTCTTGTTTGATTGCAGTTTGGTGGTTATATCACTTTAAATCTGAAATCTTGTTATTGTTATTTTAGTTTAGAGTTGCTTTGTATCTGAGGGTGTTTTCTCGTTTTTTTCTTTCTTTTTCGAAAGAGGTATTGACGTGTCTCTATGTGCTTTTTAGATCACGCAAGTCTTGAATGGAAGTTGCTATAAGAAAGGGCCAGTAGATCAAACTGAATCAGATATTGGGAAGAATATGGTGAGATAAAAGGGTAATTTACATTCTGTTGTTCTTAGTTCCATGTTGTCGCTGTTGTTCCGCTGGGTCATTTTTATTTATCTATAGGCACTTAGTATAGTTTAATAATGAACCTGCTCTACTGTGGCTGGATATGTGATTTTAAAAGTTGTATGTAGAGTCTTTGAGATTGCCTCTCAATTGCTTACTTGGTTGATTCCAATAATATCTTGATGAAATTTGCATTTGCTTCAATCTAGCATAGGACAGCTTTTCTTTTCATTGAAATTGCTTGAATAATGTCTTCTCAATCTGAAATTGGTTTTTGTACTGCATACTTGAATATTGTGTTTGTTTTCAAGCTGTGGATTAAAGTGATCCAGTCTAATATGAGCTGGTTAATCTAATCATTTGCTGGGTGAGGTTTAGCTTTAATTCTGTTCTTGAAGTTATAGGGAATTAGTAACCGTTAATGCTATGTATTAATTATATGTCCTTGAAGTTGCTCAAATAGCTTAATAAAGGTTGTTTCTTGGGTTCAAGATAAGAATTCAAATATTCTACATAACTCAGGTAGGAGCTGGAAACAAAGTTTTTCCAAATGTACTTACTAGGCAATCCAATCTCACCTTTAAAATGTATGGCATAATAATTTGGTTGTGAGAAAGACAGTTTAGGAGGTCTAGAGTTTACCTAATTCAATGTTCGTCAAAATGCAAGTTTCCTCATAATCATTTTAAAGATTTTATGGTCGTAAATTTTCAAAGTTAACAATCAATTTGAGTTGCTGCTACAACTAATATATGCAGTGCAAGATGTATGTCAGCATGCTTAAGCAGGTTTATATATGGCAACATGATGTGTGTAGCACATTGAAAGAGAAAAGGAGAGACAAAGAGGAGAGAGAACACAAAGGGAGGAAAAAGTGGGGAAAAGAGAGTCACATGTTAGTCTTATAGGGATCGGACAAACAAAAGGGAGCAAAAGATTTAAATGGATTGTCCAGAACTGCAAGAAAAATGGTCAAACCAAGTATCTATAATAGTGTAAAGCATTTCATTTGACAGTTGGATGATTTTGATTTCAATCATGTTGCACAAATTATATCTAAGCTAACCTGGTGTAAGATTATTTACCTATAATATAATAAATCAACTAGTTAAGTATGAATTTCATGAAGGAGCTAGTGATAGGCAACTTTTAAAAATCTTTTAAAGTTGATTTACTTTATCGATACAAATAAAAGGTTGGCGTCAACTAAACATTTTCTCATAGTTGGTTGAAAATGTGTTTAATGTGTTTTTCTCTGGTTGTAAATGTCCTATATGCCTCACTGATTTTTGTTGGTTATTGGTTTCGGTATATGAGAGCTTACATTCACTTCAAAGTTTTTGATACACATTTCTTACTTATGTGTTGCTATCTCTTATTTAGATACCATTACAAACTGAGAAAAGATTAGTCAAGCATTCCATGAAAAGGAAGATTCATAGTGGTGCAGAGTCTGGGACTTGTAACGTGTGTTCTGCTCCTTGTTCATCTTGTATGCATCGCAAGCAAGCCTGTATGGGATCAAAAGGTGATGAATGTTCTGATGAAACATGGCGCGCAACTGCAACAAGTCAGAATTCTGTTAATGAGGATGATGGTTCACCTTGTCAAGACGGAACATGTGACAACTTACAGCATACCCCCAGTGAAGCAAGTAATATGCTTAGTTTTAATGCAAATCATGATTCCTTATCTGAGAATGCAGAAAGTAAAGCAACTCTAAGGTCTTCTGATATCGCTGATGCTTCAGTTGACTCCGAGAAACTTCCAAAGCTCTCTTCTATTGCAGCTGTTGCTGAGAGTCAGCTTTTGTTGAAACCACTCCACCTTTCAGACCAGAAAATTTCAGTGGCTAAGCATGAAGATTCTGAATATTTAGAAGGACAAAATGCCAATTTCCAGGGTGATAGAAAAGCCAATATTGTGGGTATTGCCAAGTTGGACCCACTGGAGATGGGTGATGTCAGTGCTGGTAGTAGCTTACCGAAGGTTCAGAATTTAGGTGGTCTGTCTCCTCATGTGAAATCTGAAAGTACAATGGAGTATTCTAATCTTTTATTAACAAAAGGACAAGGATCCTGTATTGGCAGTAACAATTGCTCGGCTGCACTCGAGAGCTCCGAGAAATGTGGTAGAAGTCCTGCTAGGGAGCCAAATAAAGTTTACCCGAAGACACAGGCAGAGATCAATAGCATGGACCAAACTGATGAAGGTCCTAGATGTTTTAATAAAATTGAACAGAATGAGAAATTGGACAAGCCAGCAGTTAAGTTCCCTGACATTCTGGAACCTCCTTTTCAATCTGTATCTGGGGATGAGAGTGATGGCTCAGAAATTGTGGAACATGATGTAAGTAATGCACTCGCATACAGAGATAGTGTTTGCATGACTGTTAAGTTGAATTTGTGCAATTTTAATATTCCTTTTTGGTGAGATTAGCTGCTTCTATTTTTTCAATATTTCTTGCTCATCACTTATTGGAGAATCCTCTCATAAAAGTCCAGACTTAAAAAGGTTTGTGAACTCAAGAAATATTTCTAGCTCATATTGCTGTAGTTCCTTTGTAGATAGTAAGTGTTTTTCTTTTTACCATACGGTAACCTTGTTTTTTTTTTTTTTCGCTTATATAGAGTTTATATGGGAAGATGGTGATGCCATTTTTTAGGGTAATGGGGGTGGATTGCCATTTCCCATGATTTATCACGGGTGTTGATGTTGGGGCTTATTTTTTCAGTTCTTTTATTAATTAACACCTGAAATAAAACACTTGCAGTAGACTTAACTAATTCAATAATTTGGATAATTTTGATGATGGAAGTCCTTAAAGAGTTAATTGTGGTACATTTGATTAGTGTTATTTAAGGAATGGTGGTTTAACATTGTAAGATTTTTCAGATTATTCTTTAGTTTTGTAGTCTGATTTTTGAGACTGAGGGCTGGGTCTTTTGGTGTATTGGGGATAATTGTAGTTCTGTCATTTTCCAGTGTTTGTTTCTCTTGGCCTTTTCTTGTTTCTTAGGTAATAATCTCTCCTTAGTTTTCCTGTTAATCATCCTCTTCTTCTTTTGCTAAAATTTTCCTTTGCCTGAAAACAGGTTAAAGTGTGTGATATTTGTGGGGATGCAGGCCGTGAGGAACAGCTTGCCATATGCAGTCGCTGCAGTGATGGAGCAGAACACATGTAAGCCCATATATGTTTCTGTGGCTTTTGGTATCTTAGCTTGTTTGTGTAATCAGGATTCTCTAGTTGTAATTTCATACATGTCTTGACATGCTATTACACTTAATTAGCTATTGCATGCGAGAAATGCTCCGTAAACTTCCTGAAGGAGACTGGCTGTGCGAAGAATGCAAGTTGACTGAGGAAACTGAAAACCAGAAGCTAGGTATATAGCTTATATAGAATCTTTAATTGCCATTTTCCTTTTCAGAAATTCTCCTTTGTTAAGTTGCAGACATATCTTATTTTTGAACTTGACTTCAAAACTCAGATGCTGAGGGGAAAAAGACAGACAAAGCAGTATCACAAAGCTCTGGCAAGAGGTGTGCAGTAGCTGCAGAGGTGAAATTATGTTCAAAGAGGCAGGCGATTGAAACAAGTTCAGGATCCCCCAAACCCTCTAGCCCCAGCAGAATAGCTGCACTATCACGGGACACTTCATTGAAAAACTTAGAAAAAGTTAAAGTAAAACATTCTCATTACACATCATCTGGTAATCAATTAAGTACAGATAGTTCAGAAATTGCTCGCTCTTGTTCTACCAATGCTCGTCTTCAATCTGCAAAAGGTAGGAAAAGAAGTTGGCTTGCTTTCTATTTTTGATGTCTTTTAGTTCACATTAGATGTAAAGTTTACTGAGCATTTCACACTATTGATGGAATTCTTGGTATCTTAAAGCACTGAAATTCTAGATTCCTCATCAAGAATTTTTTTTGTTTATTAGCTCCTTGATCTATTTGCAGTGGAAAAATCTCTTGACAATAGATGATAATATCTGGTTGATCAGATATTGGATACTGATGGATGTTTGATTAAAAAGCTGCGATGACTATGTGACCATTGAAAAAAATGATCAAAGTAAAAAGGTGCATTATACGCCTGATGTAAGTTAAATTAGCTTTGGTCCCATGTGAAAGTAGAGAGAAGAATATATAGAATAGTTTAATCATCTGTTAATTTAGTAGAGAGAAGAATATATAGAATAGTTTAATCATCTGTTAAATTAGCTTTGATACTATGTGAAAGTATTGAGAAGAATATATAGAATAGTTTAATGTGGTTTGGTTGTGTACAAACAATCAAAGATTATCAGGGTACTAAGTAGTGTACTTATTAGGCTTAGTCCATTCATTTATAATAATAGGGCTATACAATATTACATAAATTGGTTTGGTTGTGTACAAAGATCATCATTGTACTAATTGTACTTATTAGGCTTAGTCCATTCTTTTGTAATAATAGGGCAATACAATATTGCATAATAAATAATAAAATATTCCTGAATAGTATCTAACTATTCCATTGTTGGCGAGCACAAAATATTCTCTATTGGATACATAATCATATTATTATATTAAATATGAAATCCTTCTAATCTTCAATGCTCCTCCTTAAGCTAATAAGTAGATGGTTTTCATATCTAGCTTGCCTATGAAGTTTTGAATATGTAAATAGAGAATTTTGCAAACCGATAAAATGAAATAAAAATTATATTTTTTTTCTTTTTTTGGCTGTTTCTGCTTATTTCATTTTTTGACTACTCTCTCTTGTTTTTTTTGGGTAAGCCCTAAATTCACACACACACACACACACACACACACAAACATAACTTAAGAGGGACTTGCTGAGAGAGAACAGTGAAGGTGGTGTGATTGGAACAGGGACTGAGAGTAGAAAAGTAATATGTTGGAAAAGAAGAAAGGAGGCAAAACAAAAACAAAAGTTAGAGAAAAAGGTAAGATAAGAATAGAGGTAGTGATGCTCTCGATGGACTGTCGGAAGGAAATTTGTGGAAAGAAATAGAGGTCATGACGCTTTCAATAGGCTGTCAGAAGAAATTACAATATAGAACTAGTGGCACTCTTGATGGGCTGTCAAAAGGAAAGAAAAATGAAGAATATGATAGAGATAAGGGCATTCCCAATGGGTTGTCAGAGGAAAAGATAGGGTAGAGGTAACAATTCTCTCAGTAGGCTGTCTGAAAGAAAGACTGAACAGAGATAAATGCATTCTTAATAAGCTGTAGGAAGGAAGAACAATGGCTCTAAAGAAGAAGAAAAAAAGAACTTTAGGTTCCTTGGATAGGTACTTGGTTCTAAAGAAGAGATTAGAGGTTAGGGTCCCATAATTGTTAATTGGTTATGATACCATATTGAATTTGATACCATGTGAAAGTAGAGATGAAAGCGAGGTAAAAGAGTGAGAGGGGAGAAGAGAATGTATAATTTTTACAGTGGTTCTGCTGGGAAGCCTACTTTTATTGACAAAAAGATAACTAGTGTACTAAGGTGTGTTATTCATTAGCCTATCTGCTTATAAAATACAATAGTACCGATTAGAGTTCTATATTGTTAATTAATCCCCAACTATTATATTTCAGGGATCCAATATTCATATATTAGATACATAACAATGTTTTTACAAAAAAATTGTCATGATTTTGAACAGTAATTAAAATCCATACGTACATGTTTGTATTTGTATTTTTATTTTCTTATTCTGGTGTCCTCATAAACTGAAGTGATTTTTGAGATCTGTTATTGTCTTTATGCAGGCACTTTGTTGAAATCTAATTCATTCAATGCCTTGAGCTCCAAACCAAAAGTGAAACTGGTGGATGAAGTTCCCTCAAAGCACAAGGGCATGGGAGAAAGTTCATCTCTAGATGTGAAGGAGGAGTCTGTTAGGATGATAAGCAAATCTACATCATTTAAATCAGTGAACTCCACCCGTTTGAATGCCGCCGAAACAAAGGTTAAAATGCTTTCTCCTAAGTTTTCCCATAATCAAGATGTACAGGGACCAAGACAAAAACGTAATGCATTTGAGAGAAAAAATGTGTCAAAATTGGATCGACCTTTAGTTAGTTCAGTGATAAGAAGTTCTGTGGTTGCGGCCCCCAAGGTTGATCCAAAAACCCCACATCGTGGTGAAAGTGCCGTATCTTCTTCCAGCAACAATCGAGAGATAAAGGCTGTGCAATCAGATGTTAAAATGGGTTCTTTACTGAGGTCAACCAGTTGTATTTCTCGAAAAGGAGCAGATGTTCTTGTTAGTTCTGGTATGCTTGCCATATATTTCTGCTGTTTCTTTTCTTTTTCTTGTCAGTCTCTTTTGGGATTGATTATGGTCTTTGTTTGTCATTGTAGCTCGAGCATCACCTAGTGTAGCTGGTTGTGGTGCTTCAGCTGAGCAAAAGTTAAACCATGTTGCCCCTAAGGATGAGCCATCATCTAGTTCTTCTTGGACCTCTGACAGACCATCCAATAATGGTATTGAGAACTTGCAAGATTGCTTGGATAGGCCATGTGAGGTATTGAACCAAGGTGAGAAAACTAGGGAAGGTGCTGTTAATCGTTTGAAGTCCACTGAGACAACTGGTCAGAAGAATATTATCTGTCAAAAATGTAAAGAAAGAGGTCACACAACAGAACATTGCACTATTATTATTCCTCAGGATGCTGATGCAGATATATCTACAGCAAGAAACTTTAAGGTGGAGATGGGGAAAGGTAATAAGTTGAAAGCTGCAATTGAGGCTGCTATGCTTAAGAAGCCTGGCATATATGGAAAGAGAAAAGGAAGTGAACAATCTGATGTGTTTTCCTCTTCAAATTTTGATTTGAGTTGTGATACAACTTCTTATGATCAGTTTTCAAAAGTGAAGAGTATGATTTCCAATGATCGTATCATTGAGGGCCAAATGAATTATGGCACTTTTTCTTCTGGCTCTTACAAGCAAAATCGTAACAGTGATAAGCAGCTTAATTTGCAGTTAGGTGATGTTATTCCTTCTGTTGCAACATCCAGTCATGCTTCAGCCGGAAACTTTGTCCTCGGGAAGATGTCATCCATTCCAGAGGATGAGTATATTTGGCAGTAAGTTATTCTTTTATTCTCTTTAATATCTAGTAAGTTTTGATCAAGATTGAGCATATGCAGCCAACAGTGAACTAGCTTTCATCCTTCTGTTCTTTTTATTTCACTTTTCTATCCTCCAAATGCTCCAACTACAGAAATAGAAGAACTAGTTTTTAGAGTCACATTTGTGTTTTATAAAAATTTCTGTATATTTGAAAACTTTTCTATAATATCCCAGTGGGAGCTTTGTTATAAAAAGACTAAACATATTGTACAACAAACTTTAACTTGGATCATGTCTATTCTTCCTCCCAACTATTGGCGTCAGTAGAATCCTTTGAGAGAATAAGATGTATGTATGTTCTTTTGGGAAATTTTTAATGGTACAGTAACGGAAGGATAAAAATTGTAATAAGAGTTCTGAAATATGAAATTAGTATAAGAGTATTTCAAATAATTTTAAAATCTTATTGCAATTGCATATATGAACCACAATTTGAATCTGGATATAACTAGATTCTATTTACACATCAGTAAATTTGGATTATTAATTTCTTTTTCATTTGGATACAGAACTTAAAGAAAGAGAAAATTATTTGATTGTACTTCTCTATTAATTATTATGTTGTTGGTATTTATATTTAATCAAAATTACACTCTTCTTAGATATGCTCTAGAACGGCATGACTAGCTCGAGTGCTTCACCATCAAGTTTGAGGTTTAGTAGTTTCTCCTTTGAGGGTAAATCAGGATATCTATGGTCAAGAGTAAATAGTAAGTTACTCTAGATTTGGATTACGGACTTGAAATTGATAGAAGGCAATGACATAAAGGACTTCTCTCTCATAGCAAAAATCTCTTAGCACTAAGAAAGATATAGCACTTATATAATAAAATAATTTTAATGTGAAGTTTTTGACTATATAGATTTTAATTTTCTACATTTGTCCATGTTCTTCATGGTTATATGTCCAATACTTGTTTTTATAATCCTTGGCAGAGTTTTTTGGCATATGAGTACTGAAGCATATCTGTGTATGTTTTTTAGTTGCATTGCATTTAAACTAAGATTAAATCTTTCATCAATTTGCATCTTTTAAGCATACTTCTATCTTTCATCAATTTGCATCTTTTAAGCATACTTCCCAAGATGTTCTGGCTAAGCTTCTGTAACTATGTAGGGGCACATTTGATGTGTATAACGGTGGGAAATCTTTAGACGTTTATGGAGGGATTCAAGCACATTTGTCAACTAGTGCATCGCCTAAAATTCCTGCAGTGGTGAATAAGTTTTCCCATAAAATTAGCTTTGAGGAAGTATCTCGCTTGAGCACATGGCCAAGACAGTTTCATGATAATGGTGCAAAAGAGGAGAATATTGCTCTTTACTTCTTTGCAAAGGATCTTGGATGGTAAAGTGTACCATATCCTTAACTTCTACTTTATAGTAGAGGGTTGTCTTTTTGACACATCTCTCCTTTACCTTCATTTATTTATCTGGTCTCTTGCAGTTATGAGAAGAGCTATAAAGGTTTGTTGGACAAAATGATAAAAAATGATTTGGCCCTTAAAGGATCTTTTGATGGTGTTGAGCTCTTGATATTTCCATCGACCCAACTTCCAGAGAGTTCTCAGCGTAAGAATCTGCTGCACAATCTTTCACTGTTCTACTAATTGTTGGTCTTTTTATTATTCAACTACTGAAAAGCATCGTATGGGATAAGGTTTGCAGGGGCTTAATTAATTTTCTACTGGATTCCCATGACTTTTTTAAGATCGTAGTGCATGCTTGCTACTGATGAAATCTGCTATCCAAATTATTAGGCTCTATTTTTGGTGACCTTTACCTGTAACCAAATAAAGTTTTCTGAAGTTAAATTAACGAGCTTTGATTTTGGACTTCTCCAAATATGATGCAATGTTCTCTCTAGTTTGTTCTGTTGTTGCTTTATCATGTTTGCTTTGGGATTTTTTTTTAGTGTCTTCATTGCTTTCACCGTTCTAAAATCAGTGAGCCTATGCCCTGTGAGTTCTGTATACTGATGATCTTTTGTCAAGTTTTGGGGTTGTTTCTTTTTTCGAAGTTAGATTGCATGCTGAAAGACTTTTATAAGTTAATGACGATATATTGCACATGCACTTTTTAAGGAATTATTTGTCTCGTAATCAGTATTGCTCTGATATATATTATACAGGCTATACTCCTGAGATTCTTTTGCTTGTTTTTTTTCTAGATTGATTTTTATTCTTTAAATTCTTGTCTCACATGGGATGTTGTTCTTTACTTGGGAATGCTGTGGTGGTTCCATGCCATCTGGGTTTTTCTTGTGTTAATGACTATAAACCAATCAGAGATTTTACTTACAGTGTTGTGTGTAGTTGTTGAAGATTTCTTCATGCAAGTTGACGTACTTGTGTAGCAAAATATGGCGTATACTTCAAATTCTTGGAATATTTTGATTTTGCTAAGCAGTTGTGGAATATTCTAGTATATTAAATAACCTCCACAATTTTGTGATTATTTTCTGTAGGTTGGAACATGCTACATTTCATGTGGGGAGTATTTAGGGGCAAGAGATCGAATTGTTCAGAATCCTTAAAGAAGGCGGCAGTAACTAGTTTGAATGCCCCCCCTGCAAGCTTACCTTTGCATGAGAATTCATTGTCATTAAAACATACAGATAAGGAAATGTCTGTATGTGACGGTGCTCACAATGTAACTCTTGCATCGTCTGTTACTCCTGACAAGACTTGTGTTCCGTTAGAGGTGAATGATAATAAACTGTCTAGTTTTTACACACACTTAAAGAAGCAAGATACCAGAATTGATCCCAAATCCATATCAAGAGTTATGAGAAGTTCACCATTGTGCCAAGAAAATAGATACACCTGTCATGCTAAGGTAGTGTAGAACTTTTTGTAAATCAGATACACCATAATGCTATTTTTATGTTGTGAAGTTCAAGAACTGGCTGGCAGAGAACAAGTAAATCAGAAATGTCCATTTACAAGTACAGAGAGATAGAGAAGGGTTGTTGGAAGTAAAAATTGGTTTTATTTTGTCTGAGTGGAAAAAACTAAGAGTAAAAGGTAATTTAAAACTGGGATCAATTGGCAATAGGGTTTGTACACTTGAGCTTCAACTAGGATCACAGCATTGTACCAAAACCTTAGGTTAAATGTATATGGTTGGTGTTTTATTTTGAGTGATGGGAATAGGTCCAGGTTTGGGTATGTTTTCTTCCGTACTTTTAGCAGGTAGATGAAATGCATCAGTAGAGTGACCATGAGATTTTGCAGCTTATGTATTTCGTAGTGTATGTTAGCTATGGAGCAAATGTTGGCTGTTTGGCTTGACAATATACTTCCGAAGATGTTTATAACACTTATAGTTATGGATGTTGTTATGATATGAAGGGATCCATCAGAAAATAAGGCCTGAGTGATGAACCACTCAGAATTTTGTCGAAATATATGATGGCGATATATGTAATCCTGTAGTTTGCATTGGATCTTCTCTTTTATATACGACCTATTACCATCTCATAGGGAACAACCCTGAGTCTTTTGCTCAGGTTTTATTGATGTATTCTCTGGTGGCCTTTCTATTAATAGTTTTCAAGTTTTGTGCGTACCATATTTATGGGATGCATGTGCAGATATTCATGTGATTTGGCATTGATTCAATATGCTACATAGTATGAAATTTCTAGTACATGATCCAATAAAAGTGTTTAAACATTTTTCTGTCCTCCTCCTTTCTTTTTGCTTTTGATTATGCTTCGTGTTGTCTTGGTTTAATGTAAATGTGTAACCCTTAAGGTCAACTGCCTTCGCGGAGCACATGATTCTTACCATTTTGTGTCCTCAGGAAGAAATGACTCTTCAGGAGTGCAGACTGGAAACCAACTTAAAGGCCTCTTCAACTTCTGGAGCCAGTGGTGCTTCTAATGGTGGCCAGGAGACTCAAACACTGGGAGATGCTTCATGTGCTAGGGGAAGCATTTCATCTTTTGATAGTTTTCAGGCTACTGATAAAAATTTGCATGTGGGAGGATGTGCCCATGAGGAGGAAATGATGGATATTAACAATACTGATCGAGACAAATGTAAAGATGAAGCGGACTTGAATGAAAGCAATGTTAACATGGACTTTGAAGCGCCCATGGATAGAGACTCAACCATCAAACAGCTTGAAAGTTGGCAGTCAAATAGTAAGAAACGTCCATATTTGGATCTTTCGAAGACAGCTCACCAGACTTCTGATAGAGCAAGTAAGAAGATACCATGGAGTAAGGTAGATGGGATGTTTACAGACGGAGAAATTAGTAGCAAGAAAGCAAAGACTGATGTCCATTATCCTGATTTGACATACGAAAATCACCCTCATGGAAATTTTGCTTCGCAGCTATGTAATTTGGGTTCTAGCTCCTCAGTTGAGGAGAAGATACATGTCAAAACATCAGATGAGGAGGTTATTCTCGAGGGCTTTGAAGCTGCTGAAAGGTACTTCTTTCCCGTGGACTCACACCATGTAGACGATTTTTGGGTGGGTGGGAAGTCCATGTCTCAGAAAGAATACTCATCAAAGGATGGGGCTCGAGCTCATGATGGGACTCCAAATCTTGAACTAGCGTTAGGGGCTGATACAAAATCCCCAAATAAAGGAATCCTACCTTTCTTTGTTGGAGTGGTAGAGGAAAATAATAACCTGAACAAGCCTCCAGAAAAGGTGGAAGATAAGGAAGAGGAGGATGGTGTGTCCGCTTCCCTCTCCCTGTCACTTTCCTTCCCCTTCCCTGAGAAGGAAAAAAGTGTGAAACCCGTTCCAAAGACTGACCTGATTCCTGAAAGTCACTGTGTGAATACTTCTCTGCTCCTGTTTGGGAGCTATTCGGATAAATAATTCCGTGGTGATTCTCATAGTATCGATAGTGCTATGGACCACATGGCTGTGGTAGTTGACATCATCATGCTCCATGATCTTCCATGGGCTTTATACAGAAACCTAATTTCTCATCTGTTCATAATCCACACAGGAGTTGCTAATAATTTTACCTACTCCTTTAGCTCTTATGTGTCTGGGTGCATATTCACGGCTGCTTGTATATAAAGAGGATCTAAGCCGGTTTCGCATTTTAAAATGCTACTATATTTGCAACAAATATGTTGAGCTTGATGAGCATAGTTCTTTTGATCGTTTTCTCTCATGTTGGAGTATCTATGAAGCTGCATGTTAAATTATGATTTTCATTTAACTATAGGTGCAGTCGTTATACTTGGACTATATTCATTGCCAGGAAAATTCAATGAGAGATGGCGACACAGATGTTGGAAAACATTACGAAATTAGAATTAAAGGCTTTTGCTTATCTTTTGAAGTACGCTGATCCCTGGAAACATATTGTAGAGTAATGCCGTTCTGATGCTGGCTTTGCTTTCAAAGACTACTGTCTGTATAGCAACATGAAGCGGTAAAGCATTTGCAGCCAAAGTGGAGTGATGCCAAGGTTATGTTACGTTGTTGTGCATGAGCTGGAGCTCTAATGGTAGTTGTAAGTAATGGCTGCGTCTCTAGTCCCTCCAGATTTTGCACTTTCTGATTGAGGGCATGAAAATTCCAACAGACGAAAGCCATTGGATTTATGTATCTTGAATGTTGCTTCATATTCTTGATTTCATCATATTTTCCTGGTTCACGAGAGTACATAACTGGCTCTATTTCTATATCCTAAGGCAATACCTGCCCTCCACCTCTTCCTCCTCCTCCTCCTCCTTCTCCTCAGGAGAGTAGAAGATGAAGTGCCTTGCCTTCCTGAATTATTTCTTCTGATTTAGTTTATCAAACTATCAAGTACCAGTCAACCAACCAAGGAATGCAAAAGAATATATATTATTTTTTCAATTTTCGCATCTAAATAGTTTGTCTTGCTAATTAATTAGGGTACTAATAAGACTTTTCCAGGTTTGAGCAAATCAGGTCAGACCAAGGTTTAAAAAACCGGATAGAACTGGCCGGTCTGATCGAAAAAAGTCTGAACCGATCAGTGGTCTGGTTCGGTTTTAACAAAAAAACCTGTCAGTATAAAAATTGGCCGGTTTGTTACAGAACTGGCCGGTTTTCATATAACCACATGGATCGTTTGAGTTGGAAAAAATTCTTTTCATCAACAATCTTATTCATAATCCATCCATTCCACGCTAGTTATGACGACTAACAAGGTACACTACAAATTCCCCATCTTAAATATAAGTGTTATTAGTATAGACAAGTGTATGATTTTTTAAAAATTTAAACAAGTAAAAGTCTTGCGAATCAACATTTTAGAAATGAAAGAAAAGAAAATTGAGGATCGTTTCGTTATTGCAACTTTTCGTGTATAGATAATCTAATTGAAATTTTTAAATATTTGCACGGGAGAAAAAAATTAAAAGTTAAGATTGGAAGTTACCCGAAGGCGGAGGATCCATAGCTATGCCATTAATCACGATGATCCCATCCCATCTTTTCTCTTGCTCTGTGTTGCTTTGTTTTCCCCGTGTAGTACTTTTCCTCCTTACCAAATTACCCCTTTTATCTATCTATCTTACAGAAGCGCCACTCTAGGCTTTCATCAGCTATGTAATTCCCATGAGAAGAATCACGCAAGCAAAATGGAAAAGGGGTAAAGGAGTTAATTTCTGTAAGAGTCAAGGATACATTCGGAAATGTAGCATAAAAGGACATTTCGGAATTGAAGCACATTCCAGATATAAGGCTCGTCGCTGCGGCCACGGGCCACCAACTATTTCTCTTTCTTTCCTTTTTTCTTTCATTGTCTCTCTCAAGATCTATCTGTTTATCTCTACTGCTATGGCTACCTGTGTATCAATCTCAGGTATTCTCAACCTCTGTTACTTATTTTACTCTTTTTTTTGAAATTGGACTTTTAGGTGTGTTGATGTTTGGTCACTGAAAATGCTGAGCTTCCGAAGATTTTGTATTACACTTTTACTTTTTTCTGTTTTATTTACTTGCTTTTGTTCATTTGTACATTTATGTGATGTTTGTTAGAGTTTTCTTTGCTCCTTTCTGTGCTCAATTCAAGAGATTTACGTGAACGATGTATAAATTTGATTGATAACTAAAGAAGAATCTTCCAGAATAAGAAGTGAGTATCTATCAAATGCTTCTCTTTTGCTTATTACTGATGGGACAAATTTTCATGCTTTAAGTTTTTGTTTTGATATATATTATTGAATAAAAGATTAAATCAATTAGGCAACAGATGGTCACAGTCAAAAGGAATAACATGTTTGCTAATTGCTATTCGTTCCTTTAAGAGTAATGTTTTTAATTGTTTGTAGGTGGATCTTATCTTAGAGCACCTGAGCTTACCTCTTCCAGGTCTAATTTGTTTGCAAAAACACCAAAACTGGCAGTTCAGAGGAACTCAAAAGCAGTGAGAACCAACAGCAGTTTTTCAGTTTGTGCACACTACAAGTATGCATTCTTCACTTTTGTCATCTGAAAGGCATCTAAAGTCAAGAGCTTAGAAGCCCCAGGACTTTGATATGACCTATGTTAATGCTTGATGGTTTTTCTGTTTCTATTTTAGGTTCCCCATTAACCTCCTCATTGTAATGTTCTGCTTTTTGCTATCTTGTTGATACGCCGCTTGAAAGGACAAAAACAATGAATAGCACCCAAGTTCCTTCATATTTGAGATATATATGTTCCCCTTCTCCTTTATTTTCTCATCTTGTTTCCTTTCTATGAACTGTAATATTTCTTTTGGTTCCCTAATGGGCTAAAAACTCCTTGAGATTCTCAAACATGGGACTTAAAGTTTTACCGAGACGAGCAATTATCTTGGTTATTGTGGAAATTATAATTAAAGTCTACCATGGTAGGCTTTTCTATTGTCCATGTAGGTAAAGGCTGAATGTAGATTTTGCTACTTTGATTTCGGTTCTTTTTTATTTGGTTCTCAAGGTGCTTATTGTCATCCTGGATCATTGATACAGTTACGGCAGATTGTGGACTTGGCGTTTTTCCATTTTCATATTTTTGATGCGCTGTGATTATATAATCTGGCTATGGATTAATTGCATGTTCATATTTTGTCAGGTAGAAGATTTTAAAGATAGCTTTTGATTCCTTTGATGGGCTTAGTTGCCATCCATTGTAATTGAGAAATTGCTCTCCGATGGAACCTATTTACTGCCCTTATTCACTGTATGCTTATGGGATATCACGAGTCTACATGAATGTTGTGCATCACTTTATTTGAAATAACGATGATGGGAATACTCTTTTATATGATTGATGGATATTTCAAATTTCTACATCCAAATATTTCTCTCTAGGGATTTTTCTGGATTGCGACTTAAAGATTTCCTCCTCTTTAGCTCAGTCAGTGTTGTGGCAACCTGGAGTGTATCTTTTTGGCCTATCTTGGTTCATCTTTTTATTGTTGATTAGGCAATTTTTCCACAAAGTTTTCTTTTATATCATCAAGTATCTTATCACTTCACAAGCTTCTATAATTCTGTTACAAGTTTATTCAACTCTTGAAAATAAATAGGTTATATGCAGGCCTATCTTCAATATTCGGGTAATTGAAGAACTGCTGGAGGAACCTGGGTTTTATCTGATTTCGTTTTATTTCATTTGTGGATTTCCTTTTTGGCAAATTCTTTTTCAGTTCAAGGACAGTTTCTGATGGTGGAATGACTTCTTAACATAAAAGGTTTTGTGAATACGTGATTTGAACTGGTATTAAGGGCAATTGTGTGTTTGGGAAGAGCTTAAATCACTTATTCTTCAGTATTGCTTACTTGAATACAACTTTCATTTGTTCCATGTTTGCATTATGTCCTATAATAATCTACATAGGTAAAGACAATATAGTTCTTTAATCGCCTTTGCCAGAGTAATTGTAATTAGGAGCTATGCTTCCTCATCTCGCAGAAACCTTATGCTTAGGCACTCTGTTGACTTATCTTATTTGAACCAAGGCCGCTCTGCTTTCTATGGAAGTTTATATGATAAATACACTTTCTAAAAATAATGATGCATTTTCTAAAAATAACTGGGGTTCTCCCAAATGCAGTGATGGCAGCAGGGGTGGGGCTGGTGATTTTGTTGCTGGTTTTCTTTTAGGAGGTGCAATATGCGGAACCTTAGCATATGTTTTTGCTCCTCAGGTTTTTAATTTGTTACCTTAACTTTTAGTTATTCCTGTAAATGTGTAGATGCTCCATGGGAAAGTTGAAAGGCTAAAAGTCGACTTGATAATTGTATTAGGTAAATAAATGGTGTGACATTTGACTGATTCATGCTTCTGTCCCATTTAGTTGCGTTGTTTTTTGATGGCCAGACATGTCTTGTTGTGCTCTACTTGTGTATTTGTGACAAGGAACATAGTTTTATAAATAGAGTTGGTCATTCTTTCTGAACAAATACAATGCTATTGGACAATACTTTTTCCCTTTCTTTTAATATGTCTGTTGACCAACCTAATGGTCATTTGTCCCCTGTCTCAGCCCCGGGGAACAGACGGTCTATGTTTTGGTAAATGATGCACAGAGCCCTTCATTAGCTAATCATTTAGAGTATTGTTTTGTTTTGAACTGCTTTCTAAATATATCTGGATCTTTAGTTATCTCCTCACGTTCATGAGCCATTATTAATGATTTATTATGCTCGAAGAGAAGTTGGTCATACAAGCATCATGCATTTTGCTGCTGTTGTGTGAACTGTGGAGTCGATGGAATTTTCCATTTTCTCACTTGTGTTTTGGAAATGGTTTATAGTTTTCTGTGCTTGTGTTTAACTAATAGGTTACTGCATTGGCTGATTCTGCGCCTTTCTTCTCCTTTACACTTCCTCTCGCAGATTAGAAGATCCCTTCTAAATGAAGATGAATATGGTTTTCGGAGGGCTAAGCGACCAATCTATTATGATGAAGGTTTGGAGGTAATAAGCTTTCTATTTACTCTGGATTGATCCAGTTAGAATTCGCTTTACATAAATACAATCTGTAACTCTTTTCTTTACTTGGAAGCAGAAAACCAGGCAAACCTTGAATGCCAAAATCAGCCAGCTGAATTCTGCTATTGACAATGTCTCTTCACGGTTGAGAGGTGGCAATAGTTCCCCTCCTGCTCCTATCGAGACTGATCCTGAGGTGGAAGCTACCATGTAAAGATTGTGTATGTTCATCATTTGTTGCATCTAGTTTTGTTGGCTTATAATGGTTGGAGGTTGCTTTTTGATTTCAGTTCAGAATATAGTTAGGTTATTCAAACTCTGCGCTGCCAACTTTTTATAACCTCTCACAACTGTTCCCCATTTGAATCTTTTTTTGGGAGCTAGTCTGAAAATTTTAAGTACAAGAGCCTATGTGATTTCGCCGTGAGATGACACGGTACCATATTATTGATTACGAGCCTCATGTCATCATCTAGATTCCACAGCCCTATGATGATTGCTTGTACATTCTGAAATGTGTTGGAATAATATAAACATCAGAAAAGTACTCAATTTGGTCAATTTGTGATGCAGATCAAAGTTCTTTCCGGACCTAGTAACCTGGTAGATAGGGTTGGAGCTAAAGTTTCTTAAAGCTTACTATTTGTAGGATGATATTTTGGCATATTTTGACTTGACTTAATTTGATTTAAAATTAGTAGTCCGAATTTTAACTAACTAGATTTTAGATTGGGAAGATTAATTTGATCTGGTTCAAATGGGGTGCAAAAGATTTTGAATTAAAATAATATTATTTTGTCCTGAGCCCTGAGCAAGTTACTTGTATCAAATTTTACTTAGCCCGGAGCAAGATGCTCGTACCAAATTCTACTTGATTAGCGTTGTCTGTTGTGAAAGGCTTGCTTGTGCAAACACGCGAAGATTCTAGAAGCCTGTAGTGGAAAATGAAATTAAGTTCGAAATGTGTCATTTGAACGGATGGGAGGGATTGCGTCATGGTTTCCATATTTTAGAATTGCTAACTGGTAAGTTGGATGTATCTATTACCAACTTCTTTAGGATGATTTCATGAATAATTAATCAATCCACAAGATACTGTGTGATGCCGCCAACACCAAACAATCTCTTCCTTATTTAATCTATTAAAACTTTGTATGGTTAAAGGTTATTGACCTACAAAATTAGGGTTTAAATTATAAAAAGTAATCCACAAATTAAATTTTGATTGAAAATTAAGTTCATAAAATTTTTGGATCATGTTTAAATTATAAAAAAATTAAAATTGAGAGATATTTTTCTCCCATTTATCATTTTCAACTCTTTTTCTTGCACCAATCCTTCCTGTTGACTAAGTTATGTAGCTCATATTCCCTTAATTATGCTCTCTTCTTCCTTTCCATCTCTTCTAGTTAAGGCTTTCATTATTTCTCCCTATTCACTATAAATCCTTTTCTTTTGTGCATTTTTCCTTTTCTAGTAGTGATCTCCTTTTCAATTTTTTCGCTCTTAGTAAAGTTGTTTTCTTACAAATTTTATTATGAATTCTTCTAGTTCCAGAATACCTTCCATAGCAAAACAATCTTTATCGTCTCCTCTTTCCTCAATTGAAATGTTCTCTATCCTCATTAAGCAAACTGCCAACCAAGCTTATCTTTCCTCCCTTAAAAACTCATACCTTGCAGCTCCCTTTATTGAGTTGTAGCACCAGTACCTTACCCCTTTAGATGGGAACACTTTCTCAGGATCATAAACTGCAGAAGAAAGAAAGTGCATCATTTCAAGTAAAATTATGCTACATTCCACTTACACAATATGAAGTAGGCAATATAATAGTTCCTCCTTTTGTAAAAACTCAAAGCAGGAACTTCAAACTGGTTCAACTCTTTAGTTGAGTTCTTTTTAGACAAGAGGTCAATATATCTCGTAATGTTCTATTATGCCATGAAAAGCTTAAAGAAAACATGTTTGGAGGAAATTTTGAACACGAATGAGGCTTATTTATATTTAAGTTCAAGTCAGAATATGGAATGATCAAGGTTTTGGAGTTGGGATATTAACACATTAGCAACAAACTAATTTTCCTCCAAAAATAGAGATTGGCTTAGATGTGAGTCTAGATCAACTTTCATAATATTCCAATAGGATTGAGCTATTTGGCTAGTTTTATTGGGAAGCCTTTATGCTTAGATGAAGCTATAATAGATGTAAAACATATAGGACATGCTAGAGTATGTGTGGAAGTGAAAATAGTAATTCCATCCTTATCCTGAAACTTGATGAAAATGATAAGGTGATAGAGGAAAAGTTGATGATAAGCTATTAATGGAAACCAACTCTAAAAGGAAGAAAAGTCAACAGATAAAACCTTTCAAAGAGGAGATTATGAAGAGCTTATGAGAATTGGAACAAAGGAACATGAGGGGGTTTTTGAATTGCAAATTCAACCATCTATAATACTTATAAAAACTTGTAAAGGAAAGTTTTTATTTGCAACCAAGGTTAGTAGACATTACATAAGAACTCTTAACCGATAATAAGGATAAAAGTCATAGTAAGGAGCAAACAAGTGGGCATGCACGTAGAAATATAAAGTTTGCCCTATTAGAATTACATTTCGAGGAAGAACCTTGAAACATTAATATTTGCTTAATTGATCCCTTATAAAATGATACAATTCATTCAAAACTCAAGAAGGAAATCATTAAAGAAAGCAAAAGCAAGGGCCTTAGCTAGTAGGCCAAGCCCTAAATAATGTCTATCATTAAATGGAAATTAAGAGGGCTTAATTTCCCTAAAAAGCAACATATACTCCATGCCTTTTTGAACATTATAATACCATTTATAATTGGTCTAGAAGAAACTAAGTTGAAATTAGATATTTGTAATAAAAGACTTCAGTTTTTGAAGCCAGGTTAGTCCATCATCTCCAACCATTATCACTACTACAATAGTCATACCATATTCACTTATGATCCCACCAAAGTCAGTGTCTCAAGTTGTTTCTTCTGACTGACATTTGACATTTAATGTAATTTTACCTAATCTTAGAGAAATCTTTATCACATTTGTTTATGCAACTAACTTGAAATTTTAAAGAATTACCCTTTAACACTTTGCTTTAAAAAGGGATTGGTAAGGATGAGCTACAAATATTTATAAGGGACTTCAATAGCACCTATTCCCCTCAGAATTTGAAGGGGAGAGGCACAATATAAGTAGCCATAGTGAGGAGTTCAAGAAAAGCACTAGCATCCTTGGCTTTATAGACTTGAGCTTTGAGGGGATTTTTTATGTCCTTAAGATTAATAATTAGTGTCAAATGGTTAATAGGAAAAAGTTAGATTAATTTGTAGCAATCGAAGCTTCGCACTGCAAATTCTCCAAGAGCAAGGCACATTCTCTAACTACCTTATATCAGACCACACTCTAATTAAATACACCATCTTCAAGAAGTAGTTTGGAGGAAAACTCTATTTAGATTTAACAACTACCTTATTAAAACTGAAGGATTTGAAGAAGCAATTAGGAGAGTTTTGGATAAGAGCATTCAAGGCTTTGAATCTTTTAAATATGTAGGGATTCTAAAACTTATAAAGGCAGAGCTAAAGGAATTAAACCATAAGAAAATCTATAAAATCAACATTAACATTTAGAACTCCCGGAAAGCCTTAGTTCAAGTCCAAAAAGAAGTATCACTGGACCCTAGTAATAAGGTGAAAATGGCATTGAAGAAGTAAACAATTACTATGTTTAAGCTCTTATCAATTAACATTTATTGCTAAAGTAAAAGTTTATAATCTATTGTCTTGAGGAGGGAGATATGAATTCCAAGTACTTCCATAGTGTTTATCACTTACAAAAGAAACACTAACAGGATGAACAATTGTTCATACCATAATGGAGGAATAATCTGCAAGCAATAAGAAATCATAAACAAAGTGTATGATTATTTTCAAAACTCCCTAGGAAAAGTTCTAACTTTTGCTCATTTGTGCAGGTTATTAAATCTTTCATAACTCACTTAATCATAAGTGAGCAAGCTTATGCATTAAGTAAGCCTTATAACTATAAAGATGTACAAATTCTCCTTGAACCCAATAAAGTTCCCAGTCTAGATGACTTTATTAGGTATTTCTTTCAGCAAAACTAGCACCTGACAAAGGAGCTATTAACAAATTGTGTATTAGAATTCTTCATTAAAGGGAGAATACATAAGGAATTTACCAAAACGTTCCATCACCTTGGTGCCTAAATTACAATTCCTACTTCTATAGGTGACTACATGCTAATGTCTTTTTACAAATTGATATACAAAGTCATCTCCAAACTAATAGTTGATAGATTGAAGGAGGTTTATACACTATCATTAATCTAAGTTAAAGAGCTTTTATTAAAGGAAGGAATGTTGGAGATAATATACTCTTAGCTCAAGAAATCTTTAGAAATTATCATAACAAAAAGGGGCCAATGTGTTGTGCTAGCAAGGCTAACTTCTAAAAAAAATCTTTTGACTTAATAAACTGGGACTTCATTCATCATTCTTAGAGACTTTTTGTGTTTCCACAATAATTTAAGAAATAGATTGGGGAATGTATAGAAACAACATCCTACATCATCCTCATTAATAGAAAGCCAACAAAAACTATCTAAGGTGATAGGGGTACAGGACTAGAGATATAATTCTTCCATATTTATTCACTCTTTCCATTAAGGTCTTAAACAAGTTTATGAATCACAACAAGGAGCAAGATACGAGGTTCCCTTTCCATCATAAGGGTATATGATTTATTGATTCTCTATGAAACTGATACCAATTCAGTGATGGCTCTTTTGAACTCTACCCATGTTTTTAACAATCTACTAGGGCTAATTATCAATAGGGACAAAAGCTATTTAATTATATCAGCATGCTCAATTCACCAAGCTCCATGATTTAGTTTAATCACTGGTTTGCATATGACATAACCCCCATTCAGGAACCTCAAAATTCCTATAGCCATAAAGATATTAACATTTGGGGGCTATAAACCTCTGTTTAGGGCTATCCATAAAAGGATTAGTGTTTGGAATAATAAGTTTTTGTCATTTACTGGTAGAATTTAGCTTATTATCTTCATCTTAAGCAATATGCATGTGCATTGGACTCCTTGTTTCATGCTCCCAAAGAACCTCATTAAGGAAATTAAGAAGCAAATGTCGAAATTCTAGTGGTGAGTTACAACTCAAAAATAGTTAGGAGCCAAAGTCATATAGAAAGAGATATATGTACCTAAGGAAGAGGGAAGATTAGGCATATATTTAATCACAATCACAAACAAGGTTCTATTAGTAAAGAAGATTTTAGAGAATGTTCATAAATACAGAATCACTTAAGGTTAAATAGACCACTATGCATTACCTAAATGAGGTAAGTTTCTGGAAGAAAAAGCTAAAAACTAATTCCTCATAGATAATGTTCCAACTTCTTAACTTAAGAACCAACTTATGCAGAGTGATGAAGGCAAAGATAGGAAATAGAGAACTAACTTCATTTTGATATTATAATTAAAATAAATTCAGCCCTCTCCATTTACTCTTCGAATTGTAAATCATTAGAGATAAGATTCAGAGTAGGCCTTGGTTGAAAAAATTATACATAAGTAGGAATAATCCTGCATCTTAAGAGGGCTATCAATGGTTGTGGATAACATTCCAAACTATAGACCAAACTCAAATATAGAGGATAGGTTCACCTAGCTTCTATATTCCTCTAATTCCTTCACAAACAAATCTTAGTATACTATTTCCATAGATCTATTACAAAGAATTTCCATAAATCTTATTTTGAGCCAAGGCTTCTAAAGGCCTCTTTCATTGTCTAGTTAGCAATAAAAAATAAGCTAAAAAAAAGACAGAGTGGAAGGTTTATTTAACAATCTCATCCTAATATGTAGCCTTTATGACTTAGAGCAAGAAAGTGTTAAACACTTGTTCTTTAAATGCTAATTCACAAACACAATTTTGGGAATAATTTAACAATTATACGACAACTATTGTTAATAACATGATTGTGAGTAGGTTGTATAATAGGCTTTCAAACCACATAGGCTTATCATACGTGACTACAAGATCTTTAAACTTGTTTTTGGTTGTGCAATATATGTGATTTGGAGGGAGAAAAATAAAAGAATTTTTAAGAATAAGAAGACGGAGAAATAAGTCTAATTAATAAACACCATCATATGGATCAGAGACATCATACTATCAAGAGCCCCAAATATTAATCTCAACCTAGAAATGACATTGAGATAGAATGTTCCTTGTTACTCATCACACGCAGAAGCTAATGACTTTTGTATAATATAGGAATCAATGAGCATTTACCAATTTATTCTCACCTTAAGAGCATCAGTGGGATTTTTTTTTTTTGAAGAGGATTCCCTTAATTCAAGGTACTAGTTTCAAATTTTTTTAAGAGATTGTTGTCAGGATGCTATAACTAATGACTAGGTTCAATTAAGGAAGCTAAAAATGTAAACTACTAAGGGAAGAGTTGAGTGACCCTATACCACAACAACAAGAACAATAACAATAACAATAACAATAACAATAACAACAACAACATACGGTAGGAATCTCGTTGATACGTGAGCTTTGGGGAGGTTCAGTAGTACACAACCTTACTCATAACTAGTGGAGAGACTGTTTTCAAATAATCCACATGAAAGGATAAGTGACCCTATACAGATAACAATAAAATGTAGTTATATATACTAGTTTCCTGAGTTAGTTGTTTTGACCTCACAATTAGTACATTAGTATTCAAGAAGATTCTTATTATCTTGAACTAGTGTGGTTACACGGCTAATAAATCCTCCTCTAAGCGTTTTAGATAAATCCTTCTTTTGGTGACTTTTTCTCAGGTTGGCCTATGTACCTTTTTTTTTGAATATTTTCATCAATTAAAATTTTTCCAATTAAAAAATCATAAAAATTAAGAAAAACACTGCCTAAACATGTATGTATGTGTGTGTGTTTCTATATCATAAATTTAAGTTAACTTACAATTGTCATATAATAATTTCTCAATACGTAATAATTAAGAAAAATAATATTAGGTAAGCTTTTATATTTTTAATTATTTATTTTATCTTAAAAGTTTATTAAAATAAAAAATAATTCTTCTTCCAATGATGAGGATATGGATATTGAAGAACTTTAATTTAGTTAATTTTTAAATAAGTATTAAGGCTCATTACAATTATATATTCTTATAGTTATTTACTTAATTTATTTTTTAAAATTTTTTAATGAATTATATTTTAAAAACAAATTCATTATCATTTTTATTTTACAAATAATTAAATATTTTTATTTAAATTTAATGTGATTAAATCAATTAGTATGCCACAATTATATTTTATATAATTATTAAAAATTTTATAAGATATAGGCTTATAGTTTAAGTTCAAATTTTAAATTTTTATAATGAGTTGGATTGAATTTGAAAACTAAATCCATTTTATAGAAGAGGCTTGGGTATGAATATAACAATTCTAAATCTTTTTAGTTTGAACTTGATCTAGTCCAACCCATATACATATCTAATAGTAATTCATGCCATGAAGAACGTTATGCATTCAACAAATCCTAATTCTTATAATTATGTGAAGCAATTTGTCAAAGTCCAAATGATTTCATTACAATTAAAAATAGATCATTTGTTAAAATGACGTTTTTATATTCAAACTTTTGTATAATTAATTCGAAATTTAATATTTTTGTCATAAACATTATAATTATAATTTCTCAACATATTCTAAAAAATGGAACGTATTATTTTTTCGGAAAAGAACGATTAAACAACTATAAACTTATCATAATTTCAAATATTAAAGATTTAAAGCTGTGACTTCTTAAGAGTGAAATTGCAATTCTAATTCAACTACACCAGTTGATGATAGAGTAGCTTACTTTTCACATTTTTGTGCTTCTTTCTCCTAAAATTTAACTAATTTCTTCTTATTATTTTGTATCTTGTAAGACTACAGAATTAATAATCTTTTTTTTTTTGCATACGAATTCACATGCGTGCTACCAAACTACCATTACTCGAGAGCAGATCTGCTGTACCAAAAATTGCAATTCTCCCTGTTCCTGAAGGATCCCATCCATCTATCAAATGAAGGTTTCATTTAATAAGTGGATGGGATCTTTCAGGAACAGAGAGAATTGTGATTTTCGGTACAGCAGATCTGGTGCCTCGGATCCCGAGATTAATAAACACACGGAGTTCCCTTCAAGGTTTAATGATAGCATGGCTCCATCAAATCCCTTTCCACACAAGATTCAACCACAACTCTTACCCTTTATTATAAAATCAGCTGGGACTTGGTTAATGGGTATGGAAATGAAAGTATAAGTAAGGAATAAAAACCACATATTTAGTAAGAAATTATGATTGAATAAATAATAATTTTATTCCTACTTTTTAGGTATTGGTCCATACCCTTCTTAATATAAACGAATGGAAATCATTACTTGATATATTTATAGTTTGAGAAATTAAATAATTAACCTCTTCTCAAACCCATTAACTAAAATATAATTAATTAATTATAATATAATTAATTATAATTCATCAATTAAAATATTGTAATTGATTAATTAAACTAATATAATTAATTGTAATTAATTAAATTAATTACAATTATTTAATTACAATATAATTAATTAAAATATTATTATTATTATTTATTAATTACATTATAATTAATTAAAATATAAGTAGTTAATTAAAATATAATTATTCATTAATTAAAATATTGTAATTAATTAAAATATAATTAATTAGTTAATTATAATATAATTAATTAAAATATTATTATTAATTAATTAATTGCATTATAATTAATTAAAAATAAAATTTTATTTCTTAATATATTTTACAAACCAACCACTGTCAATAGTAACGGTAATCATTCATTCCTTTTAACCAACCATCAGAATTATAATGATAATATCCATTCCCATTCCTCACTATATTCATTCCCATTCTTATTACCATTCTCCCATACGAACCAACCGCCCCCTTAATTCTAATAAAATGATTTCTAAAAGCTTCACAAGAGGAGCTTTTGAAGTTAGTTTTTTGCCTAATAATAGTATTGCTCTCTACTTTACTTTTTACTTTTGCTTTGTATTTTTAAAGTTGACTTTTTTTATCGTGCAATTATGTCGTAAAGTTTGGAATGTATGGTAAAGGGATTAATTAAACTTTTTAATCTTTATTTAATTTATAATATTAGTTTACATTTAAAAGTATCATAATATTAAGTTTTTGAGAATAAAGAGTTACATCAAATTAATATTTTTAGTATATAACTACTATATATCGTATCTGTGTCATACTATAATTAAAAATATTTTTAATTTATTAAATAATAAAATTTATACATACTATAAGAAAAAATACTAATATGATATAGCTTGCTGCATCATTCATATTAATGGAGAATTTAATGTTGGATTATTATTATTATTATTATTATTATTATTATTATTATTATTATTATTATTAAAGTTACAAACTTAATTTTTATAAAATTAAATATCTAGATATAAATTCTTATAAAAATATTCAACAAAATAATAAGAAATATAATATTCAAACTCTTATAATTTTTTAAATCATATTCTTATAAGTTATTTTACATATCAATAGTTAATATTAAATAATTTAAACATCAATAAATAATATTAAATAATTAATTCTATCAAAAATTTTTAATAAAAATTTGATATCATTCGTTAGTCAAATTATCTGATGAATCATTGATAGAATGAGCTAACTGTTTGCCGAAGAGCGCGATTGTCTGCAGATCCATCAAATTGGGTGTCTGTGTGTGGAGGATCCGTAGTTTACTGTTGAATGTGGAAAATGGTGTTAGTGTTAGCCCTAGGAGACTTGCACATACCCCATAGAGCGGCTGATCTGCCTCCAAAGTTCAAGTCCATGCTTGTTCCTGGCAAGATCCAACACATCATTTGCACTGGCAATCTTTGTATCAAAGTACCCGTCTCTCTCTATTTTCGTACTTTCATGGCATATCGGACTAATAGGTTTCTCCTCTTTTCATTCTTTGTTCCGTTTCCCGCTGATTTTTTCTTGGTCGGATTGCTTTATGTGTTTGGTTGACCTGAAAGTGATTCTCCGTTTTATTCTGATTTGATCTTATATGTAGTAGAGTTGAGTCCTTGGTTCGTTTAGGATTTGGATCTCTAACTGACCAAGCAGAGAGGATACATACATATTGTTTTCTAGGCGATAATTAGTAAACAACAATCGCTACTTTTTAGTTTGAGAGGAAAATAGACAATCTGACGAACTTTTGAGCTTTTTGCTGGTTGGAATTTACTGATCTGGTATCGCAAAATTAAGTTGATTTTGCGAAATGAATGAGTTAATTGTTGTGAAGCTCCAGAAAGATTGGGATGCCAATTGTGAATTTGAAATCTTTTGATGTTTCCTTAATCGATATGTTTGTAACTTGCAACCAGGGAGCACATTTCAGCGAATTTCATATTAGAGAACTGATATATTTTGAACCAGAGATTATTGAACTTCAATTATTGATGCTGCTGTGGATTTTATCTTCTATGGTTGTTGGGTTGAACTTAAAATTAAGGCATCAGGTATCCCAGCTGCGGACTCAATTATCATCCTTATATTGGTTTGATTATATTTAGAATGTGGCTTTTTGAAACTTGTAATTTCTGACTTTACTCTCATTTTTCATGTGTTGTTGAACCATAATTCCAGTGATAAAACCTCATCAATATGAGGAACTTCGTAACTGAACTTTCAAGAATCTTTTTGATTAAGAGTTTCTAGAATTCATGTGTACTATGCGTACTCTTTCCAGGGGCAACCTTCCCAAGTCCGCTTTTTCCCTTATATTTTACCAAACATAGTTTTCACTCACCATCCATGACACTCTCTTTGCTCCATCTTGTGATTTATTCTTCATTCCACCATATTCTGCAAGTCATATTTCCCTTTACCTTATCTACAGCCAGAAGCTCTTCGGACCTGCTGGTTTGACAAGTTCACTGATTCAAAATAACTCCCTCATACAAAGAAAAGAAAATTAGTAAAGCTCCATTGCTAATGGTTAATAGATTTTTTGTATCCAAATGAGATTAGACAATCTTAGTATTTATTATATTTAAAGATAGGCATGCCCCTTGCATTTAAGTGTTTCCTCTCAAAATGATCAATGATGTCTACCTAGTGTGCATTGCCCCATCCTACACTGCAGCTATCACTTTTGTTGAATTATCACCTCAGTTGCTGAACTTTTCACAATGTTATATTCTAAAGTATGTTCTGCCTATTTCTGTTTTGACATACGTCTCAATGTGATTACCAAGAATGTGTGACCTCAAAGTAATCCGCCATTTATCAGGCATATGAACCCTGCAGAAGTACTAGGTAACCACAACATTGAATGTAGTGGAGAAATGTGATAGCAAAAACACCAGTTGCCATGTTGATGCTCTGTATCCATTGCTTTAATCCTTCCTTTTAGATGGCAGTGAATTCACGAGAACATTTTGGTAGTGAGCTGTAACTAAATTTAATTGCATTTAACTTCTTTATATGTTGAATTTTCCAGGAAGTTCATGATTACTTGAAAACCATTTGTCCTGACTTACATATTACTCGAGGTGAGTATGATGAAGAGACACGATATCCAGAGACCAAGACATTAACTATTGGTCAATTTAAGTTAGGACTATGCCATGGTCATCAGGTTGATCTCATTCCTTCTATTCTTACCCTTTATTTTCTTCAATGTAGAGGTTAATTATTTATGCTTTTTTTTTTTGGGTTATATTTTTCTGTATTTCTTTGTTCAGTTTGTCTTCATGTTTTAAAGGTTATTCCATGGGGAGACTTGGACTCGCTAGCAATGCTCCAGAGGCAGCTTGATGTAGACATACTTGTAACAGGCCATACACATCAGTTTACAGCTTATAAACACGAGGGGGGCGTTGTCATAAACCCAGGATCCTCAACTGGTGCATACAGCAGCATTACCTACGATGTGAATCCTAGCTTTGTCCTCATGGATATTGATGGTCTACGCGTTGTGGTATATGTTTATGAGCTAATTGATGGGGAGGTTAAAGTCGACAAAATTGATTTTAAGAAGACTTCCTCCACAACTCATTCTGCTTACTGAAACTCTTGGCCCTCTGCTTCTCCTCCAGAAGTCAAATTGAAGAAAACCAGATCAAGAATTTCTCCTTGTCGCATGTTTGGGTAATGGCAAGTTTAGGTCAAGATGTTATGTAACACAGGAATTATTTGAAGATGACCTTTCCTTCCTGTTCTTTGGCAGTCATGAGTTTGTGAGAGAATTTGCGAGCCCTTTTCAATTGTTATCTGAATTTTAAAGGACGTCGTTTCTTCTTCTCTTGTTCTCTTTCTGGGGGCACATGAACCTAAATATGGTGATATTAGACATTGTAAAATGCATAAGGGATGTTTTTCTTGTGCTCTCGTTCACTCTCTCACTAAAATTAAGACATTGCAACATATATTTTTGGAAGAGCTCTCAAGCATCTGTGTTCAGCAATCGCAACAAAGCATAATGACAAATTGGAGGATAGTCCATACGATTTCTTAATTAAGAGTTAACTTCGGAACTAGTCATCGGTAGCTATTCTACTCTGTTCCCTTTTTCTTTTTTTATTTTTATTTTTGTGTTTCATAAGTGGTGGAAGATTCCCCAATTACAGACAGTTAATATCTATACCTATATTGTGTATAGTCCTATGCGATCAGAATAATAAGCTAAGACAACCCGACTTGGTGGAATGTGAAATTTGCTTACATGTCTGATTGGTAACAAGCCACTTTCGCTCTAAGTTGACAGAATAATATGCAAACTCCATAATACAACCTTTTGTAAGTCCTCAGACCAAGACTTCAAACTTCCATATGTATCGCATCAGTAGCACGTATTATTTTTATGTCTATTCTTCTGAGTTTATTTTCGTATGGATGAGTGTTTTAATATTTGATCAATGATCAGGAAAAAAAGAGTATTACCATTTTAACATCATAAACCAATACGATTTCTTTATATATTTAGCTTTCACATATATGTTTTTTCAAATTTCAACCATTTAGACAAAATAAACTTATTTAACATACCTCTTTATTGGCATTGTGTAAGTTTTAGAAAACTGAAGTTTGAGTTACTAGAATTTACTTAATAACATTTGCAATTTTTTCTTCAAATAATGTTAAATAATAGTTCCTTCCGAAAGCAAACACACTAGTAAATTTGTCCAAGTTCTGTTAATCCTTAATTCCTATTAATTCATCTTCTAGTCTATTTCCCAGATGTCTGCTATCCCAGAGCATCGATGGGTCACCTGTGTTGGTTTAAGAGAAGAACTAATATAAATCATAATTACAGGAAATAGAATAATTTTGAGAAATAAAAAAATGTTTCTATTATTTTCTAAACTACTTATTAAGAAAAATAATAATTCTTATTTATAGACTTATAAATAACTAAAATGCAGAAAATAGATATTAATTGTTATTTACATGGATTGAATAGAAATAATTAACTTTAAATTTTTAGCTAACAATATAAATAATTTGAAAAGATGTTAAACATTTATTTTGAGAAAATAAAGGAATTATATTAGGTTCACAAGAGCAATACAAAAGGTAGGGCAAAAGCCAGATAATGAAATGGCCGTACAATGTAAAAGAGAAACTACATAAGAAATTCCTAAGAAGTTCATGAGTCTTTATTCACAATAATACATTATGCACGTGGCTTGAATTGTTTATGATAGTCAGGTGATGGTTCTTTGCTCATCTAATCTAACTCTGAAATTGTTAAGGGGAAGCTTCCATTTGTTGGCAATATGCATATTATAGCTTTGATGGACTCAATTTAGTAAGAAGTGAATTTGTCTGCACAACATGATTATGGAAAATCCTTTTATTCCTTTTGTTCCACATGTCATAGAATAAGTTGTTAAAGAAATCTTGAAAACTGAGAAGTCTCCTTCACTCACCAAATTATTTTGACAACTTCACTATATTATATTCAACCAATCAGTATATGAAGAATTTAAGTTGTAAAGTTGTAAAATACCTTTTTAGATATAAGAGGAGAAACCACACTTGAAGAATAGGTGATTCAAGGTCTCATACTCCTGCGATATAGTGTACACACCCCTTAGATGGTAAAAATCTTGAAACTCTATCGAGGGTGCTTAACTTCCTTTTAATTGCAAGTTATAAGATGAAGGAGGCATGGGGATTAGATTGTTTGAACCAAACCAGATTATTCCATTTGACTTTAATTCCTTAAAAGAGCTTTCCAAGATGAGTTGGAGAATGAACCAAAAGTGGTTCTACTCCAATAGGTTATTTGTTGGAGAATGAACCAAAAGTGGTTTTACTCTAATAGGTTATGTCCTTACTATTGGGAATTAAACATAGACTCATTAGGTGATCTATAAACGGGGTCCTTCGTATGTGCTCAAAAAGACTAGCTCTATTTGTCATTATTTCACTAATAATGGCATTGAGTGGAATAACATTCCTTAATGATTCTAGTTTAGCAATTCTAGTTAGGGGATCATAGTGGCTCTAATTATCTTGCTAGAGGAAAGAGAAATTATCTTCTTTTTGTCTGCATTGGAATTCCATTCTCAGTTTTTCTCTTAATTTAAGGATATGTACTATAGTTAAGGATGAATTGTACTTGGGCTGAATGATCCAAAAATTTTGATCCTTTAAGTAATATGCATGTACCAATCACACCCATAAAGCTTGCTTATTATTAAAATTTCTCCTCTGAGCTTAACACTTTATTAGTTGTTTTTAATGACATGAAAACTTACTTGATTGATGTACTTGTCTATATGAACCTTATGATGTGAGTCTCACTTATGATGTATGTATAAAATAAAATAGGAAAGTAAATATCCTAATCAGTGTCATTTATAAGTTTTTGTGCTCAATTAATAACCTAGGACTTATTAGATTTGCTAATATGGTGCAATTATACAATTTGGCCCTTAATCCTATTCTCGCCTAAACTTTCCATGATTTTTAATTCATAAGCCGTTAAGAAATTTGCTATAATTCTTAAGATAATCACAATTTATAGAATTTTCAAAAACTTTTCTATAAAAAAAAGACAAAACAGTATCTTCAATGACTGGAATAATCCTCCAATCATCATAATATTCCTCCAACGATAGAAAAAATTTTGATCTCAAAATCCAAGAATTTTTATACCAATGAAAGCTTTTGATGGGTATTACAACTTTTATAACTGTTAGAAACTTAAATTTTCAACCAATATCAACGAATTGAACAAAATTTATTTTAGAGCCTTAAACTCTATTCTCATCAATCAATGGTGATATAGTCGGTGATTGGTGATGAGACTATAGGGCTTTTTCTCCTGTTGTCAAGGGGATTCCAATAGTGGTGGTAGTGGCCGGTAACATTCACCAAAGGTGACAGATTGAAGATTTGAGTTTTTATCTGATTTCTCTCCTCAATTTTTTTGGTGAATCCGATGTAGTTATAAGGTCAAATAGGTATGGTTGTAAGGGGGCCAAAGAGAGGAGCTGATTGGAATATATAATTGGCCAATTAAAGTTATCAGCCATAAAGAATAGAGGAGAAGATAGTTTCCTAAATAATAACCTTTGAAGGGGAATGAAAAATAGAAAAGATAGGGGTGGATTACAATCTCCCCTCCTTATAACAGAAAATTGTCCTTGAATTTTACAATAATGCTCTATAGAGGAAACAAGTATGAATATAACTCTTGTGTCTTTTACTTTTTCTCCCAAGTGATCTCCTCGACATTGCCATTCCTCCATATTACCTTAACCATAGGGATCTACTTTGATTGTAACTGGTGCACTTGAGAATCCAAAATAGCTACTAGCTCATCTTGGTAGGTTAGGTTCTCGTTCACCTCCATACTCTGTGGTAAGAGTACATGAAAAAGATCAAAAAGGTTCTTACGAAGCATAGAAATGTGGAATATGGGGCAGACTTGTAACATATTCGGAGGTAATGTAAATCAATATGCCATGTTTCTACCTCTCTTTGTTATCATATAAGGTCCAATATATCTTTGAGATAGTTTGCCTTTCTTTCTAAACCTCACCACACCTTTATTGGAGATAATTTTAAAAAAATAAATTTCGAACTTAAAATTCCACCTCTTTATGTTTCATGTCCATATAGATCTTCTATTAGCTGAATGTTGTCTTTAGTCTTTGCTTGACTAATAGAATCTTCTCTAATGTGATCTTGATTATTTATAGGCCCTTCAATCTTATCTACCTTTTCCCAACACATCAGAGATCTACATTTTGGTTTTTATAATGCCTCGTAAGGTGCCATCTTAATGCTACCGTGGTATCTATTATTGTAAACAAACTTGATCAGAGGCAAGTGTAAATCCTAACTACCACCAAAGTTTATTACACAAATCCTTAACATATTTTCTAAAGTCTGAACTATCCTCTTATATTACCCACAAGTCGAGGATGGAACGATGTGCTAAAATCCAATTTGGAGCCTAATGCCTCTTGTAATTTCCTTTAGAATCAAGATGCGAAATGTGATCCTAAGTTAGAGACCACCTACACAAGAACTTAGAAGAGGCACACTATCTGCTTGATATACACTTGCCCAAGATTGGACAATAAGTTAGTAGTTTCCACAATTAAGAAATGGACTGAATTTATTAACCTATCTACGATTAACCAAATTGAATCACATCGAGTCCTTGTATAAGGTAGGCCAACCTTGAAATCTGTTGTGATCGTTTCTTATTTCCATTTAGGAATTAGCAATAGTTGCAGCATACTTGAGGGTCTCTAATGCTTAGCTTTTATTATTTGGCAAGTCAAACACTTAGAGACATATTTAATCACATCCTTTTTCATATCGTCCTACCAATATATGTCTTTAATGTTACGATACATCTTGGTAGAACTTGGATGTACATTGTATATTGTCTATTGTATAATGCACTTCCTCTAAAATCTCCTTCTGCAAGTTCTCTACATCTAAAACACACAGTCTCCTATTCATCTTTAGCATACCTCCCCCATCGATATCAAAATATAAGTGGTGTCCTTCTCAAACTTCATACATAAGCTTTTGAAGCTCAAGGTCATGACATTGGGTGAGCTTGATCTTGTCCAACAATATCCACCATACATTGATGCTTGCCAGTAGTACTTTTGAATCTAAAATATGAAATTGAGTGCCTTAATCCATTAAATCATATAACTACTTAGTCAAATCTCTCTTCTCTACAGTAATATGTTCCAAACTACTCGATGACGTCATACTTAGTTTATCTGCTATGACATTTGTCTTTCTAAGATGATACTAAATCATGGAGTCATAATCTTTTAATAGTTCCATCCACCTTCTTTGCCTCAAATTTTAGTTCTTATACTAAAGTATATATTTTACACTCTCATGATCTATGTAAATTTCACACGTCTCATCATATAGAAAATTTCTCCAAATCCTTAAGGCAAAGATAACTGCTGCCATCTCTAACTGAGTAGGGTAATTTTGATCATGTTTTTTCAATTTCCTAAAAGCATAAGCAATCATCATACCAGTCTACATCAACATGCAACATATGACAACTATCAAAGCATCACAATATAATTGAAATTCTCCACTTTTAGTTGTAAAACCAGGACTAGAGTTATAGTAAACGTTCTTTCATCTTTTGAAAGCTATCATTATAGGTATTAGAATAGGTATTCTTTTACATCAAATTGTGTGAATAGGGCTCCTATCTTAGAAAAAATATGGGAAATATCTTAGATTGTAGCCTGCCAATCTTAGAAATCTTTGCACTTCTGTCATTATTTTTAGTCTTTTCCAGTTCATTATAGCTTACACCTTCTCCCTAAGATATCATATGTCCTAAGAATGTGACAGTCCCAAGTTAAAAGTCGCACTTCAAGAACTTGGCACACAAATGTGTTTTCAATGTGTCTATAACACCACTCTCAAATATTATCCATGCCCCTTATTTATTTATGAATACAATAAAATTTCGTCTATAAAGACAATCATAAACCTATCTAAGAATGGTTTAAATACTATTCATTAGATGTATAAAAGTTATTGGAGCATTCTTAAGACCAAATAACATTACTAGGAATTTATAATTGTCGTATCGAGTCTTAAAGGCAGTTTTGAGTATATCCTCTCCCCTGATCCTCAATTGATGATATTCAAACCTTAGTTTATTATTAGAAAAATACCTAGCATCCTGAAGTTGATAAAACAAATTGTTGATTCGGGGTAGTGCAATGGTCACCTTATTCAACTGTTTGTAGTCAAAACACAACCAAACTATCCTTTTGCTTTATAAATAGTACTAGTGCATCCTATGGTGATGTATTAGGTCTAGTGAAGCCCTTATACAATAATTCATGCAACTATTCATTTAATACTTTTAACTATGCAAGTGTCATTCTATATATGGAGTTATAGAAATCATAGTTATACCAGGTTCAATGTGGAACTCGATATCTCCCTTTTGAGTTAACACTGGTAACTCTTCATGAAATACATATAGAAAATTCCAAACTATTAAAACACTTCAAAGGTTGTTAATTTCTATAGAGGTATCCCTGATTGAGGCTAAGAACCCTTAAGACCCCTATCTGAGCATCTTGTTGGCTACTAACGTCAATGTTGGATGGGATGGTCCTTTTATCTCCCTCAAAAGCAAACTTTTCGTCACTTGGAATTTGAAATTCTTCTCTCTACAATCCATGGTGGCATAATGAATAAATAGTCAATCCATCCCTAATATTACATTCAAATCCATTACAGATAGTAAGATAACTAATGGATACCTTTGATCTTTATGGGACACGAGTAATAGATCAAATCCACTTCTATGGCATCACTAAGAGGTATGGATATAGATAAAAATTCTTTATCCTATTTGGTATTAATTCTAGTCTTATAGCAAAGTTGGGTGACATAAAAGGATAGGTCACTCTTGGTTCTATCATAACTCTAGCTTCTAATCCAAAGAAGAGAAGAATACCAAATACCACGATATTTAAAGCATCTTGAGGGGAGAGGGTGAACATCCTAGCCTGAGTGTTATCAACATGCTAAGAACTAAAGGATTATCCTTGACTAAAGCCTCTAGATCTACTTCCTGAATGCCTTCCTCTAAAACCTCTCTCTTTCTGGGCACCACACTATAGTCTACTTTATGAATGCTGAAGTGGAGGTTGCACCATGCAAGAAGAGTTATGTTGGTATCCCATTATTGGATAATCCTTAATTAGATGCCAGTATTAGTCATATTTATAACAACCTCTTGATGGTATATAGTATAGGCCTTAATATGCCTTACCACTGTAATGTCCCGTTACCTATGTTGACACTAAAATAGTAAATATGAGAGATTATTAAAAAATAATAAAGTGCATTTCATGTTCATGCATTATATGATATGCACCTACATGTGAATATTGAATTGTTTGCACATGAAAATAATTTTACATGCATTCATTGACAATTTTTGGGTATAATTGATTTATATATGTGAAAGGTGATTTTTATTGAGAATTGTGATTTTTATATGTTGAAAACTAATTTGGAGAGTGTATTTAGTGATTTAGAATTTTTGGTGAATTTTAGAAAAATTTATGGAATTTCAGGAAATTTTTATACTAGGAAAAATGCCAAGTGGCAAGACAATCGATAAATGGAAGTGGAATTAAGAGTCAAATGACAGTGAAAATTTTTATTAATGACTTTGGGATTTAATGACACATGTCATTGAAATTTGGAGACAATTGGAATAGAAATTGGAGTTAAATAGACTAGTTATTAAAAAGGGTCCAAATGGGACCATAAGAGAGTGGCAAGTGGCAGTGACATGTGTCACTACCACTCCCCTCATGACTTACACGAAAATTAACAAATGAAAGACCAATTAATTTTGTCTTTCACTTGTTTTCTCTTCTTCTCTTCGTAACTTCCTTCTTCACTCTCACCTTTCACGATTTTGAATCTCCAAGCCTTCATGAACACTAAAACTTGCTTTCATCTTTCTCTCCTCACTCCTATCTTGTTCTCTTCTTCATTTGTCACTAAAGAACCTAACCTTACCACCTTTAGAAGATGAAGATCGTATGATGCTTAGGAAGTTAGGGCTTCTTGTTGTGTTTGAAGACATTGAAGAGAAATCAAGTAAGTGATGCTTTAATCTTCATAGGCTAGTGTAAATGGGACATTATGATGAGTAATTTGAGATTTTGTTTTGAATATGAAATTCCTTAGGTAATTTTGTGGGTGTTTGATTTATAAAAAGGTTTTTGTCAAAACAATTTAATTTAGTGAGCTAATATCATTCATGACTTAATGATGTGGGTGAATGAAGAGGTCATGCAATTATGTTTTACTTTGGTGTTGTTAAATGGTATATGAAAGTGTGTAAAAATGTGATGAATGAATGAATGAGTTTATGCCTTGCTTTTTAATATTGATGATGGGTTAGAGCTAGTATGACCATAAAAATGGGGTTGGAAGAGTGATGATTTGTTGATAATTGATAAGTTGTTGTTGTTGAGATTTTTTTTGAGATAGAAAGGTCATTATGATGAATGTGTATATGATATGTTTGGTTTTTGGTGTATATGATCAAGCGTGGACTTTGAATTGTGCATAGATGATAGTGAACTGTAATTGGGGTATAAATTAAGAGTAAATGATGAGGATATAAGTTAGAAGTGATAGACTACGCAAAAGAGATGAATTGGGATTAAGTTGATGATGAGGAGTACTGGAAATATGTTAGATGTAGTATTTCTACTCGACATGCATCGATAATTTAGACATATCTTGCTCTACAGATATCCAAATAGGATTATTGCTAATTTATATTAAAATAGAGACAAATGACTACAATTTTCATAAAAGAATCGAGTTTGAATTCTGTCTTCAAGAGTTTTAAAATTTGTCTTGAAGTTAAGTTTCGGATTATGTCTTTGTTTCTAAACAGCATGTAGTACATTGTGTATAACTTGCAGTTTACTGGGCCAAATTATATGAACTTTAGTTCGATAGAAACTTAAGACATAGATGAACATTTGTTTAGAAGAAGTTTTTACCAAAAAACCTCATTTTCTAGGTTATAATGGTCATAAAAAACTGACCTGAAAAATAGAGTTGGAAAAGCTAGAAAATGAGTTCTGTTTACTGCTTTCTGTGAAAGTTCACCGCGGCCAATTTGCAAGATTTTACGAGGATTCCTCTCGGGAAAAGTTTGTCCCGACCAACTCCTAGCTTTGTCACTGCCAACTTTCCTGCATAGCTTAAACATGCTTCGGTATTTTGAAAATAACTTTTTCTATGGTTATCTGAATGGAGTGATTCTTGATTTGGAATAAACTAGAGACATAGGGCTAAAAGCTATCTGAAGAAATTGAATTTTAATTATGTCTCTAGAATTCCAAAATCTGACTTGAAAATGAGCATAGATTACTGTCTCAGTTTAAGAACAATCTGAATTATTTGGAGTATAACTTTTGGAATACTGAACCAAATTGAATGATTTTGATGTCATTAGAAACTTAAGAGATAGGAGACCAATTTTCTAGAAGAAAGTGTTACCAAATTACTGCATTTTTCTAGTTAGAGTGATCATGGAAAATTGACCCGAAAGTTTGGAATTTTGGAGACATTATAAGAAGAAATGAGAGTCGGATACTGTGAAGAGCAATAATGCTAAAAATGAAATGACAAGTAATTGAATTTTAAAATGAGAATGTAGATAAAATGTGAAATTTGATAATATATCCAGAATTGTCATTGAGTATACATTGTACATAGTCCATATACACATTTCTATATAAATGAATACTTAAGATTGTGCAATTATTAATGTGTGTGCAATATGTGTATTGCATAATATTGATGTGCAGGGTAAAATGTTCGCATCCAGACGTTTCTAGATCTTGGAAGCAAATGCTAATTTGGAGCGTACTGTGAGTTGACCTAGATGGTCTTACTTATTGATTGTTTTGTTTGTATTATTTATTGAATGATTTTGCAATGTGAATGTGATTGTTCTAATTTCCGGACATTGAATGTCCGAGAAGTTTGATAAATGTGATAATATTGAAGTGCTCATTGTATGTGATATTTAATTTGATTGAAATGACGGACCTAATTCTGAAGAAACATGTGAATATGCATATGATTGAAAAAATGTTTCTCAATATTTATGTTGAATGCCGGACCACAGTCCAATGATGAATTTGAAATTGAATGTGAATCTGAAAGAATGTGATAGACTGAAATTATGTAAATGTGATGCATTCCATTACAAGAATGCATGAAACATAAAGGAAGTTGTGATTCGAGTAGCCATCGTAAAAGAGCTTAAAGCTCAGAATATGAAAAAGAGCTTAAAGCTTAGATTATGAAAAAAGAGCTTACATCTGAGAAAAAGAGCTTAAAGCTTAGATTGTCAAAAAGAGCTTAAAGCGCAGAAAGTGTATAAGAGCTAAAGGCTCACTGTGTAAAATGAGCCCAGTATCCCTAATAGATACGGGACAGTTATCAATGAGCCCGGTATCCACAATAGATACGGGACAGTTATAGGCACTCGGTCACAACAAAGTAATAAATAAAAGTGAGTCTCATGCACATTGCATTATAAGTGATATGTGTATTTTAAAAGATTGAAATGATTAATTTGAATGCCCTGAATGTGATCCTATGTGTTAAATGAAGTGATGTAAATTATGTGAAAATATATGAACTGTATGTGTTATGTGAATGAGTGAGCCATCAAGGATCGTCACTCATTGAGCTCGCAAAACTTACCTAAAATTTGCAATATTTTTTAGGCTCAGAAGACTTACCCGGTTAGGTTAACGGGAGTATAGCCACTGCACCTAAGTAAGAGATAGAGGTTGGGATCAGTTCGCGTTTGCATTTGTACTTTCCTATTTTTGTATCAATTTGTATATTCCGCAATTTTTGTACAATGTGTATTTGAACATTATGTTCATAATAACCTTCCAAATGGGAAATGTTTGTAAATGATTTTTTGATGTAATAACACTTATGAATTTAAGTGTTTTGTATGCATAATGGGCCTCAGTGACTAATAAAATTTGGATGATTTATGAAATGATTGTAACCCTTGTGATTGGAAAAAGTTTATGAATAAAGTAGGCCCAATTGATTATTGATTCCGCATACGTTTGTGCAACAAAAAAAATTGCACCGAGTTTCAAGTGTTTGATTGTTCTAGCATGCCACCCTTGTGGGGTACGCACTTAGACATCACTCAGGATGTCAGGTACGTGTCTTACGAGAGTGAGGTGCTACAATTTAGTATCAAAGCCCAGATTTAGTATCTTACATGGGCGTTTTTCGAAATATGTGTCAAGTTACATGCATTTTAGACATATCATAGCAGGCAGTATCAACTGATCCCTAGTCTGAGTCGCACGTGTATGAGTCGCACGCATGAGCATTTGTTAAGAGTTTGAGTTGATAAAAATAGTGAGAAGAATGATGATCTGTCAGAATATGGGAAAATAAAAAAAATTTATGGATATCTAGAAATGAGAAATAGTATATGTTTCAGATAAAGATTCAACGCATTTATATTGGTAATGTATTATAGAATATGACATCAATATTATACTGTGATGGTATATTCTCGAATGTGAAATAGATGTGAATACATTGTCGTGGATTGATTGAGAAAAATAGAGATATAAGTAGAAATGACAAGATTTAAAGTGTACAAGCCAAGTTGAAAGAAATTAAAATTTTCTATGACCTTGAAAGGTTAAACTTGGACTTAAAATGAATGTCAGATTAATGTGATAAGAGTTATGATTTAGCATAAAAAAATATGTCTGTGATATTGAGATCAGAATTTTATCATGATTATGCATCTATAATTCTGAATGGATTGAGGATATACATATAGAAGGTGAAATAATGACAATAGGAAAAATGAGATAGAAATGAGGAAGGAATAAAAGAGGAATGAAATAGACATAAATGACTTTTCATAAGATGAATGATATATATAGTAAGGAGAAATGTTGTCTAGGATCAATTGAGATCAAAGTATTACTATTGTATGAAAATAAGTGATATGTCAGAAATAAATCTTTGGATAGAATAGGAGGACCTTGATGATACACCCTTAAGCATATGTGACAATAATCATGTCTACTACTTCATCGAGTTTTGGTAACCAGAACATTGTGACGTAGTAAGAAACTATAGAAATTGGTTTTCTTGAGGTATTAAGAATGGTTGATAATGCAATGATGATAACAATTGATTGATAAAGATTGCATGAACGGTATAGATGTTAGTAGCAAGAAATCTTCTTTCGAAGAAGAATTTCACTGAATTAGGTTACGCAAATAGGATAGTTTATATTAAGAATGATCAATGAAGGAACAAATCAGAAATGAATATGTAATGATTCAAAAGTGAGTATTAGAGTCCTAGTCCTAACGGAGACACAAGTATAAAATGTAGAATGTGCTACTAAGAATGTATGCATTATGTTTGATGTAAAGTATCCAACTATATAGTTAAATTCTTGAATTTGAGGTGACATTATTGTTAATATGAGTAGAATTTAGGTCGACACTATATTCTATGAAATTATGTACAAGAGATACGAATTAGATCTGATGAATGTGTTTCCAACACAGGAAGTTAAGATTGTAAATAAATTGAAATGAGTGGAGAAATTAGTATGAATGAATAGACATTAGAATAAGTCAATGTGAAATCATATGAAATCAGATTAATGGAGAAAATCTTTCGAGAAGAGAAGTCAATTGGGAAACCGAAAATAAAATGAGATAATACTACCTCATTGAGGAATTTGTTACTTAAGGAATTACAAGAACTAATCCTGGGCAGGTTAAGTTTTGGCCATATTTGTTTGAGTTAACAATGCCCTCGACAGTGTCACAGCATTGAAGAATAAAGTGTCCCAATTTTGCATGGATCAATTAGTGACTATGATCATTGATGATCCAATGAATGTATTCGAAAAGTTAAGGAGAATATTTTGAATACTTAAGGTAAATCTTACATATCATAAAGGTAGAAACAATTATTTTCCAAGTTTAATAGGAGTGAATCTTAGCTTAATCGAATAAAATGTTGGGTCATATAGTATCTGAACATAACATATTAGGAGACCTAAAGAAAATTGAGAAAATGATGAAGTAAGAAACTCCAAGGCATATGTATGAGAGATTTGGAGATTATGAAGTATACAATGATATCTCACACTAGGGATTCAAATGCAATTTAATGCAACATAATAAAGTGATTTCTTATCCATTGAGACAATTTAAGTCTCATGAGTTGATTATTTGATACAATATTTTGAATGTGCTGCAATAGTGATTGCTTGAGAGCTTGGAGACATAATATGTACAGTGAAACATTTTGGACATATATAAATGTACAGATTATTAAAGTTTGAGGCACTTATTGAGTTTGAAAGAATTGAATATAAGACAGAGACAACGGATAGAATTATTGAAAGATTATGATGGTACAAATTAGTATTATCTGGTAAAGATAGTGTTGTATCTGATGCTTAAACATAAAATTCAATAACGAAATGGCATAAATTCAGATATTGAGGTTACCAAACCTAATGCAATAGAGAGAATAGAATGTCGAGTTGAATATTGGGGCAAAATGAAGTGGTATGGCCTGCATTAAAATTTAAGATCAGTTTCACATGAAAAGATTGATAAAGCCCGAAGTGAGGATCTAGAATTGTAAATCTTATTGAGGAATTGAGAATTATTATGAATTTCAAGTTTGAATTGGAAAATGATACTTGTGATTGAAATAAGAGGTCTGTGTACCCGATAATGATGATTGAGTAAAGAGATTATTAGAGAAAGCACTAAAAACAACCTAGGCTATGCATCCTAGTGGTAATACGCTGAAATAGTACTTAACGGCTAAGGATGTAGAACAAGTGACTGCATATATGAGTTGCCAACAGCCTTAACTGATGGAGATATGCTTAAAGGTTATATTTTGGAGTTCATAGAAACATAAGGTCAATGTATAGTTTTAATTGACTGTAAGCATAACAATCATTATCACAGTGCTATTATTAGAATACCATATGGGACGTTATACAATAGAAAGAGTAGTCCGCCTTTATGTTTGGATGAATAAGGTCTAATATAGTTGAAGGCCAAAATTGATTAGAGATGTTACTGATAAGTGAAATTGATCTGTGTTAGAAATTAAGTAATTCAAGAAAGATGAATAAGTTAGGCGGATCAACACCGGATATATGGAATATAGTGAGATGGACATACAAGTTAAGTGTATTAACACTCAAGAGATGTGAATTATCAAGTGCAAGATGAGATGTCTCCGAGAGTATCACCTTGCAAAGGTGTGCTTAGATTGAGAAAAAGGTGTGCTCAAATTAGGAAAAAGAATGAACTAACCTCAAATTGTATTTGTCCTTATGAAATTATCGAGGATAGGATCATTGACTTATGAGTTAGTATTATCAATAAAAAATGTTTCATATTCACATAGTATTATATGGTTATGTTTAGGAAATATCGTTACAATCCAATATATATGTTATCGCTATTTGAAGTGAAATTATGAGTAATCTGGGATATATTGAGAAAACCAGTTAAGATAGTGAATGACTAATTAAGTGATTCGAAGACCTAGCGAGTCTATCGATGATGGTCATTTGGAAGAAATTATTTGAGTAATGAAGTTAAATAGGAAATGGAAGAGAATATGAGGAATCAATACCCCTGCCTTTCTGATCAATCAGATAAGAATTTCGAGGACGAAATTTATTAAGGGGGAGAAATGTAACATCCCATTTCCATATTAAGGGTTAGAATTGTATATTTCTGTAATTGAGAAATAGCAGTGAGAGATTAAAAAATGCATTTCATGCTCATGCATAATATAGTGTACACATACGTGAATTTGATTATTGCACACATTAAAATAATTTGTTCATGCACTCATTTGATATTTTCGGGTATAAATGATTAATTTAATGTGATTATTTTGATTTCCGAACATTGAATGTCTGAGGAGTTTGATAAAAGTGAGAATATTGAAGTGCTCTTTGTATGTGAATTTGATGAAATATGTGATATCTAATTTGATTGTTAAATATCGGACCTAGTTCCGAAGAAACATGTGAATATGCATACGATTGAAAAAGTGTTTCTCAATTTAAATGTTGAATGCCAGATTAAGTTCTGAAGAAAAATGTGAATATGTATATAAATGAAATATGTGTATTTTCAACATAAATGTTAAATGCCAGACTAAGGTCCCAGGACATGTGAAGGCGAATATGATTATGGGATTTTGACTAATTTTAATTGACTGAATATATGTGATGCATTTCAATACATGAATGCATGAAACATAAATATTGTTATGACCGGAGTAGCCATCGAAAAAGAGCTTAAAACTCAGAATGTGAAAAAGAGCTTAAAGCTTATAACATGATAAGAGCCTTTGCTCAGTTGTGCATATACCCGGTATCCACTAAGGGATATGGGACATTATTTGATACAGCTCAGTATAAACTAAGGGATATGAGCTAGAAAAAAAAAAGAGAGGCACTCAGCCATAACAATAATAAAAGAAAGTGAGTCTCATAAACTCTGCATATACATATAATACGTGTGTTTGACTAATTGAAATGTATTCTGAATATGATATCTATTGAATATGAAATGTGAAATGAATGACCAAGTGATATGCAGTGATAAATGATTGTTAACGAAATGATGCAAATTATATGATTATATGAATTGTATGTGTTATGTGATCGAGTGAGCCATTGAGGATGGTCACACATTGAGTTTGTAAAACTCACCCAAAATTTACAATATTTTTTTCAGGCTTAGAAGAGTCACTCTAGTTAGATAAATTGGAGTATAGTCACTGCATTCAAGTCAGAGAAAGAGGTTGAGATCAATTCGCGTCTGCATTTGTATTTCCTTATTTTTTTGTATCAAAATATACATTAACAATTATTTTGAAATGTGTATGTAAATGATTTCATATTGTAATGGTTATGACATTGTGTTTGAAAATGTTTATGAATAAACAGGGGCCCGATTTATGTCTTGATTTTTTGCAATATGCGTGCATTGTTTTAAAAGAAAAGAAATTTCTGTACTGAATTTGATGAATGACTGTTCTAACATGCCACCTTTGCGGGTACGCACTTGGACATCACTTAGGATGTTGGGTACACGTCTGGCGAGGGTGGGGTGCTACACCAAGTATGTTTACAAAGTACAATTTCTTTCATGGACTTAAAAGAGAATAATTCGGAAGAAAACAAGGCATAAAATAAAGATTTGAAGCATAGAAGGGATGCACAACTATCCATCAGCCCGTGCACTTCTCTCAGGATATGCAGATTTGTAAATTTTAGAGATTTTAGTTATGCGCGGTTTGATGCACAGCGTTGCATCAACCCGTGCGTCTCCCAAAATCCTAATATTTACTATAAAAAGACATTTTCAAAGGCAAAGAAAAGGAGTGGACATTAGGAGGCAATTCCAAACATGGTGATCATTCTCAAAAGATGATTTTGGTTTAAAGAAGTCAAAAACATGAAAAAATTATTGAAAGATCCATCAAAATATAAGGTCAAACAATTACCTTGCAAGGACATTCAATAGAATTGAAAGGAAGATTTAGAATTATGAACTCTTTATTTTCTATTTATTTTTTATTTCATTTTATGTTTGATTTCATGTTCTATCATGTGTAACTAAACGTCTTATTAGTGTTTAGATTAGATGAACCCTATATTTCTACTTTAACAATGTTTTGATTTTTTATTAATGTAATTGGTTTGGTTAATAAATTATGATTTGATTACGTGTTTAATATATGTTCTAATAGATTTGAAATATTAGATCATAAGCTGATTTCATACATAGAGATTGAGAAATCTTATTTATAAATAGATCTACCATAATTGGAAGGAGTTGATTGCAATCCTAAAGATAGGATGACATAAATCTTCTGAATTAGGCAAACCTAATAATGGGATTCACAAATCAGTAAAGCAATCCTATAAACTTTAACCTAAGTAATTTGGTTAAAAAAACTTAGGATTGGAAGGATGAATGGGAGCTCATGGATGGGAAGGGAGGGGAGGAAACTATCTAAGAGAGAAGGCATATTTTCTCAGTTATATAATGTCTAAATCAATTAGTTGATATCATCTTTATCTTTATCAGAAGTCTTTTTATTAAATTTTTAACGAAGTTTCATAAAGTGTGATTATTATTCTTATGAATTTTCTTATAAGAAGCTTTAATATCAATATTATCCATATATCAACCCTCAGAGAATAATAAAAGAGCTTAATTCTTGATCCTAAGTTAGATAAAGTTAAAAATTCACTCTAAATTTAATAAATGAATAAAATATCCTCTATTTCTCATCCAATAATAGGGGTTACAAATATAATGTTAAGGGTAATATAATTTTATCATGAAATAATTAGATTAATTGTTCTAGGATTCTGAAGCTATATAAGATGGTGTTGATTATAATATGTACTTCTTTCATATCATTAAAAGAAGAGGAGTTTTAAGCAAGGAAAATGCTTTATAATTTGGAGTGTATAGACTATTACAAAAAGGAGTATTTATATAAGACTTTGACTATGCATATGGCTACATTTATGCCTAAGTATATGCTGATGTTACACAAGACAAATGTGGATGTAATTTAGTGAAGATATATGCAATATAAGATTGTGATAAAGTAGGGTTAAGTTGGTTATTGTCTTCAAGAACATGATATTAAACTAGGTGATAGTCATTCTCAACATGTTTGGTATGCTCATAGAAAACATCATTATGAGTAATTTGTCACAAAAGACAGGATTTATATAATACGATGAAGCACCTATATCTTAAAGCAACCAACGTAATAAGTGGAGCTTAGAGGTTGTGTTTAGAAGAGCTAGATATTATACTTTTATGATGTATCAAGAGAAAACTATTTTCTTCTTATTATGTCAATAAATAAGAAATATGCAAAAGAAGAAATAATAACTAGTAGTTAAGCATCAATTAGTTAGATCTTTAGCACAGTCATCATTTTAGTGTACTTGTAACTCTAATGGAGATGAATAAAAAAATGAAGACTATGAAAAAGAGTACCTCTAATATGGAGATGAATATAAAAAACAATAAAGAAGTTAGTGGTACAAAGTGTTGACATGAATTGACTAATAAAGTGAACAAAATGAGCAATATCATGACAAGAGACAAAGAGGTATATAAGACTTCTAACTAATTGGTGATAAATAGTACCATTATTAAAAAGAGTCTCATTAGTGGTAGAAAGATGGAAATTGGGTTTGAATGGAGTGCTAGTTTTAGTATCACTGATATTAGTATAGGAGATGAGATCAGTGGCATATTTTACTTATGATAAATAATAACTAGCTTCATTAGATGAAACTTTAAGGCCTAAAAAATAACTAAAGTTACCCCAAGTCTTTCATCTCAAATTATTGATATAGAGAGGATTTAAGAGTGGAAATACATTGAGTGTCATTACAAGTAATTATCATGTAATCAATAGAAAGGAAAAGAAGATTGTATCCTTAAAATGTTTTATGAATGAACATGGCATAATCATAAGAGCTAGATTGAAAGTCAAAGAGATCAATAGTCTAACTGAATTTGTTAAACTAAGCTCAAGATGCTTGTTTTAGCCCATACAAGGCCTTGCAAAGACAATAAACATTATTAGATGGATGATCATAACTAAGTGGAGGTTGCATATATACTTTTATAAGATCACTATTGAGGAAGGCATTATTTACAATTGGTAGAGATATGATCGAACCTAGCATAAGTTGTGTCAAACTATTAGATAATGATCCTATAAGAGAAATTCTTGGAAATAAATATATAGTGGGATTAAAGAAAAATTGGCAATAAGGCTCTTTACATAGAATTTGAAAGAGATAAGAACATCTTATATTCCCAAAAGGTCACATATTGAGATATATGAAGTCCTCGTGACAAAGGATCCCAATACCTATACCCTTTTATTTTATCCCACATACTGGGAAGTATTATAATCATGCTCGTGATTATATTTTATTGTATTCATATGACTAGAGAAGAACAAAAAAAGCAATATCAAAGACTTTAAGAGTTCGTAGTAGGAGCACGATTGTACAAGCGTTCATAAGTAGAAATACTACTTATAAAAGGAGTAGGAATATGATTAACAGTATGGACAATTGTAAATGTAGCTTTTCCACAAAGGTTTTTAGGTAAGAGGAAGAGATAAGAAAAAACTCGAATAGCATCATGGATATGTTTATACTTTCATTAAGCCCTACCATTTTGTTATGAGGAACCTGAACAAAATCTTTGGATAATTATTCCTTATTGATTAAGAAAATGAGTAGAAAATTTTTCTTCACATTTTATGGCATTATCAATATGTAAAATTTTAATTTTGTAAGAGAATTCAATTTAAACCATGTTTACAAAGTGATGATAAATGGAAAACATTCCAAACCTATAACATATGAGGTAAATCCATATGTATCTAGATAAATCATAAATAAAAATCTTATAATATCATAAAACTCCTATAATTTCATAAAGAGTAGGTCCCTAAATGTCATAATAAATCAAATTAAAGGGTATCAAATAAATAGAATCACTATTAATTAAAGGTAAAGTATGATTTTTGAAAATTTGGCATGAAATACATTTAAATAGTATAGTTATTAGTTATATAGAGAAAATATGCTGAATAAAGGGAGTTTTAAAAGGAAAGAGTTAGAGAGCATATGGTTATTCCAAGTAAAATCAAGTTACCATAAAGAAGAAATGCCTAATATGATGGATAAAGGAGAGGAAGCAAACCAGAATCTATTTCAAGTTTCTATAGAAGGGCTTAATGATCTTTGAAGGAGATTTTAAGAGATGTAATTGTATTCTCTCCATTGTAGCCTTTGTGGTAATAACAACAACAATGGTTTTGAGAGGACTTAAAAGAGTTTCATTATTTGCATTGTTTCCTTCATTCAAAGTTGTGGTTGGTAGATATTCTTTATAAAAAAGAGAGCTACAAATCAACTCAAAATTGTCTTTAAGAGTCATCAAATATGCCAAGTATGCTTTTAATCATGAAGATTAGTATAGTGGTAGGTTAGGTATTAGGGGACAAATCGTGTCTCCAAGTGCTAACTGGTCCCAAAGCTGTTATAATTTAGACACAGAATTATAGATAATTTGATAATGTTTTTGTTAAATTTGGTAAATATGTCTATAAAGTTGAAATTAATTAACATTATCATGTATATAATAAAATAATGACCATTTAAAAAAATCATATACCTCTTTAAAAATACTAAAGCTTGGTTACTTTAAAACAGGTATTGCAAAATTATGTTAGAATATGATGATTCTTTCTACAAATATATCTCTTGCGTCATTTGGCTTTTGAGTAGATTTAGGTACCTCTCTAATAATAATGCACCAAAGAAGTCTTCTTTTGAGAAGGCTACATATTTTCTTAGCCTAGAAATTATAATTAGAACTATTAAAGATGAGTTAAAAAATATATCAGTGAAGTTTGGAAGTATTTATAATGCAAATAAGAGAAAAATCCTTAACAATAAGTCTTGAAGCACACACAAAAATGAAGAAACATGTATGTCAAGTTGGAATTTTACTAGTTTGGCCCCAAAAATAAATTTAGTACCCAAAGACCTTTAAAACTAGTCTAACTCGAGATAAAAATTTGTAAGGAAATGGTTAAACCAATCAATCAAAGTTGGCCAACGGGCTTATATCATATTAGTTTAATTCAAGTCGATTGAAGCAGTGATCTTATAGGGTGCTGACATAAGGGGATAACATAGTAGTCAATATGTTGGACGTGAGACCTAGAGTTGACATAAAAATATGACGTGTAAGTTAAAGTGACATAGGTGGTCTAAATGTTGACAGGGCAATTTGGCGTCGAAAAGATGATATGGCAGTGTGGGAACCACCTTAGCATAATGTGACAGAGGATTGGATGACACGTTAGTAGGATTTGATCAATAAGTTTTAACACATGGCCGCTCTGTTGATAGCTTATGCTGCATGTTTTGGCTTCAAACAACATTGTTTCTAAGGTATAGGTTAACAAATGACATTGTCTAGATTTTCTTCAACCTCCCAACTATAGAGTTCTCAATTTTTCTTACCAACCTTCTAAAATCATGTTTAATGAATAGAGGAGTTTGGTACATACTAAGTTACCAAAATATTTTAAAAAAAAAAACCCAAAAATTGAAAAAAATACCATGTTTCAAAAAGGGGGCTCTACAATCATATTGAAATAAGAGAAGTTTTAAGACAAAATGCTTTATATTTTGACTATTACACAAGCGGGTGTTTATAAAGACTGACGATATATATGATTACACGTGCATAAATACGTGCTACTGTTATACGAGACAAATCTCCAATACTTCAATGTTACATACACTATCTTTACCTCTATTAACCACATGTTATGAGTATAAGTTTATTTTTAGAGTAAACTATAATGCTTTGGAATATATATGCAGCTCAAATGTTGCCCTAGGATTGGTCAAATAATTTTTTCTATTTTTATTAAATCTGAAATTAACTATAAGCCATGTCATAATTTTTCTTAATTTCATGATAAGAAATTAAAAATAAATTATGTATTTCAACACAAATAATCGAAGAAATTAAATATGAACAATAAAATAGGGTAATGATTATGATTTGCAGTCAATAAGGAACATTTCAAGGATGATAATTGGCGTCTTTAAATTATGATTCGGAACTCTTAACCAACAATATAATTTGCGACTGTCTTTAGATTAATTGACTGCAGCAAAACTATAACAAGGGATTTGTTTCCAAACTTTCTTAAATATAGATAATAGAATTGACCTCAACCGGAGAACTTGATGAAAGAAAAATGGTAGATCTAATGAGAATTAACCCATCGAACTTGTTTTTCCAAAGGATTTAAACTAAACATACATTCAACTGGGGCCAAAGCGACAATAAAATAAAGATTATGTGAACTTCAATAATTAAAAGAAAAGTTGACGTAGTTAATAATTGATGGACATCAATAATTATTAGTACTATAAATAATAAAATATTATTTTTATAAAATTAAAAATTTTAATGAATAATAATAAATACTAATCATCACTATAATAAAAATAGAGCGAGAACTCAGATCATAATCATCTTCAGTTCGCATTATTCTTTCATCACTGTGTTTCTAAAACACCAAGAAAATATATTGCATGCATGCAAACTTATATGCATAGTTTGATGCAATTTTTGCAGCCTCACCGTGGAATTTAAAAGATAATTTATAAATTAAAATTACAAACAGTCTTCAAAAACAGCCTTGAGCATTTGGAGAGAGCTCTATCATAAACGTAGCTTTTAGAGACTATGGTAAAGAAGACAGAGTAGTGGCTCCAATGCTTGTTGAATCTTGATTAATTTCTCCATCAAGTGGGCCTTCCACCTTGTCCCAAAACAGAAAATTGGAACATTGCCGGGACTCAACCCAATCATTCATGAACTCTTTCCTCTGTAGACACTCCAATGTCATTTCCCCTTCCCCGTCAAAACTATAAGATTGCAACTCAACTGGTACCACCATGTTATCTAACAATGGTGGCAAATAGCTTGTTGTGTCCATTCCATTATTGAATGTTGGAAAGGCTTGAACTTGGTGCTCGTCTGGATTGCTGCAATCTCCTGCACTAAAGCTCGCCTGTTCTTGAAAGAGCTCGCCGCGTAAGCCACTATCTACTCCATCAAGGGGAGTACTGGTGTCAAACATAAATAGTGGTGGTGTAGAAGAGAAAAGGGTACCTGGTACCTGCGGCCTTGTGGCCAAATCCTGATTCAGTAAATCTAGTTGGTGGTTTGAGGCATAAGTTATACGTGAATTCTCGGTAGCATTTGTGGTAGTATTTGTGGTTGCTGAAGCTGAAGTCTTACGAATCTTCTTTTTGATCCATGAATTCCAGTAGTTCTTAATTTCATTATCTGTTCTTCCAGGGAAATGGCTCGCTATGTGAGCCCATCTACATTTAATTCATATAATTAATTACACCATAGTTAACTCAGCTGGTAATAGTGTATGATATGAAGAAATGATCTCAAATGAAAGCTAACCAATAAATATAGCTTAGAGAAAAAGAGAAAGTAAATGAACACTAAATAAATAAAGCTTAGAGAAAGAGAAAGGAATGGTGTTCATTATTAGAGATGAATTTTTGACGTCACGTATTTTCTTGTGAAAATTTGTATTTCAAACTTTGATATTACCCTCTTATCGTCTTCCAAGAAACATCTCAAGGAACTGCTTCTCCGAGATTGCTTACATAGATTATTTAAAATTTAACTGTAGAAGCACATGCCTAAACAAGAAGACTTCTGTTTCAAGATTCCTTTGAAAACTCAGTTTGGATCGTAGTTTCCATTTTTCTCCATGCTCTATTTCTCAGCAGCTAACAACTGATTAATCCTACCGAAAATGAGACAATTAATGAAATTCTTTCAAACCCATTTACTTAAGTTCCGGAAAGAACAAGAAGATTTCTGAGGAGTTTAGAAACTTCTCATGGTTTCAGACATTTGGTGCAGCATCTGGAGCCAATTTTGCTATGCAAAGAAGTAGCTGATGATGTAATGTAAAGCAGTTTAGCTTTTTGGTTCATGGAGTACCTGTTCCCAACAACTCCATGAAGTCTAATAATCAACTTCTCCTCTTCTGGGGTAAACCTTCCTCTTCTAATATCAGGCCTCAAATAATTAATCCATCTCAAACGACAACTCTTGCCACATCTTTGAAGCCCTAAATTGTTCAAACCAAAACATGTCACTAATGAAAAATATAAGAGACGATATTCTCTTGGGCATAGACAGAAAGAAGTAGAGATGATCAACAACCTGCTTTCTCGGGGACTTCACTCCAACATCCATAGCCGTGAGTGGTGATATATCTAATGAGCTTCTCATCCTCCTCAGGTGACCATAGTCCTCTCTTCACCTTCTGTTGGTTGCAGCAAGAATGATGACCCATGTTAATATTACCAAATTCCTGCTTCCTTCTTCTTCTTCTAACTGACAAGTAATTACTCTCTTTTGTATTGAGGTTGTTTTGTGGATATATTCGATTCAGCTATGGCAAAGAAAATGATGTCTCTTCCCTCCAGCATTTAAATGTTCCATAGGGCTACACATGGAGCAACATTGAAACAACATGGGTCCATAGTGGGGACCCGCCTTTTCATCTAACCCAAAAACGACATTTTATCGACAATTATTCTCCAAGTGTAACTATTTTTCTACGTAGAGTAGCATTACGTAACCAAGCATCACACGTACTTGCTGGATGTTTCATAGACTTCTCTTTTGTCATCTCTTGCACATTCTACGAAAGGAATGTTTGGAACATCCTTTTGCTGTCCCATCGACTAAATTCCCCAGTTACAATACATAAGTTGAAAGAAAAGGGGTTATATAAGAGTACTAGTTAACATCTTTGCCAATCATTTTAGCAACGACTTAATTATTTTAACTAATAAGTTCTTTTTTTAAAAGGGACAAGCATTAAAATAATGGTAGTTAGTTACTTTAAAAACATCGGCTAGTAAATGATTACATTTATAACTATTTTAGTATATCAATGACTGTAGAAAAAATTAGATACTCCACATTCTGAGTGCTTTTTTTGTTACGTTAAAATATAAGTTCCATATTTCAGTTTGAAGTGAATGATATGAGCATGCACACATTCTTAGTTTTGAATTACTCGATGTCTATTTAGGTCTGGGGCCTTGTGTGGTTATGTGATTTTCAACAATAATAATAGTAACACCCGATGAGAGTTCTATAAAAATGTAGAGTTTAAAGAGGTTCAATAATATGCAATCTTATCCTTATCAGGTAGAAAGGTTATTTTCAATAGGACTATACAATTTTCATATTGATTAAAAAACATTAACTGACATATGTTGATTTCAAATAAGAAAACTATTCAATTTAACTCAAATTGTCGCAATTTAGAAATTATAATGTCCAAATTTATTTGGGAAAGCAAATATTAGCTAGTAGATTTGATCAATAAGTGCACTTTTTGTTGAATAATGAAAGTACCTTAAATTTTTAAGAATTAAAAAATTTGTAAATATAGTAAAGCATACTTGTCTAAATTCACATGAACTATTGTAAAACTAAATATTATTTATATAGGCAATACTCTATAACACATGTATGAGAGATGAATATGATCTATTCAACTTGACCTGGTTTATTTATTTATACTAGGTATTTTTCAAGTTCTCATATAAGATTTTGTTTTTTAAGTTCATCATTGTAAGTTCTATTTAACAATTTCAAGGATGTTTACCGGATAAGATATAATAAGGCTCATTCAAACAAAAAGATATATTTTCAATTAAAAATTAATCAAGTCTTTTAGTTGAATTGAATTTGGCTCTAGTTAAATAGCTAGAAGACTACACTTATAAAAAAACTCATTTGAGAATCCTCTCTACATATTATCATTTGATCTCTCTATTTCTTAGTAAGATACTGAAATCTTCAAATATATGAGCTAGCCTTCCAAAAACAAAAAATTTTTGAAAAGAAGAATTCTCAAAGAAAACTTGTTCTAAATTGATTATATGCATACTACATTAAAGATATAACCAAATATAGAAGCTACAAAATTGAAAGAATATATGGATTTGAAGTGTTACATATTTAGAATGTGACTTAACTTATAAAATATTTTCATAAGATAAAAGTTAAAAACTTTTATTACACTTGTTTATAATATGTGGTTTTCAATAAAACTTCACATATTTAATTAAAATTGAATTAAAGGTCAAAATAAGTTTGAAATGCCTTATGTTAAAAATAAATATCTTTTGCAAGGCCTTAGGTCTAAAAGAAGTCTCCTTAAGTCTTTGGATAAAAAATAAAAACCTAAAGTTGAAAAATTTTAGGTTAAGGAGAAGTCTCCCTAGCTCTTTAGTGTACATTTAAAAATTACATGTTAAAAAGCCTTAGATAAATTCGATAAGCCCTTTTAGTTCCTCAGTGTCAATTGAGACAACCTGCTAAAAAACTTCAGGTTTGAGCAAAGTCTCTCTAATTCCTTAGCAAAAAATTTAAAAGGTGGAAGTCAAAATGCCTATAAGTTTAAAATTGAATTCTATAATTTGATAAGGCAAGATAGAGCAAAATTCTGCAAACTTATTAAGTTCATCAAAATTAAATTACAAAATTCGACAAGGGAAGATAAAGTGAAAATGCTACAAGACTATCAAGTTTATCAAATTTAAGCTTCTAAACAATTTGATGGTGCAAGATAGATTTAAACTTTATAGGCATATAAAATTTAATTTTATTAATTTCAAAAAATCAATGGTCGATAGCTAGACTTTCCAAGCCTATAAATTTTATTTTATTAATTTTAAAAAAGCAAAGATAGAGAGATAGATTCTACAAGTCTAATAAGTTTTTTGGTTTAATTTCTTTTTCAAAACTTGTAAAGGATTATCAAAATTCACTTAGCAAATTCAGCTTAACGGGGAAATATAGAATCTGCCTTAGTCTTAACTTCAGTTGTGCAGTTTATACCATTTGTAGAGAAAGGAACCAAATATTGTTTAACATGTCCAAGACAGATAACCATGTCTTAATTCACAACCTGCATTGTTGGATAAGAGAAACTCTAGTAGCACACCACATTGAAGAACAACTGAGTGCTTTCTCTAGAAGATAGTGGAATCTCCAAATTTCTACTTCTTTTACTAGAGAATTTTGTAAAAGCAATGTATTTTATTTTGCTTGATCATGCTTTGTAAAGAACCTTTGATGCCTTTCGTGGCTTTAACGAATTCTTTCTTTATCCTTAAAAAAATTCAGTTAGCAAAATTTTCTTTCAAATTTGATAAGGTGATAAGGAACAAAGGCTCTTAAGTGCATCAAGTTCACTTCAATAAATTTACTACTAACTAAGGAAAAGGAATTAGATTTTCACAAGTCTACTAAGTTTATTTGAATTTATTTATTTTGAATTTTTCAAAAGATCTAGATTTTACAAGCTTGATAAGTTTACTTAATTTAATTTTAAAATTTATCAAGTTGAAAGAAATGGACTTTACAAACTTGAAAATTTTTACGTAGGTTAATATATTTAAATAATTATTAAAATAAGAGAAAATATCAACTCTACAGGTCTTTAAATATTACTTGGTTAATATTTTTCATAAACTAAACAAGTATGAGAAAATCATAAAAAAGAATTGAAGAGCAAACTAATCAGAAGGAGCACATGGTAGATTTAACAAAAAAGAATTGTAGAGTAGGTAATTGAACCCATCAAGGAAGGAGACGTTGGGAAAAAAACTGAATGAAGGGATTATAGAAACACGAAGAACAACTAAAATAACAATGAGCATGTTGTGGAAGACTAAGAATAGAAGATTCAATAACCCAATTTGAATGAGGAGTTAATTAAGCATGTGTCTCTAGCATCTTACAGAAAATTAGGGAGAAAGAAAAGAAAAATCAAAGGGGGTACCATTATTTAATTTTGGAACATAAGGGTTATGAACGAACCCTATAAAAGACAGGCTGTTAGAATTTAATTATGGAGAAAAAGGCAAGCATTTTAAGTTTACTAGGGATTAGAATTAAAGCCTCTAAGCTTCAAGATTCTATGAAGTTTCTAGGCACCAATTGGATATTAGGATCCAATAGCATCATTATAATGGCATAAAAGTGCATGCTTACAACAAGGAAAAAGTTCATCTTTCAGTAATGAACAACTCTGATTGGTTCATCTATTTGTCTTGTAAGATGGAAGACACGAATAATTCATTTGACATCTCCATCATTCATGATTCCAATTTTGAATTACAAAGAGTTAAGCTATGGAAGGATCTTTCCACCATTCAAAGTTCAATTTCTAGACTTTAAATGCTAATTGGGGAATTTAACTATGTTTTACAACGTTCTAAGTCTCAAGGTAAAAGAGTCAGGTACATAAATATAGGTAAGGAACTAGAGAGTGTAGTAAGCAAACTTGAGGTCATTGAATTAAATTTTATAGACAATCTCTTTGTATGGAGCAATAAAAAATAAGGAAGATGCTTCACTAGGAAAAAGCTTGAAAGAATCCTAGTAAACCAGATTTGGCTGAGGAAATTGCCCAACTCTTTTGTTCACTTTGGTTCCCTTTTGTGCTTATATCACTCCACAATAAAGTTATAAAAATTAAAAAGTCCAGCCTCCTTCAGTGAATGATTCATATTCTTTAATTTTCTGACCAATAAAGGAGATTTTATGGACTTAATGAGATAAGTATGGGTTATCTAAATCCTAGGGTGCAAATCCTTCTAGTTTGTGAGGAAGCTTAAGCTTTTAAAAGATAAGTTAAAGTAGTTTCTCAAAAGAAGAGGCCCATTAATTGCATAAAGATTATAGGAGGCCAAGAAAGACCTAATGAAGGCATAGGAGGCTTGTTATTACGATCCTAACAATTAGGGGCTAAAACTTGAGGAAATCAGGAAATTAGAAGTGTTTACTAGTGCTCTTATTGAACACAACTCACTATTAATGTAAAAGGCCAGAATAATATGATTGAAAGAAGATGACTCCAACATAAGTTATTTCCACCAATCTTTTTTTACCTAGAAATAACTTTAAAAAATCAAATGTCTATTGGATCAAGATGACTAGTTGGTTACAAACATAGTTAAAATTGAGGAGATGGTAGTCAATTACTAGTAGATCTTCTAGGATTTAGATCCATAGGCCAAATTAATATGAAGAAGCTAGTAGGCCTGATTGGTCAATTAACAACTTTTCATCAAGATCTTCTGGAAAATTTACAACACCTACATCTTACATAGAAATCAAAAGGATTCTCTTCAACCTAATATTGAGCAAATTTTAATCTTATAAAATCCTCAATATTTTTTCAAGCCACAGGTCGTAGCGTAGTATATAAGGTGTCAATCCCATGAGGAATTAGAAAACTAATTAAATCCTAATTTGTCTAAGGCCCAAAAAGTGTAATTAAAATGAAAAGAAAAATAAACAAAAAAGTAAATAATTGAATATGGAGTGATTGAAAATTGAAAATGGAGAATTAACACAAAGAAACAAAATTGAGCACCACCAAATGAAAATTTAAGTAAGATTAACAAATTATGAGAAAGGAGATTTATCCTATCATTAATGCTAACTTAGTCACTTTTGAGTTAATGTGGTGTTAGTCCTAGACTTTTGAAGGGTGGATATCTCTCTCTGGAGTTATAATCATTAAACCCTAAATTATAAACCATAATTGAATTATGTAATTTGTAATCTCTCAATTAATAAAAAAAATCGCACATCCAATTAGATCTTGATCCTCTAATAGACTATTTGGTCCCTATACAAGATCTCTCTCAGTATAAACTACCGATTTGATTATTTGTGTAATCTATTAGATTGTTTAACTCTTATTACCCAATTTAATCATTTAGTTATCGATTTACTCTCTTGATTTGTTATTGAGCATTTACATATAACAAATAATTACAACACCCATCATTATTAAGATCAAAAGCAACTAGATTAACATTAAATCAAGTATAAATCCCTAAAAAAAGTTAAAACATCCTTAACCCAAGATTCATCATCATCAATCCCATCTCATACATCAAATAAAAGATGGACAGAAAGAAAATAACTTGGAGGATTGGAAGTTGAAGCAGCTGAAGCTCCACCTTCTTCTTTCTCTTTCGTTTTCCTTTTCCTTAGCTTTTTCCTAAAGTGGCAAATAGAGGAATCTTGGTCCTTTTTCTTTCTTTATGCAGTCTTTACTAATTAAGGTAAAAACTAGGTTTTACCTGAGCCCAAAAGTTTGAAAGAACCCTCGAAAACTTAAGTTTGGAAGGTCGGTCCACGTTTATCCACACACAGGCCACGATCGTGACATTTGGGATTTGGCTTCTGCCACGATAGTGGCTAATAAGGCCCCGATCATGGCCTATCCATTTTGCTTTTGTCATGATCATGGCCAATCCTCCCCCGAACTTCCTCCAAATCTTTTTCGTTCTTCAATATCTGATCTCAAACACTAACAAATACATCAAAGCACCTCAAATACATAAGATTAAAGCTTAATAGCATACTCTAACCCATATAACACTCAAAACACAAATATATAACTAATTAACACAATTCTAAACCTAAACATACATTAATCAATTAATTAACCACTAAAAACATACTAAAATGCCTATTAAAATATCATGCAACATATAACTATCACCTAAATCCAAGAAAAGCACCAGTTCCAGATGGTTATAATACTCATTTCTTCCAATTCACTTGGGATACCATTGGGAGTCTTTTAGTTAAGGCAATTCAGGAATTCATGACCACTGGAAAAATGTTAAAAGAGATAAACTTTGCCTTTATTTGTTTTATTCATAAAATCCCTAATGCCAATAATCTTAAGGACTTTCTTCCAATTTCTTGTTGTAATATTGTGTCCAAAGTTCTATCCGAACTATTACCCAAAGACTAAAGGAAAACTTGAAACATATCATCCATTACTTCCAAGGTGCTTGCATACCAAAAAGATCCGTGTCTTAATGGTTTAGGATCTGATGAGAGATTTTCATATTTCCATCAAAAGATGTGCAATCGAAGTGGATTTCTCTAAAGCCTTTTTCATGCTCCATTAGAACTTCATTCTTTACAGCCTTAAATGGTTTGACTTTCCCAGCAAGTATATTAATTGGATCAATTCATGGATATCAACCACCTCATCTATTGTCCTCATTAATGGTATTCTAAGGAAAAAATTCAAAAGGTCCAATAGGATAAGGAAGGGGGACCCTCTTCCCCTTACTTATTTTCTCTTTCTATAGAAATTCTTACCATAATGATTTGGAAGGACACTTAAAGATACCCCAACTTTAAATTCCACCACAAATGTGATGAGGTCGACCTTACTAATCTAAGCTTTGCAGATGATTTGATGATGTTTTGTGGAGCTGAGTGAACCACTCTCTCTATAATGCATAACTCTCTTGACTTGTTTTGTAGGATTTTACGATTAAATGTTATCTAACATAAAAGAAAAAAATCTATTTCTCTTTTGATGTAAAAAACACTACGATATTAAGGAACATTATTGGATGGAATGCTCACTGGTTGCCTTTTAAAAACCTAAGACTCACATTTCTTATAAAAAGTTAAGAAATCGAAATTGCTAGGTACTCCTGGAAACTTATAAGAGAAAAATAAATGCATGGTAGAACAAAGCTTTCTTATAAGAAGATCAACAAAGAATAAGAAAGATACATTAAGAATTTTCTATGGTCTAGAAAGCTAGACATCTCTAAGAAGCAAAAATCAAATAAGAGCAACTATGCTAGAGAAAGCAAGAGGGAGGAATAGCATTGGTCTCAATACAATTGATTGAATTAAACCTAGTGGCTAGGAGAATTTAGAGACTAATTACTAATAAATAGGCACTATGGACCAAATGGACTAATGGATACTATCTAAAAAATGCCAACTTTTAGAAGATTAGGAAAAGAAAGGCACACTTTTGGCCTTTCATACAAATACTAGTGAAAAAATAGGCTATCTACCCCTTTATTAGAACACAAGTAGGGAATGGTTATAATTCCTAGTTCTAGTTTGATAATTATGCAAAGCCAAGGCTTTAATCCTTAGAGAGGACCTTGCTTCACTTAAAACCAAAATTCCACTCTAATTTCGATTAATGAAAGTTATTTAACATGATACATGGACTATAAGCTTTAATGTAACATCCCCCCATCTATGGGAAGGGTAATTTGGTAATTTGGCACGGGTTAGGAGTGTTAAATATTGCATTGCTATATTCATGCATTCATATATGCACATAAGTAGCAAATAGTGAATTTTTGCACATGTAAATGCTTG
>JANZXP010000002.1:11694599-11709511 GCA_027576715.1 Erythroxylum flavicans
TTAAAATATAATTATTCATTAATTAAAATATTGTAATTAATTAATCAATTAAAATATAATTAATTACAATATAATTAATTATAATATAATCATTTATTTTTTTTAACCAACCATCATAATTATAATGATAATATCCATTTCCATTCCTCACTATATTCATTCCCATTCTTATTACCATTCTCCCATACGAACCAACCTTCCCCTCAGTTCTAGCTTCTGTGCTCGTTGCCAATACTTGCAAATGACTTGTTTGCTTGGGGTTTATTAATGAAATATAATATTATTTTATTATTTAGAAGGAGGGTTTATAATAGAATAGAATAAAATGAGATATAAGAGGAAATTTCATATTATATCTCATTCTATCGTAAACAGTAAAAATAAAAAACTTTCGGTTTGAAAAGTTTAGGACGGAATGTAAAATGATAAACAGATTTACATTATATTATGTTATAAATCTTTCATCCAAACAACATTTCACTATATTATATTATAAACTCTTCCATTCTTTTCGAACAATAATTTTCTAATATTACATTCATTTATATTCCATTCTATTAAAAATCTTGCGGTCAACCAAACTAGCCTAAAGCATCAGCTTCAATGTTTAATGAACCTAAAAGTCCCAGTCAATGCAGAAACTAATCAAGAAAATAACCTACTTATTCATAGCACCAAACACTATCTATACTTCATCAGTTACTTTTCTTTTTTCCTCTTCAAGGATTCACAAACTTTCACAAAAAGTAAAAATGAATCAAATCAATTATAAATGATGGGTGGATGAAATAGAAAAAAATTCAATTTCGTCTCATTCATAAGAAGCTAAAAATAAAAAATTTTCGACATACTTCGTCTTCTTTTCATTTTAGGAAAACTTACTTTTTATCTTTCTTGTTGATACTATAATATATGTACAATGCTTATAACAAATCTCATATATTATTAATGGCAACATTTAAATGCAAATGTAAAACTTAGTGTTTTCTTATTTGATCTCAATTTTGATTTTAAAAACAATTGCTCTTACCAATAAATCTTGATATTTGTAGGTCAAATCATGAAGTAGTTTAAATTCATAATATTTGAATATATCAATAGAGGGTAGCATTTTTTTTGAAAAGTTAAAAATGCATTTAAATTAACAAAAATAAGTTAAATCTGTAGCACTTTATTTTTTGATAGAGGTGATGCCTAATGCCTCTTCTTCTTTAGTGAGGTTATTTTTTCCCCTTAACCTTAAAAAATCTTGCTTGTTCAAATTCCCTGACTATAAAACCCTTCTCATCCTCTCAATTGTCTTGATTATACCAGTAAAGATCAAAAGGCGAGAAGACTAGTACACATAAAGATTGCATATCACAAAATTAATGCAACTTGCCTAAGACAAACTTTTATTGCATTAGCTTGAGCAATTTCTCTAATTATTTTTCTATGAAGGGAAAGAAGTCAGAAAAGGAAGGCCTGCTCGAAGTAATGGGGATACTTAAGTAAGTAATTTAGGGCTTCATAATTTTCATATCTGATATGGAAGAGAACCAAACCCCTAAATGTTGAGAACTCAAAGATAAAATCAACTTACTTTTTACTTGTTGATTGCGAAGTTTAATAGCTGTTTGAATAAATTCACAGTTGTCAGTATGGCACTGAAAGAATTAGCATCAACTGTGGAGAATAGTAAGATGTCATCTGCAAAGAAAAGGTTGGCAATCATTAGTTTCTTACATTTTATATGGATTTTGAAGTTTTTTTTTGGCTGACTTTTAGCTTAGTAAGTCTCAAAAGCACCTCTATTTTCAAAACAAAGAGGTAAGGAGACAAAGGGTTTCCTTGCCTCAATCCTCTAGTTTCCTTAAAGAGTCTTGTAGGTTCACCATTGATTAGGGAATCCAAAAGCTTTCATTGTGTTATAACCTATAGAGTCAAAGGCCTTATGCAAATCAATTTTGAGAGTGCAATTCTTTGGAGCAAACTTTCTAGAGTAGCCCTTAAATAGTTCTTGGGCTAGGAGAATATTGTCTCAAAATTTTCTTTCTTTTATAAAAGCAAATTGAGAAGAACCAATGATGTTTGGCAGCATAGTCTTAAGTTTGTTTGCAATCAATTTAGATATGACTTGGTATTGTTGGTTGCAAAATAAAATCGACCTGATCTTTTTTTAAGAACTAGAAGATTATGTCTTTTAAATAAGACTTATGAAAGTTCTTTCAACATTTTTTCTTATGTGAAGAATTTCAATACAACTTATGTCACTATATATATTCCCCATCAAAGGTCAAGCTTTTTGGAAAAACCAGCAGGTGTTTTATTGGGATTAAGAGCAAATATGACATCTTTAACCTCTTTATTTGTGAAAGACTTGGCTAATAACTCCATATAAAGTCTGGATATTTGTTCTCTAATTATAAATTGAATAATAGGAAAACAGGAGGAAGTCTTAGCTGAAGCACCAAGAATTACAGTTTATTTATACAGTAAAAAAAAAAAACTCTTTTCAATTTCATAAACAAATGGGTACAAAATAAATAGCGAAAGAAGAGTTATAATATAATATATTATATTTCTTAATAAACAATATAAATGATGTTAAATACAATCATTTCATAAATGGAATACAAGATGAAATTATTCATATTTTTTGATCTTTCTAAATAAATATTATAAAATCAAGATACATTTATAAAACTAAAACATAACTAAATATATGATAAGTTAAAACTTTACCAATATGTTAATGGAAAACTCTTTTCCAAAAAAGAATAAGGCAATATGTGTATCAAAATAAAATTTATAATAAAATGTATTTTACTTCTTTATCTTCTGACATGTGGTAAATCTTGAAGTAAGTAGCTTTAATTTTTCTAATAAAAAATTTATACAAATTAGTTAACTAATTTTATTTAACTTTAAATGATGATTTACAATTAATAGATGCATAAATGTATGGTATATCCTTATATGTATTTATACAAGAAGATATAATTCTTTAGTTAAATCATGTTATAATCAAATGTATGTATTTGATTAATAATTTTAAAATTATATTAATAATATAATATTTAATAATAAAATTTAAATTATTCTCAATTATATTTATTTATTTAAATATTTAATATGATTACATATAACAAAGATTCAATAACTCAATAGAATTCTTACTTATGAAAATTTTATTATAACTATACTTTACATTTATGTACTACTAAAAATTTATAAAACTTTAAACTTACAACATATTAAACTTTTACTTTAATAATCAACTTATAGTATAAAATTTAAAAAATAATGTGCATTTTAAGAAGTGAATTTGAGTTAAAACATACTTTAGATACTAATTTACATTTAAATTTAAAGCTATATAAAAGTATCTTAACAATTTTTAACATTTTACTAATTGTATACATTAATTTATACGCTCAAATTATTATAACTATTTTTTACATATACGTATAGTGAAAACTCAATTTTATTTTAAACTTGTAAAATATCGAGTTTTTATTATAACATTTAAAATATAACATAAAAGCACAAAAAACATCTATTTATGAGAAGACAATTAACTCAAATGCTTCTCTCATGTATTTATGCATTACGAGAAGTTTACTAGATTTTTTTAAGTAGTTTTTTTTAAATTTCTAATATATATAATTTTTAAAATTTTCACATGTTTCTCGAAATTATATCCTACAATTAATAATTATTTATATATAATTTTTATCAATTCTCTATAAATATCATTTGCATCTCTACCTAAGAAAGTAGCAAAACTCTTTTATGTTTACATGTACAAGAGTGAGCAATTTAGATTATTATTATAATATTTTTTCTTCATATCAGATTTATTATTATAAGTTTATATTTTTATTAATTACATAATATAAAAATTGATACTGATTTAGTGCTACTAGAGGAATTCAAATAAGATTGTTACAACTTATCAAATATGTAAATTATTAAATAAATAAAAGGATAAGATCTTTTTATTTTGAAATTCATTATTTTTATTTGAACTTAAATGTTGATTAGGCAGGGTCTTAACTTACTAGTCTTTTAACATTGCACAATCTTTTTTTACTAGTCATTGGCGAGTCCCGGGCAAAGAATAGTACAATTTAAGCATGAAAAATACATGCAAAATGAATCAAAGTAAATTTACTAGGTAGGATCAAGCATGGTTCAAGCTTTGGTTGGCTTTGACAAATTATTGAAACATTAATCAACTTGGCTATGGCAAGTTAGACTAGCCATAAATATTCTTGGATGGACTAAGGACCATATTATGCTCAAATTTTAAACTAGGCACGAATGAACTAGATCATGATCATGCTTCAGTTAGACCATATATAAGTTAGCTAAGAACCTGGCTAGCCTTCACCTTTGGATTAAGATCATTAGTGATAAGAAGAAGTTAGCGGGTTGAAGTAAAAGGAAGTGGGAGGACATTAAAAAGAGCATGGTAAAGTGGGTTGATGAGTCTTAAACTTCATCTTCACACTTTTATTTTTTTAATAGTGTATTATTGGTAAGGTGTGCAAATCACCCACTAAAGTAATGCTTAAAGTGGTTAGGGATGTCAACCACCAACTAAGATAATGACTTTGTATTCTATTGAGAATTTTCTTGTATTTTTGCCCATAAAGTTTCTAAATATGTATGAATAGCTCATTTGAGTAAAGGATTTCAACATAGAAAGAATTGGAGCATTGTACCTTTTTATAACCATTGTAAGAGTATAAAAGTTGGCATTTTTATTGTAATCTTTATACTTCTCTCTTTTTTGTTGTTCATTTCTATTTGGCTAAGTTAAACTCTTTTAGTCACTTAATTCTTTGTGTAAATCACTTTAAAAATGAGCGATTCAAAAAGGTTGAGTTGAATTATGCAAGTTCAACTTTCGTACAAAGAATTTAGCATTTTTTGATGCAAAATTGGCTTTCTTGCTAAAGTTTTTATACAACTGATATTAAAGCTTTGTTGGTAAGCAAAGGGTGCTTGCTATCTTATTAAGTGTGTTACTCAGGTAGAAGTGCTCATCATGCCTTTGCCTACAAGCGAGGAAGAAGTCACTTATGACCTACAATATTGTGAAGTCATGGAGATAAAAAACCAAGTTTTGAAAGATCAAGTGGATGACTTAGTGAAGGCGCAAGAAGATGTTAATTTGGAACCATACTCAAGTATGCTATTACTAATCGAGATCATAGGTGAGTTGAAAGTACTTTATTTACAATATATAAGCTAAAATATTTTTAGGCCATTTAAAATGCTAATGAACTTGAGAATTTTTTTGTGGGAAATGAAACGACACTTTGCTAATGCTAATAAGCTGGACTCTTGTTATATCAAATCTTATAAAACTGTTAGAGGAATGGCTAATAAAACAACAAAGCTAGCTTATGTCTTAGATATGGTCATTATTGAAATCCTTAAGAGATATAAGGAAACTTACCTTACAACCATATAGGAGATAGCTAAAACTCATATAGTGAAAGTTCCAGATACAATTGTCAACATATTGAGGTAGATTAGCAACGTAATGCTTAAGGAGTTACAAAGAATTATCCCCTTCATCAAGAAATCGTTCATAAGATCAAACTTATACTAGGTGCTATTCCTTCCATTTTTGTGCCCTTTATTGGATGTAACCATTAGAGTTAGTTAAACTATAAAAGCAGCTTGGTGACTTATTAGAGGCGAGATATATCCATCCATCAAAAGTCCATTATGGTGCCCCTGTGTTTTTCTTAAAAAAAAGCAAGATTGAGCATTTTGCATTTGTGTGGAACATCAAGTTTTAAAAAAGGTAAAAATGAAAAATAAATATCCTGCTCCTTTAGTTCAAGATTTGATGGACATATTATCAAAGGTTGTAGTGTTCTTAAAGCTACACTTTGGTAAGTGTATAATTCTGAGGGTAATGAATAAAAATACAACTTGTGTAACTTGTTATAAATCATATAAAGGATTAATCATGGCATTTGATTTGATAAAATTCACCACTACTTTTTGTAAGTCAATGAATGACATATTGTATGACTCCTTAAATAACTTTTTTGTGATATATCTAGATAATATTGTTCTTTATAACACCAAAATTGCAAAGTATGTGTAAAATTGAGGAAGGTGTTGAAACGATTAATACAAAGAAAAATCTTTGTGAAGATGGAGAAATGTGAAATTTTCTAATCAAAGATCAAAATTTTGAGACATTTAGTGAGTAATGGCTAAGTGAGAATGGATCCTAGAAAGTTATAAGCTAGAGTTGATTAGCAGGTTCTAAAGGTAGCATATGAACTTTTAAGTTTTCTTGGTTTGATAAACTGTTATTGTCAATTTATTGTGGGCTACTCGAAGAAAACTATGCCTTTGACTAATTTAGTTGAAGAAAAAATAAAAGTGGTGTTGGTTAAAAGTATTCCTAAAAGCTTTCAAGAAACTAAAGGCTTCCATTTCAACTGAACATGCCCTAAAGTTATCAGATTTTGATCTCCCTTTTAAAGGACACATGAATGCTTTAGACAAAAGTCATTGGTGGCCATCTTATTACTTTTGAAAGTAAAAAACTTAATGATTTCAAGAAATGATATTCAAAACATAAGAAGGAGAAGTTGGTAGAGGTATATTTTCTTGGTTATTATTGAGTGTATCTATTGGGAACTGGGTTCTTTATGCATATAAATAATGTAGCTAACATATTTTTCAAGATTTAAAAGAAGATTTCTACTTGACAAGCCTAATGGCAGGAGTTTCTTTAAATATGACCTTTTTCTGGAAGCATAAAATGGGGAAGCATAATAATATGAATGATGCGTTAAGATAGAAATATTTGCGACATTTTATTCCACCAATAGAGTGGAATAAGATTTTTTAGAGCATATTAAAGTTACAATGCCCTTTGACGCATATTGAAAAATTATTCTAAGAGACAATGCTATTTAAAGATTTTGTCTTGATAATGATAGGCTATTAATTTTAAAGAGCAACCCATTATATGTTATAAGCTTTGGTAATTTACAAAATAATTAGTAAAAAGAACATATGACTCATAATAGGCTAGTTATCTTAGAGTTTAAAAAATGTGCTCTCCTTTCCTATTCCTACTATTAGTTGAAGATGGAAAACAAAACTAAGAAATATGTCAAAGTTTTAATATTTGTTGATTAGATAAATATGAAAACCTTAACTATTCTAAAAAGACTATGAATATTGGTTTAGATGGATTTCATTAGTGGATTCTTGAAAGTTGACAATATGACTTCAGTCAAAGTGGTGGTTGATTAGTTTTCCAAGAACATTGTGTTCTTTTTGCCTACACCACCTTTATATACCTCAGGTGTTGTAATGGAAATGTTCTACAAGAATGTTGTAAAGCATTTTTGAGTTCTGATGAATATAGTGAGTGATTAAGATGCTTAATTCACTAGTCAATTAGGGACATCTCTTTTAATATAATGGGTGTGTAATCTTACTTTTCCAATATACAACCAAATTGGGAGGCTCAATAACTTGTTATAAGTATGTTTGTGGTATTATATAAGTGCAAGTCAACAAAACTAGTTAAATTTACTCAATAATACCTAATTTTACTATAACTTAAATAAATCTTTGACTATGAAGAAGATCTCCTTTTAATCTTGTAATAGGAAGAAAACTCTTACTCCTATTAAAATTGCTTAAACAATTAAATTGGAAATCTTTGAATGTTTATTAATTTATAAGGGAGAAATAAGAATTATTAGATAAAATAAGGGACAATCTTAAGAAGGCTTCTAAGAGACTAAAAAATGTATGGATCAATAAAGAACCCCTCTTAAATTCGATATTAGTGATAAGGTACTACTGAAACTTACTTCTCAAATTTGGAAGAATATTAGTAGAAAGTAGGTAAATCTAGGCTTGATGCTAGATTATAATATACCATTTTAAATCCTACAAAAAGTTAGGAAGATGGTATGTTGACTTAAATTTCATAAAATGATTAAAAGTACACTGACTTTTTGAGTTACTTCCCTTAAACCATATTTTTGACTCAATAGAAGAATAAGCATATTTCGAAAGCTACTTAGGAGAAAGATACAATCTTATTGCAATAAAAAAATTGGGAAAAAATTATTTTTAATTTACTTTGATAAATTCATTGGATTAATCTAATGGGGTTGTCTATTAGATTCTTTTTGTTAGACACAAGTGAGCTTTCACTAAAAATTAGCAAGACCTAGGCATAAGGAGGGTATACTAAAAGAACCAACGTAGCTTAATGAGATAAGATTAAGTATGGTTTGAGTTTTAGTTAGCTATTGACTTAGCTATAGTGAGTTGGAATAACTATAGACATTTATAGATGGAACAAGGACAATATCATGTAAATAACAAAACCCCTACCCTGAGCCAAGTGGACCATATATGAAGGAGTCAAACAGACTTAGCTATAGTGATTTAGACTAACCACAGAAATTTTTGGATGGAATAAAGACCATATTATATGTAAATAACAAACCAAATGAATGTAATGCTTCAATTGGACTATGTATAAATTGGCTTAAAACTTGGCTAACCTTCACCTTTAGATGAAGATCATAGGTTAGATGGCAAAGTTAGTAGAATGAAGTATGAAGAAAGTGGAAAAGAACCTGGTAAAGTTTAGTGATGTGTCTTAAGCTTCTTTTTCACATATTTCTTTTACTTATGCAATAAATTAGTGTTAAAGTTTGTAAACAACTCCCTATTAAAGTGCCTAAAGTAGTTAGAGATGTCAACCAACAATTAAGATAATGATTTAATGGTCTACTGACCACTTTTTTTTATTTTGTTCCATAAAGTCTCTAAATACCTATAAATAGCTCCTTTGAGTAAAGGCTTACCATATAAAAAGAGTTAGAGCATTGTCCTTTTATAACTATTATGAGAGTTTATAAAAGTTGGCATTTAAAATAATATTTATGTATATTTCTCTTTTATTATTGTCCTTTTCTTTTGTTAAATTTAAACTTATTTGTTTAGTCTTTAAAATTACTAAATAAAAGTTGAGTAGGAAATGTTAGATTGCTTATTAGTTTGTGAGGGAAAAATAAGAATTGTTGGATAAGATGAGATATAGTTTTTAGTAAGTCGGTACATCGGGGCTTAATGTCAAATTATGATGAGCCATTTAATATCTTAGAAATAGCTAGGAATGTGGTGTGCTATCTTAAATTGCCTAAACAACTAAAAGTAAATCAACCTTTTCATGTTTGTTTACTTAAAGCTTCTTATAATGATGTAATAGATCCCAACAAGAATCAAGTAAAAAGAGCTCTTTCTTTTGTTAGGAAACAACTTAACAAACAAATTAAAAAGATTCTAGATCATTGAACCAATAAATCATCATAAGAAGAGTTGAAGAATGAATTTCTAGATTTATTAAAGGAATAAACCTATTTTTTTAAGCTAATTGGGAGAATGACACAATCTTGTGGTAATTTAAAGACTAGGCAAACTACAAGACATTTTTTACTGCCATTGGTGAGCTTTGGTCAAAGATTAGCACAACTTACGTATGAAGAAGCCATACCAAATGACAAAGGTAATCTAATAAGATGAAATCAATTATGATTTGAGTTTTAGTTGGCTAAAACAAATAGCTGGTGCGTTGATTGCCTTTGTTATAATAAGTTAAACTAACCATAAAAATTTTTGGATGGAATAAGGACCATATTATGCTCAAATGGTGAACCATGGATGAATGAACTACATCATGAGCATGCATTAGTTGGACCATAGGTGATATGGTATGACATGAAAACTGTAAGAATAAGTTCTGAGGATACAATATTTTATTTTTGGTCTCAAATTGCTTTAAAAAAATTTCGATGGGGTGGTGCAAAACATGAACCAGGTGAGAAGAGAACATTAGGAAGATGCATCCAAGATCATCCTTCAAGGCCTTTCTCGAAGTTATCAAGAACAGGAGTGTGCCTTGGAAGGACTACGAAATGGATGCAATTCATTCTTTATAATTGATACTGTGAAATGCATAAAAAGATATAGAAACTGTGCATTCAGAAAAAAAAAATCATTCATAGCTTAATGGCTTAAATGTTGAAGGAAATGCAACAACTAGAAGCAGTGACAAATAAAGTGGTTGGATTAATTGAAACAACTACAGTTTTAATTTTTGTGATTGATGTTAATGGTCTTGTTAAGGGGTAGAATGTAAAAGTTACTGAGCTGATAGATATTGTTGTTGATAAAACTATTAGGAAGCATTTGTTGACACTTATTGACAAAGTCAAAGATATGTTGCTCTTACCATTGTAGGGCAAAGAGGAATAAAATACCGAACTCGAGATCAAAACACATGGTTCCAAGGTCGACAGTGGCCCCATCAACATAGTTATTAATGCAAACAATGACCTTCAAGAAAATATTGTGGGGATGTGTTTTGTTTCTTAGGAAATCAATAGGCAGAAGACAGTTATGAACAAGTTCACCCAACTAGAAGGTGATTACAAATCAATTTTATAAAACCCAAACCCCTTTATCCCCACAATATTCGGGACTAATGAATTTGGTTGGTGCTCTGAGTGGAATTCAGCTATGACTAAGTTTACTAGTTGGAATCGAGGAGAAGTAATAAATAAAATGCTTTTGGGAGGGGTTTTCAGGACCAATATGACATGTTGTCATCTTAAGAATCAAGACGCTTTTATAAACCATGGTATTGTACTTAATAGTGTCATTACTGCCTAGGAACCTGAGAAGATCAAAATTGGATTCTTTTCTAGGAGTAACACATATATAGAATGCTTACTATGCATGAAAAAAAAGCTTTGGGTATAAGATTGGACTTTAACACTGCTTTTCATCCTCAAACAAATGTTTAGTTTGAGAGAACTATTCAGACTTTAGAGGATATGCTTAAGATGTGTGTTATTGATTTTGGTGGTCATTGGGATTTGCATATTCCATTGATTGAATTTGCTTGTAATAATAGTTACCATGTTAGTATTGAAATGGCTCCTTGTGAAGCTTTGTATGAAAGAAAATGCAGATCGGCTTTATGTTGGGAAATTGGTGAATGACAATTGACAGGACCTGAGTTAGTATAAATCACTTCTGAAAGGATCCCTAATGTTCAACAAAGATTGAAAACTGCTTTTACTAGACAAAAGAGTTGCGAAGATCCAAACAAGAAAGATGTGAGATTCTCAGTAGGTGATGTGGTATTTTTGAAAATATCACTAGTGAAAGGAGTGATGAGGTTTGGTAAGAATGGTACACTAGCTCCAAGGTATATTGGTCCATGTGAGATTAAATCTAAAGTGGATGAAGTGGCAGATAGGTTGATGTTACCGCCTAACCTGTCTAGAGTTCATCCTATATTTCATGTAACGATGTTGAGAAAGTATATTTCAGATCCTTCTCATATTCTTCAGCCATGTAATATGGAGATTAATGGCGATTTAACATATGAAGAACAAACTGATACCATAGTAAATTATCATATTCGTCAGCTAAGATCAAGAGAGATACCAATGGTGAAAGTGTTATGGAGTAATTATATGATGGATGACTGTGCATGGGAGACGGAGCTAGATATATAGAATCAATATCCACATCTATTTCAACAATGAGGTAAGATTTAAAATTCGAGGATGATTTTTTTTATAAAGGGGTAGAGAATGTAATGATACAAAATTTTGTAAATTACTCATAATGGACTAATAAAGAGAAGAGTCTATAAAAGTATAAGTTGAGCTTAAGAAAATTTAAGTTAATTTCTCTCTTAAACTCTTTTCCCTATAAGTTACTATTCTCTCCCAACTTTCGAAACTCATAATTTCACCGTTTGATCACCATTTTCAATGACCTAAGGCTCTACAGAAAGCTCTCGAGACGTTCTACAAAACTTGTAAACTTGTTTCTTTAAAAGTAACCTAAATTTGGAGGAATTACGACTAGAAGTTTTAGTTCATTTAAGTAAGTCACCGATCTCCTATTTTAGTCATTTTTTGGTGAAACTAACATCACCATCCTGTCTAAAGGCCCTAAAAGTGTAAAAAGGGAGGGAAGCCTGACACCAATCGGTCCATTTTGCCGGTGAGCAAAAATGGGTCACCTTTAAGCTTTAAAACTTCGATTCTCACAAACCGGGAGGAGTTTCGACACAAGAATAGTGCCATTGGATTTCTAGAGGTAACCCTGTCATTTCCAGGTTGGTGGTGAAAATCATTGCCCCTCTGACATTGGCGTGTGTACCTCACGCTCCGGTTACGGTGGTTTTCCTAATATTATGTAGATCAATTTTCATAAAAGCAACATATTGAAATTCTTTATATTTTGTTAGATAAAAATTTAAAAAGGGTTATGTTCATATAGAAATGAGTGAAATTGATTAAATTAAGTTGTTCTTGATTAGAATTGAGAATATCTTGATGTATTGAGTATAAATGAGGGTGTATGAGTTAGAAATTGGTATACTTGAATTATGATTGGATTTATTATGAATTTTTGCAATTTAAATGTGGACTCAATTAGGCATAGACATTTAGTTTGGAGGCCCAAATTGAGTTGTGATTACTGGTGGTCATAGAAACGTCTTTTCACTGTAGGAATTACCTTTCTTTCAGAAGGGGGTGTCCGTTTTATAGGGGAAACTTTGCTAAAATTTTCAGTAGGCTCTTCGTAAAACGTGACATCGTTGTTTTTAAATAGAAAATAGAGCTCTTTAATATTGAGTCATGGTCTTATTCTCAGAGTGTCTAAAATTGGTTTAGGTTTTAAATCCTAATGGTCATTCTGACTTTTCTTTCTACAGATCAATCAAGAGTTGAACTCTTCACTTCAAGACACTAAGTTCAGCGCGAAGAAGCATATTCTACCTGTGAGTTAATATGGTTATAACCATGCATTAAAATTTCAATTTCATAATGGAAATCACCATCATTTTCATATGCATGCATGACATTCATACATATAGATTGACACATGTTTACATATTTTTGTTGTGCAATGTTGTGCTTGTCTTGTTATGTGATAATGTGGAGGATTGTTATAGTATGAGTTACTTGGTGGGTGTCCTTAAGTTGTGCACACAGTGAGTCATTAGTTCGGTATAGATTTGGGCTATATTGGGTCTATTAATTTAGATATTACGCGATTGGGGTAGTTCGGTAGAGCTTGCTCTTAAACACCAACCGATATATGGTACATAAAGGTAGCATGATTGCGGCGGTTCAGTCGAACTTGCTTTCGGATGGAAATCATGTCGTAGTAAGTCTGTGGCGGTTTGGTCGAGTATGGCTCTCGAACAAAAGTCCACTACATTGGAACAAGTGACCTGTGTGGAGCAAGAGAGCCTTTGTGTTTATAGTTTATGGGTAAGGGTTCTGTCATAGGGTCATTTGTTAGTCTTCCACTATTATTTGTGATTGTGACGATTATGTGACATGATGTTGTTATGGGAAATGCATGTATGTTTACAAAAAAAATCATTATGTTATGAAATTGCATTACGGATGTAATACATTATAAATAAATAATATATATGTATCATTTAAAATCCTTAGGAAAGCATAACATAACCATAATATTAATTCACTTAGCGAGGTCTAACTCCCCTCAACTATTTTTTCAGGAACTTCTTTTCAGATCTCTTTTAAGAGGGTACTTTGTTAGTCTTCTTCCTCTTTCATGATTCTCTATGTGTTTGTTGGTTATATTTGACTCTAGAGCCACAATAGTCTTGTCCATATTGGATTTCCCTTGTAGTAACTATCATAATATTGTAGCACATTGAGTATTGTATATTGTTAGAACTATTTGATTATTATCAGCATGAGTTTGATCATTTTGAAATCTCATATATATTATAGATATAGGGATTTGATGGTATTTTAGGCTTACTAAAGGTCCAGTAAACCTTAAGTTTATTGTTCCTTCAGTGCCGGTCATGATCCAAGGATGGGTCATGACACTCTAGGTCTACCCTTACACCTCGCCTACCTGGGTGGCGATGGAGTCATAACCTCTTTAAGAATTGATTCTCTATCTGCTGCCCCATTGACCTCATGAGTTCGTGCTGAAATTCTTTTCCTCATAACTAAAGAATAAGAAAGTCTTTAGATATAATAAAAGTCGTAGTAGGACTAGGAAAAGATGCAAGTAAAGACAACGATTTTAAACAAATGTGATCCTAATGCCACAGTAGTTCAAAGAGAAATTTGACTCAATTTTGATCAACCTAGCAACTCAAATTTAAACTTAGAGCTCTGATACCAACTTTATCACGACCCCATCCTTTCCCTTGGATCATGACTAGTACCAAAGGAGCAGTAAACTCCAGGTTTACTAGACCCTTAGCAAGCTTAAAATACCGTTAAATCATTATATCTATAATAAAGATGAAATTTCAAAATGATCGAACTCATTATTATAATAATCAAACAGTTATAATAATAAACCACACTTAATTTAATACAACATTGAGATAGTTAAAAATTAGGGAAATCCAACATATATAAGACTATTGTGGTTCTAAAGTCAAAGGTCATTAACATACATACATCGAACGAAGACTGACGAAGTATCCCGTTAAAAGAGATCTGAAAAGAAGATCCTCAAAAATAGTTAAGAGGCGCTAGACCACGCTGATTGAATTAAGACTATGGTTATGTTATGCACTCTTGAGGATTTCAAATGATACATACATCATATATATATATATATATATATATATGTATATATACGGTTCTAGAGTTAAAGGTCACTAACAACCATACATTAAACGAAGACTGACGAAGTACCCTGTTAAAAGAGATATGAAAAGAAGATCCTAAAAAATAGTTAAGGGGAGTCAGACCTCGCTGATTGAATTAATACTATGGTTATGTTATGCACTCTTGAGGATTTCAAATGATACATACATCATATAT
>JANZXP010000002.1:11750342-11763036 GCA_027576715.1 Erythroxylum flavicans
CACAACGTCAAGTGTTCGAATCGCAGTAATAACTATCCTGCGTTCCAATACGTCTGTGGATCGAGTACCCCAGAAAATTGGGATCCGACGGGTGCTACAAACCCCGAGCCATCAAAAGCAGCAGAGGCGTGGTGGGTGTATAAATAGATTTGAGATCCGTTAACGTCAACACGTGTTTTCATTAGCAAACGTGTATAAATAGATTTGAGATCCGTTAAAGTCAACACGTATTTTCGTTAGCAAAGTGGTATCAGAGCTAGCTATACAAACACTACGTCAAGTGTTCAAATTGCAGTAATAACCATCTTGCGTTCCAACACATCTGTGGATTGAGTACCCCAGAAAATTGGGATCCGACGGGTGCTACAAACCCTGAGCCGTCAAAAGCAGCATAGGCATGGTGGGTGTATAAATAGATTTAAGATCCGTTAAAGTCAACACGTGTTTTCGTTAGCAAAGACAAACGGGCGGATTGGTTGGTTTCTATTGATTGTTCAAATTTTTTTAACCGATTATCTACTTGATTAATATGTTTATACATAACAGTAAGATTTTCTTGCAATATTTGTTGAATTGTATTATTTAACTTTTCTTATTATATTAAGAGGTTCGTGATTTTCTCTTCAAATACTTTTTGTTGTTGAATTAATTCAGTTAATTGTTGAGATACACTTATAATGTTTTCTGAATATATTCAGATAGTTGATTAATTTTGTTTTCTATTTTTTCTAATTTTCGTTTTGTTTGATTTATTGCAGGTTCGGTAATTCGTACTGCTTCAGTTGGATTCTTAAAACTAAATGTTTTACTAAATGATTGAGATCGAAGTAAAGGAGACTGTGTGGAAGAACTGGGTATATCAGAAAATGAATGTCTTTTACATATAATCGGATATTGAATAACAGGTAAAGGTCTTAATTTGGTTCTAAAATTTGTTCCCACTTTTGCTACATCATTAAATAATTTATCTAAATTAATTCGATCAGTATTTTTGAATTCAATACTATGATGAGAATTAGTTAAAGCATAACTAATTTGATAAGTAATTGAAAATGGATACTGTCCTTGATTCATTAAGTTTTCTCTATAAAACTTGTAGGCAATAGTTATTGTGTCATCTAAATTAGGTGATCTTAAGGGAATGCCTAATTTTAATCTAGTGTCGAATTTTATTTTTCCATAGGCTAAATTTCCATTCATCATTCCTATTATTTGATCATTTAAAATTGTCATTCTTTCATCAATAATAGCCATTCTAATAGGTGAATCAATTCCTTCTTGAAAAGTTGATTTTAATAATATTTGTATAGTTGATAGATGAATATAACCTATTTTATGTCTTTTATTTTCGGGTATCTTTTTTAATTGTATTCTAATAATTTGTTCTTGATCGATTAAACTAATTCTAATATGTCCATTACATTGATTCATTTGAATAGGTGTTTTATGAATCATTTTTCCAAAATAAATTATATTTTTCCTATCAAAGAAATTATTGAGAGATGATGATTTGATATCTTGTCCAACTTTTAGGTTTAATTTGGTTTTAGCTATTTGTTCTTGTTTATCTTGAGTTAATAAAGTGTTTAAATGAAAAATTCCTTGACTTTCTTCTAATTCTAAAGTGTCTACACCAAGTATTTCAGAAGATTCTTTTTCTTTACTAGTCATAGTGTATTATGAGTATAAATTTTATGTAGTTGTAAAGAACTAATTAATGAATCTTTTTCATTTGACAATATATGAAAGAATTGTCTGACAAGATTTAATTCGATTTGCATATTAGTGAATTCGACTATATCTATGTTTTCAAAGGTGTGATTTTCAACATATTGAATTAATCTAATTGCAACATCGATTATCTGTAATCGAGTTGATTCTATAGATGGTTGAATTTCTTGAATAGATTGTTCTAATTGGTGACAAATAGAACAATTATTCATTGATATAATTTATGATTAATATCATATTTCTTATAATTTTGTATAAACCATTAGAGAAATTCATCTCGAAAGAATAAACATTGAATATATAAAAATTCTTAAAGTTCAGGTATAAATCCATATCTATCTATGAGTACTAAAAAGAGAAGTAATAAATTTGAATCTAATACGAAAAAACAAATTTCAATAAATTTTATCAGAATTTGTGCAAATAATAAAGAACAAAAGAATAGAAATAAACAAAGTACTGATAAACAAAATAATAAATGCATGCTTATGAAATGTAATATTGAATTTCATTTTTATAATTTTGTAAATCGATTTGTAAATTATTATAAATTTCTTAACTGACTGCTAACATTTGATTCAATTCTTTGAAACTGGGTAAATAAAGTAGATAGGTGGCATTTTAAAGAAGATTAATTTGATTTGTTAATTGATCGATTTGATTTTTATATTCTTGAATAAGGTGTTCAGTATTGGTAATCATATTTTTTAATATTCAAAGATTATCAAAATACATGATAAAACAGAGTTTATTTTAAAAAAGGAGTACAAGACATTCTTAGTCTATGAATTTCTTGATACGTTTAATATACATTTAATGCAGATCTATAGTAATTTTCTTGAGATCCTTGCCATATTGAATCATTTTTGCATAATGATAGATTTGCTCAGAGTTGTTGTCACTATGTGCTTGCTTGTTTCGTGCATGAAAAGTGATGAGTTGTTCATCAATTTCATCTTTGCGTTTGTAAAGTTTCTGAATTGATCTTTTTAATGCTCCTTTTTGTTCAAAATAACTCATATCTGGAGAAAGAAAAATAAAAATTAGTCAATTAATTTACTAATTTCTTCATACAATTCTTTTCTATGGATTAGATTATTTCGTTTTTGTTTTTGAAAATAGAAAATAATTTGTTGTCGATGAAAAATATCTGTTTGATTATGTGGAGTAATAGGAGTTTGCTCTATATATAATTGTTGTTGTTGAATAATATGATTTAACCGTTCAATTCTAAAATAAGTTAAATCAATTGATTCCTTTAAAAATTGTTTTTATTCAAAGTATGATCTCATGATAATGAAAATGAAAATGAAAATGATAGTAACAACTGATAATATGAGATAATAAATTAAAAGAATATATTCATCTTTATACTTATGGTGATGAAAAAAATAAATACTCAAACACATACCTCAAAAAGCCTTAACACCAATCACAGGTTTGAGCAGCTAAAGAGAGGTGAGAGAACGAGTAATTTATTTTCACATGAAGAAAGAGGTTACAAAAGGTGCCTTATATAGGCAGAAAAAGTAATGTTTACCGACTACCTAAAGAATCAAGAAAAGTAAAAGAAAAGGACTGAAAAGATGCAAAATAAAGTGATATGACAAAAAGAAAAAGTAAAGATGCTAAAGTAAAAAGCAAAAGTAAGATGCGCCTAAAAAGACTAAAAGAAAACAAAGACTAAAAAATCTTCATTATTTACATGGTTTGTCGGTTTCTACCGACACTTCTGAATGTGACTACATGACGTTATTCTTCAATAATTGCTTCAATCGATTTGCTGTCTTCTGTATCTTGTGCAATCTGTGCTTGAGTAGTGCAGAAAGAACATTTATGCATAGGTTGATATTGAAACTGTTTGCAAATAGCGTATTTCCATCTCTGATTTAAGTCTGCAAAAATGCCATCTAACTGGATAAATGGCTTGATAAATTGCTGGATGAGCAGTAATGCAACTGGAGTAATTGGTGACTTGTATAAAGAGATCATAATCACATTATTTCCTTTGTAATTGATTTTGATGGTAGTGTCTGCCTGAATTTTGTTTGCTTGGATGAATACACCTTCGAGACATTGTAGGTTAAAATGATTGACTAGTTCCTAATCAAATTGATGCTTTGGTGCTTCATTAATGCTTGGATATAAACCATTACTGATTCCAACTTGAATAAATGCAATACGTCCGACTTTAATTTCTCCATCATGTAAATCTCCTGAAGTGAAAATGGGATAACTACACCAAATTTTGATGAATATTTCTCTGTCTTTTGCGAAACGATCCTTGTAATTCTTGATAGCTTGAATAAATCCTGAGGGAAATTATGCAAGGATATTTAAATGAAGTAAATAGATTGTATCAATAAGTCCACTATGAAAAAATAGGTAAGTAGTGAGAGGGTCTGCATTAAGAAGGATGACTGCTTTAGGTTCATACTTTCCTCGATTTTGACGGCAATATTGATAAATTTTTAATTCCTCTGTCCAATTATTGAGTGCTTGAAAACATTCGTAGAACATTTCTGATGTCAATTTACGAGCTTCCAGTTGTACATATTTGGTTGAGATTGAATTGATGCGATCCATGTTAGGTACTTTGCATAATGAGATCATTTTGCTAGTTGATGCAGGTGTTTCCAAAGCTTGTTTATATTGTGGTCGAAGTCCAGGATTTTTACATTCTGCAAATGCTTTTTCTGCTTCCATGCGAGAAGTGAAACTCTTGTGTAAAATTCCCGATCTGCCTGTTATATGTATAGCTGCCTTATGCCATTCGTCATAAAGTCCGACCATGGGTCCATTGTAAATTACATAAGTTTTTCCTTCAGCATAATCTTACTTCTTTTGTGAGGCTTTAATAATAGTTGCTAGTTAGGACCAGTTACTTTTGGTAAGTTGTGAGGGAGTGACTAAAGGGATAGATTCAGTATTTGAGGTTGGTTTAGAAGTGTTTATAGGAGTGCTGGATGAAGGAGTGGATGTAACTGATGGTTGATCTGTATTGTTTTGATTCAACATATGAATGGTGGTTCTTAGTTGGTTAATTTCTTTGGTCATAGATCCAACTTGTTGTTGTAGATTCAATAGTTCTAATTCCTTCTGAGATAATGCTTCTTCCAATTTTAAAATAGCTGCTTTCATTCTCGAGTTAGAATATCTGCAAGATAATTGTCAGAAGATTGAATATACTTAATATTATAGTTATATTGGCTTAATTCAAGCTGCCAACGAATAAGCCTGCCTTGATTATAATTTGTCCTTATTATATACTTATTGAATCCACATAAATACTTTGAATCCGTTTGCACTTGAAATGCAACAGGTAATAGATCCATTCTCCACTTCCTCAATGTTTTGAGAAGGGCTAGTGTTTCCTTTTCATGAGTTGTATACTTGAGTTCAGAGGAACTGAAAGTTCCATTTGTATATTTGCATAGTAGATGCTTCTTTGTATTGGGTGGTTGTGCCAACAGACACCCTGCTCGTGTATCCATACTTGTGTCGGTTTGCACCAACAATGTATCCATCGGAAGATAATTATATAAGAGAGGAAGATGCTTACAGAGAGTTTTTAATTTATGAAATGCTATCGTGTCCTGCTTCGTCCAATTCCATTGATGCTTAGGACTACTTTTTAATCGTAAACATTTCCTTTCTTTGGCTAAGTCTTTAAGAAATCCTTGGTCAGATATATAATTTAACAGACCTAAAAATTGTTGTACATGTTTTGGATTATTGAGTCTATCAGGGAAATCATGTAATTTTATTAAAATGTTAGATTGTAATTTCAAATAACCGTTATTAAATTCAATTCCTAAATATTCTATATTTTGTCTTGCAATTTTTTCTTTCTTTTTACTCATAATTATTCCTTTCTCTTTACATCTTTCTAATACAATTTTGAGTTTTTTCAAATGATCTAATTTATCTTGGTTTGAATAAATAATAATATCATCAATATAAACAAAAGTAAAATCTTCTAAACCTACTAAATTATTATCCATAAATCTTTGATAAATACTTGGACCTTGCTTAAGGCCAAAAGGTAATACATTCCATTGATAATGATTTTGGGGAGGACATGAGAAAGCTGTTAATTCTTTGGTATTATCATGTAATCTAAGTTGCCAATATCCTGATTTTGCATCTAATGTGGTAAACCATTGATGTCCTTTTAGTTTATTAATAATATAATCTTTTCGTGGTAATTTATATGCATCTCCAATTGTAGCTTCATTTAGTTTTTTATAATTAATAACCATACGTCTTTTACCTCCTTTTTGTTCTGCTGAGTTGTTTACATAAAAAGCTGGGGCTGAATGTTTGTTATAACTTGGTGATATTAATCCTTTATTTAATAATTCAGTACATTCCGTAATAAATTCTTGAACATCTATTTAGGAATAAGGAATATTGTTTTTAACATTTACTTCTTGATGAGGATTTTTCAATTTTATTTCAATTAATTCCTGACTAGTATTTTTGATAGGGTCTAATAGATTTTCACTACATACTTGATCTAATAAGGTTTCTATTTCTTGTTGGAATGTTGTATTATTTATTAAATAAAAGTGAAGAGAGTCCAATTTTTCAGTTATCTTATGTAATTGTTTTAAATAAGACGTATGATAAATAGGAATTTTAAGAATAATAGATTTTAGATTAATCGATTTGATATAAGGAGTTTTTAGAGTTATATAATGTAAATATTGACAGAATGGGTTATATAATTTTAGAAAATTGTTTTCAATGATAAACGGTAATCCTGATTCTTGTTGATATATGGAAGGAACAACAAAAGTATAATTTTCAATAATAATATTATTATAATAACTTACATACCATATATATTTAAAACTTCCATCAGCTATTCGTATTTGTAAAGGTTTCTCTAATTTTTTCCATGTATTTAATACTATTTTAAAAGCAATACAAATTGTTGCTCCTGTATCTATATAGGCATTAAGTATTTTATTCTGAATTACTAATTGAATAAATGTCGTATTGGGATTCAACTGATGATTCTGATGATTGACTTTATGATTCATAATCATAAATTGAAGAAATTATAGAATTAGTGTCATAATCTGATTCAATAGGTTCTAATTGATGTTCAAAAGCATAATTTAATATATTGACTTCAGGTTGATATTTTAATTTTTGTTTATTCGGACAATTGTTTGCATAATGACCTTCTTCCTTACAAATCCAACATCTACAATTCTTTTTGTTTTGTGGACAATCTTTTTATTTTGGTCGAAATGGTTTTGGTTTATTCTGTCTATACCCATATCTTCTAAATTTTTGTCTATAAAAATAAGATTTTTTCCTTTTATATTTGGAATATTTTTTCCATTTATATGGTTTATACCTATATTTGTATTTTATATATTTTTTCTTGTACGAAGAATGACATCCATATTTTTGAGGTACTTCTACATTTTTATCACAACACCATAATTGAGTTTTATGCTTTAACGTTTTACGTAATTTATTTTCCAAACATTGTTCAGCTAATATATCTTATGTTATTTTTATAGCACCACCTAAATTATAAGCAATTTTATTTTGATCTCGTTTTTCTTGAAATTGTTTTGTTACTGTTAGATTCATAGGATGTGGTAATTTTTGTATAAATACATGTATATACATTTCTTGTTCATTTCGTGCTAGTTTATAATAATATTTTTTAAATTCACAAATATATTGATCTAAAAAACATAAATCACAAAGTTCCATATTGTTTAAATGCCAGATTGCTTGCTGTCTAGTTTCTTGGGAAACTTCTTGTTGATGTAGAATTATATCTTTGCCTAAAAATTCTTTATATATTTCACTTGCGGTTACATGAAATGTATGAACACCAGTATTAGCATTTTGATATTGAGTATTATTTTTTAACGCTGCTTCATTATCTGTTAAAAATGTTTGTACTATACCTTTAGTTTTATAAGTAACAAAATTCCATAAATGATTCTTATTAATGGTTTTGCCAAAGGGTTTATCTATTTGTAATAATAATTGAATTTTATTTGACCATTCTAAAATTAATTGTTCTAGATTTCATACATAATCGATATCTAGAATTCCATTTGGTCCTAAAGCTGCATGTTTCGGGTGATATTCGAGTGGATATTTTCACACTTTAGATCCTTTTTTATAATAACCTTGTTTATTTAAAAATTCTTTATCATTATCTGATGTCCAACTATAAATATTGGGTTGATAATCTTTCTTTCTTTTTACACCTGTAGTAGCTTTAATATTTTCTTTAGAATCTTTAAGACCACTTGTAGTTGGTTGATTGGTAAAAATATCATGATCTGACTCATATCCATAAAGAATCTCATCTTTATCTATTTCTTTTCTTGTAATATTATAATTATGTTCGTTCAAGGGTTTACTGCTAATATTTTGTTCTGTAATATCAATTTTTAATGTTAAACGATTAACTAATTGGATAATATCATTTAATTGTACTTGAATAGCTTTTTCTACTTGTTCTATATTATCAACTGATACAATTAATTCGGTAGGTATTTCTTCTAAATCATCCATGGTTTGACTTCAATTTTGATAGGTGAATTACTAGGCTCTGATACCACTTTGCTAACCAAAACTCGAGTTTTGGTTAGCAAAGTGGTATCAGAGCTTAAGGTATTCCATCATGTCGTTAGTTCGAATCCCAGATCAATCAATGTGAGAATGGAATATCGCATGTGTATGGGCGCATGCGAAGCGTGGTGGACGATTCTTAAGTATTTGGGACCGTTAACCTCAACTCGAGTTTTGGTTAGCAAAGAGATTTATAAGATTTGATAACGCCCTAACCCTAACACGTGTTTTCGTTAGCAAAGTAGTATCAGAGCTTATAGGTTATCCACGAGGTCCTTGTTTCGAATCGCCCCAACAACCAGGAGCTTTCGCTTGGACTTAGTGGATCTGGGATAGTATGGGCTGCCCCAGCAACCCGCCTGCGGTGTAGTAATGATCTTGCTCCCGCAGAAGCGTGGTGGATTTATAAGATTTGATAACGCCCTAACCTTAACACGTGTGTTTCGTTAGCAAAGTGGTATAATATATATATATATATATATATATATATATTGGCAAAAGACAATGAGCTACCCTATAGTTTAAGAAACTTTTGAAAAGCCCCTTAATATTTAAAATTCTTTAGAAAGATCCTTTTAGTTTTCAATTTTCTAGAAAAATCCTTTTTCTTATACATCAGTTAAAAATAAATATATGTGATATGAACATCACACTTGTATCAATCAAATGTTACTTACATGACAATTCAACCTAGTTCTTAAACTTGAATTAAACTAATTAAATATGTTCTAAAATTAATAATTTATTATAATTATTTTAAATCAAGTTTAATTAATCTGGGTCAATTTTAAGAATTGAGATGGATTATGATATTAGTGACATTTAATTAGTCCATGTTTGATATTCAAACCGTTTGTGTTTCATCATTATTTTTTAAACAAAGTCTAAAAGAACGGGTTTTTCTAGAAAAATAAAAAATAAAAGGAAAATTTTAAATAATCTTAAAGATTAAGGAGTTTTTTTAGATTTTCTTAAAATATATGGGACATCTATATCTTTTATCCTAAGTTTTATAATATTTTTCTATGTTTAGTTGATTGTCTTGTAGGTGATGACCTTGAGAAGAAAACACATAATTTAACATTACTTTTTCTAGAGTTATACAATTGAGGAAATTTTGGAGTCATTTGGAAGTTAAGAAGATGAATAATAATTCTATAAAAGACATAAGAAATCAAATTTAGCCCAAAGATGTCAAAAAATAGAGAAGTTGGTGAATAAGGCATAATTGGCATGAAACTCCAAATGATAGTATATGTTAAACTCTAAATGAAAGTTGATGACTATCTTTCGAAAAGTTTTAAGAAGTTAAAAAGAAGAAATGGACTAGCACTATAATGTTATATGAGAACACACAAGACTTGTCATTGTTTCACAAAATGAGTTTTAGAACTAAATTGGCATCAATTATACATGACCTAGCAGTAGTTAGAGTTTTATAATAAGCGGTGCTAGTCTTAATATTTGTCTAATGCTAGTTCTTGGACATAACTTATAAGGACGCTTAATTTCTCAAGTCTAATTAATTTAGAACTCTAGTTTTTGTAATCTTAACTATAAATACTTGTATTATAATTAATTTAGATGACTTTTGGCAAGGTTTGAAAGCCACCTTGTTTTCTTTTATTTTTAATATAGATTTCTTAGCATTGCAGAAGATTTGGAGTGAGATTGGAGGAGTTAGTGGCAATTTCTATTAATCCTTCCATTTACTGTTGGTAATTATTTGTTTTTGTTTTGTTTTTATCATGTTTAATGGCTAGAAACCCAAGTTAGGATTGGGTATATAAATAGTAAGGATTATTTAACATTTGTATGTGATTTTATTATCAGATTGTTAAATTTATTCTCTTTATTCTTAATTGTTAGATGAACTAGAATCCATGTACTAGGAGAATATACATTTTAATACTAGAGAATGACAATATCATGGACTTTAGTGATAACTAATAAATTAACTATGCTTAATAAATTTGACTACGTTAAATTTTTGCATCGAGAGTTAATAGTTTCCTAATTAGATAGGCATATATTCTTAAAAAGAAGGCATAAGTACTATAGGTTAATTGTGTCATCTTAGATAATCAAACTTATATAATATATGGAGTTCTATATAAGTAAACCCCAAAGTCGTAATTTTTGTCTCCTTGATCATTCTTTAATAATTTATCTTATTTGTTTTTGTTAGTTTATTAGTTTACTTATCTTTTGTAAAATATGGTTTTAATTTAGTTTTCATGTTAAACTAGTATTAATATTTATAATGATATAAATCCCTATGGAATTCATTCTATATAATTACTCTGATTTATTAACTTTTTAAAATTGACTCTATATGCTTGTAGATTTAGTTATGATTACGTTTATGGAACTATTATTAGAGAACTTAGTTTTGATATTTTTTGTTAATCGTAACTTTCCTTTTCTTTTCTTTTTCTCATTTGTTTTAGATAGTTGATGTAAGATAGGAAATTTAGGAGTTAAATTTTGATACTTAATTTTAATTTGACCTTGAGATGGAAGAATTTGTAAGTAGAATCATTTTGAGAAGAAGAGTAGAGATGATATATAAGTATAAGAGACCGATCAAAGACATGGTTGATCTCGATCAAGGGATTAGATTTACGAACGTTTATATTAAGATTCTTCCTTTTGCAAAAGATCACTAAATTGAGGATGTAAATACATAGCTTTATATAGAAGGAAGTGGAGACATTTCATAAAGTTTGGGAGAGATAAAAAGCTTTGCTTAGCTAATGTCCTCATCATCATTATTCTTTGCAATTGGTAATTCAATTAGTTTAGAAGGACCTTACATTGACATGCCAAAATTGGTTGACATTATAACTTAAGAGATAATATACCAAAAGACTGTTAAGGGGGTTAATGAGATTATAGAGACCTAAGCAAGGAATGCATTTACCAAATCGATAGTGGGAAGTCAAAAACATCTCTTTATAAGCTGCAAACATCTTTAGACTCAGTAACATATGTAGTTGATCTTTCAAATTAAATGAAGATGTTTTTAAATGGAGACATATGAAGCACAGAGGCATGCTTACAGTGTGGCATGTGTAGGCATCCATCTAATGCATGAATGTTAAGCTAGTCTTAAATTGTAGTAAGGAAGTGAATTACATTGCTACTTTTAAAGGAAAGCAAGGTACAAGGAATGATCCCTTCTTTAAAACTTATAGTCTAAGGTAGAGGAATAGTTCCAATTTCTTAGGAAATGACTAGGGAGCTAGAGAAAACAGACCTTTGAGACCACTTTGGTTCTTAAACAGATCTTTCAATAACCACCACCACAAAGTAATAGTTTGAGGAAGATGATGAAACAAATTATGTCTACTATAAGAGAAAAATTGAATAAAGCGGATCAACTTATTGGAACAATTTAATAGGAACTCCATTTATAAAATAAAGATACAAATGAGTCAATTAGCTAAGATGGTGAGTGAAACATTAAAAAAATCTTTTGAGTAACACCGAAGTAAACATTAAAGACCAAATATACGCCATCATATTAAAGAGTGGCACAAAACTTGATTTGTCCATTGCTAGAGAAAAAAAGTGTAGAAATTGAAAAAAAAGAGAGGAAAAGAACAAAAAGGATATGACAGGTAGTAAATTCTTGTGAATTTTAATGGATTTTCAATTATCTGCTTAATCTGAGAAGTATGATATATCCACACATCAAGCATAATTTGGGAAATGGAGATATTATTTGGTTTTGGTTCGATAATTGGACTAACTTTAGTCCTCTTATTCAAAAAGAAGGTATTTCACAAATCAGAAACATAATCCCTATGAATGCTAAAGTCTCCACACCATCCATAATAAAGAATGATATGCCAGTTTTAAAGGTTTTTCTCTACTTGCTGAATACTTACCTCAATTCCTGAGGGATATGGAGAAGTGACATCATCTGGTCTCTTGATCTAAGAGGGACATTCACTAATAGTTCTTGTCATAAGTTAATTGCAAGCAATGTAGAAGAAGTTTCATAGCAGGCAATTATATGGAATCAGTCTCTAAACCTAAAATCCTTAGTTTTTGCTTCATTAGCGATCAAAAATAGGCTCAAAACCAAAGATAAATAGATCAGTGTATATGATTCCCATTTGTTTCCTTTGTAAACAAGCTGAAAGAGCATGGATCACCTATTTTTCTATTGCAGATACAACAAAGCAATTTGGAGCAGAATTCTAAATTCATTATGTAGCACCCCACTCCCGCTGGACCCGAACCCGGTATCGATGGTGATATCTGAATCCGTGTCCCGCGAGGGTGGCGTGTCACATCACTTAACAATTAAAACTCAATGAAGCATTTTTTTTAAGACCAT
>JANZXP010000002.1:11763136-11776104 GCA_027576715.1 Erythroxylum flavicans
ATGCAACAAAACCTTGAGGTCTTGGGTTCGAGTCGTGGACTCACCCTTGACCAAAGAGGACAATACTGAGTAAGGTTAGATGCCGCGGTATGTCCCGCAAACACACGCCGCCGACCTAAGGGCGGGTGTGGGGTCCAACAACTAAATTAAATTGTGCCTGTGTCCATAACCACCCTATCATGTCATTTTAACCAACCTTTAAAATGCATCTAATGCATGTAACACGTAAAAGAGGTTTAATTTAGTTTGTGACTTGATAATGCATCAAAAGCTCGTGAATTGATTCAACTCTTGAATCGAATCAGGTGCTAGTGTTAGTCTCGGCTAATTCAAATTATGAATGTGATTCCATTACGAAACCTAAAATTTCAATTATTTTGATGTCCAAAATAAACACTTTAATTTTAGTACATACGTCTTTTTCTAGTCACACTAGGAATGCAATGCTCTACTCGGATTAATTCTAAATTAATCCCTAGCGTTTCCAAAATTCCTGAACATCCATTAGTCATCTAAAACATCCCCAAGTCATCTCAAATTTATAAAGACAATTTTGACACAATCCAAAAAACATCTTAACGGCCAAAATCATCAAGAAAAATGAGTTAACCTAGTAGAAACTAAAAAGATCAATTCCATGTACGGAAATTTTGCAGAACCCTAATTTCAAGCACATGCACTTAGCATGCTACTAGCATCAAACTAATAGGTTTTTTATCTCATAAATTTTTTTAAGGTCTCATAATCGAAACACAAACACATAAGTCATCAAACGAGTCTAACTCCATTAGCTTTCAAAAATCTTACCAATGTTGACTTTGACCTGATTTATTAACTGAATCAAATTCAATTAATTCTGGAAAAATTCCAAACTGTTATACACATTTTAATTGTGTCTAATAAAAAATTCCAGAAACTAATTCGTAGGAATTATTTATTTACTTAATGGAATCGGCCAACACATCATATGTCTATGACACTCGTTATATTACTTCTAAAACTAGTTATACTCTAAACCAAGCATGCATAAGATAATCACTTTAACAACAAGTTTCATACATCTCATACACATGGGAACATCTTATCTTGCATGTCAATATAGAAAAATCATTAAATTTTTTTATAAAAATTAATATGGAATTTACAAGCATGCATGTTCATCAGATTTCTAGAATTTCTCAAAACTTCATACATGCATCAGGTTGAAACTAAAATCGTAAAATCGTAATAAATCACAAATGATATTTAATTACATTTTCCTTTGACAGAAACATAACATAACACCTTATAAACATTTTTGTGAAAGAAAATTAGAAAAAAAATTTAGAATTATGACAAAATTTTAAAAATTAGCACATCCATTCTGTTTTCCATAAATTCCCAGAAACCAACATCTGAACAGACTAGAGTTTAATTCGCAATAAAATAGAAAATGACATTCAATTGAAATTTCATTTTACAGAAATATAATATAACATCTTATAAACATTTCTGTGAAAGCAAATCAGAAAAAACATTTTTCTACAATTTATAAAAATGTTTGAAATCAATATGCATGTCAGTCATAACCCAATAAATAGTTTGCACATGTTCAATAGATCATCTTATACAAGCATAACCTTGCTCTGATACCACTGCCAGGGGGCCATGGATTCATGCATCGCATGCACAACAACGCAGCAGAAGTTTCGGAATCCAAATTTCAATCTCACAACATCCCCAAAATTCAGAATCTTAGATGCATGCATACACAGATTATAAGAACATGAAATTTTTGCGCATGTACCTTTGATAATGCTACTCCTTTCTTTAATCGTCGGTTGTAGCAAACACCAAACACCTTCCTTGACCACTCCAGAACATACAAAGATAAAGAAAAATTAGTGTGTAAGGGTGGTTAGAGTTCCAAACAAGATGAGTTCAAGTAGATGCTCAAATGGAGAGATAGATCAAGATTACGTTGCATGCAATTAGATTCATGCAACAATTGCAAAAAGTGCATGAACAAAACTTAAGACCACTTCTCTCTAACACTAGAACACTTCTGGACCCCTTATGCTCTCACTTAAGTGTGTTTTAACTTCTTAGTACATGTGTATATAAGTGAAGAACTCACTTATGCATCATCTATTATATATAAGCCATGGTCGGGACCTACTTCAATGACAGCTATGCAAACTTTGTTTTTCATCCGATATTTTATACGTGTGACCCTTAGATTCCTGATTATTCTAGGCACTTAAATTAAGTCTTAGTTTGAGAAAATCATGGATGGTTTCATGATTTGCTTGAATTAACTCTTAATTCAAGCAAATCATGAAGGGTTTCATAATGCCAATTTAACGGAATATAAGTGGATTAACACACGAATTCTTTGATATTTAATTATCTGACTTACGAAACTTTTCATAGATAATTATTGTACAATTCTTCCCTTCACCATTCTATACCCTACTTGGTTCGGAGTATGGGCTATGTGTCAACTCCTACTAGATTGACTACGTCACATCTACTCCAAGTGATATTAGTTCTTGTTCTGAGATCTCATTACTCTATGTGTCATTGAAGACTCTCTTTATGACACATAACTGATATGGCTAGAGACTCTTGAGTAATGACCCCGACGAGAGGTCATAGGTATCATCTCCTTCTAACAGCAGTGGTGAATAATTTATTGGCTATTTAATTACGTTTGAATACTAATATTTGTACCTAATTACCACCCTATGAGCGACCTCATCTTGAGACAAAAAGTAATGATTTCAAAGCACAAGGTTAGTATCCAAGCTATCTTTGAGTACCTCAAGTGTATGGATATTTGCACTATTACTATGAACAGATTAATTATTGACATTTGATAGATCATTCATATGATAATCTAATGGTGAGTCATCCGATGTACTTACTACTCTTAATAAGCATCCATATATTAACTCTAAACATCTCATGCTTATAATTTGTGAGATCCACTGCTTGATCAAATCAAGGAGTATAACATGTGCTATTCCATCCGAATTAATAGTGTCTGTCTTATTAATCCTATGACTAGGGATAATTTAGATACTAACATAATTGCACATGATAGGAATCTCATTATTATGATCTCATCATGATTTCCTTCATGCTATATTTTGTATCATGGACTTCATTAATTTGGTTTAAGATCGACATCAATTCATATATAAATGAACATCAAATTAATGAAAATTTGTCTTTCTCTTTATTAATCAAAATAAAGTTTGCACAAAAGTGCTAAAGGTAATTGCCGTGAGAGCACTACTCTAACATCGTGATTTATAACCTTAATAATAAATGATTAAATTACTCTAGTACATCATAAATAGAGCATGCTTTACAAAATGCATGTATAGCACATTACACAGTACAATTATCAAACTAGGATAGTACAAATTCTCCCTTTATAAAAATTTCATTCTCAAAATTTTAAACAAATTTAGTCATTTAAAAAATATGGATTTTGACTTTGTATCCATTCTTCGTGCTTCCGCTCTGTCAATCACTTCATAGGGACCAACATATTGTGGGCTTAACTTGTCACATTTCCTAAAACAGACTATTCCTTTCCATGATAATATTCACAAAAATTCTTTGATTTTTTAACTTTAAATTCTTCTTCCTTTTCCAAACGTAGCTTCATTGTCGATTTTAGATACTATCACTTTGACCTGCATACTTTTGATATTATTTAGGCTTATTAGAACTAGTTCAACCTAACTAATTTTCTTTTATCTATCTAATCATCATATACTAGCACTCTATGTAACTATATACTTCCATTCACCTACAACTCGATTAATCTATCAAGAGGATACCTACTTTGGATGGTTAGGAAATGGGCATATTTTTTTATTTGATCCTTTATCTCCCAATACTGTCATATCTTCTTAGATTTCAAGAAATTGCTAGCATAAAATCCTTCATAATATGCTTCCATTTCCATTCCCGAATAGGGAATGGCTGAGCAATTTTGTTTTTGGTTTTTTAGCTCTCAGCGTTGACTTGTTGATTTAACAAGCATTTAAACATATACTTTGCTACCACCCTTTTCATACCTTTTCAATCTTAATGCACTTTCAAGGTATAATGCCTCTTTTTGTTCCTCATATGCATAGTACATATTAGTGAGTGAATTATTCTAGAATTTCTTTCTTAAGTGTAGCTATGACTAGTACACACAATTCTTGACCTAGCACTAACAAAATGTTACCTCTTAATAAAATGCCCTCGAAATTTGGAACTTATCTCCATATGAAATTCCTTTGTTGAAATCATTGCTTCGCTTTCTCACTAATAATCAGTTTAGTCACAACTTTACTAACTGAACCATACATGAAACCATCCATTTAACACTATCACGATTCATATTTACTTAGATTATTACTAATGAAATTTTGATTGGGATTCTCCACAAAACAATTATTCTTGTATACTTCTGAATAATAAACATTATCTTTCTCATTATATCTAATTATAAACAAAATTCAATCATATTTTCTTATATTTCTTATGCCTCACATGGACTCCTTAGCATTTGAATCTAAAATCCATAACCATTAGTGAATTATTTATTGTATCGTTATCATTTCCCATCATATTCTTTGGAAGCAAATCAATCATTTAAGATCATATCGTAAGGCACTAATATAATATCCTATTCACGTAAAAACCATTTAATTACTTTAGAGTTCGAATGTTACTATCTTATAATGCAATTTTGAGCTTATCAAACCTCAATCTCTTCAAACAAGGAGTATACCTCATACTTCCACTGTGCAACTCTGATGTTAAATAAAGATATCTTTAATTTTCCACTTCTAATACTACAAAACATTGAGATGATTTCAAGTACCTTAAAACTTAATCTGGGACTTCATTAGTTACTAAAAAAATTTAATTACCTAAAATCTCTATGACATATTTGTTCAAATGTCTCATATATAATTCTTATCATTCACCCAATCATCAATTATAATTATTTGTAAAATAATACCTTTGAGTTCTATTGAGACAATTTTCCATTATGGATCAAAACTTATCACTACAATTTCCTTTAAAATTTTACCACCATTTGCACTCTTTTAATTTTCAAGAAATAACACAATTGGCATACATTGAAAGGAACTTAAAATAATGAATTTTCAATGCTTAGAATCGATATCCTAATATACACATAATTGGAAGCTTATATCAAACTGATCATTGCTCAAAAAATGTTGTTAAATCATCAATGTTGATTAAAGATTCCATCATAATGTCATCCATAACATTACTTGTTACGAATCCACAAATCACCTTATAATCAAAATAGATTTGACCTTACAAATAAAATTTTATGCTAAAATTGATTAATTAATCACTCTATAAGGTCATAAAATTTAAACATATCAAAATTTAGTCACCAATTACTCATATCAATAATTAATCCTCAATGAATTCAACCGTAGTAAGCAATTTCATCCTCCAAATATATTCACAAATTCCTTTTCTAGTATTAAAATGCTAAATAAACTCATAAACTTTTGTAATTATTGAGTTATAGAACTAAATAGCTTGTATAGTAATTTCTTAGTATTTTTCTAGCTATCATAGCTGATATGCTAAGAGATGGGAGCATTCTACATTTTCTGCTGGATATTTATGTAACTTCCCTTATGTGCCAATCCTAATTTCCTTTATAAGCTACCCACATCAACGGAACGTACTATTAGTCAATTTCCATCTTGGTATGACTTCATAGTCATGGATCTCTAATAAGATCAACTCATTAGAGAGCTTATAATCCTAACTACTATGTAACTACCTCTGTAAACATTCTACGCGATTGGCGTAGCTTGATCGAAATTAGTTATCCTCAAATGGCACACTAAAAACTCCAACTTCACATCAATATATCTAATGAAATCTTTTAGCACATACAAGTACATTTTTTTGGGATCTATCTCAATATATTCATCACTACCAGTACCTCACAATACTGAATGCAACCTCAGCATCCTGTTGGGTTACTGTAATTACCCCAGCCTATGCAGGTGGTCTCCTTCCACATTAGCTACACCTTGGGATTGAGCTCCTACTGTTTTAGGAGTCTCTGGACACTCTAGGTGGTTTGACTATCCTCTAACTATATGATATTTTTCATCTCATCCTTCTATCACTAAGCCATCTAAATTTATTATTCTTATCCTAATCCAACCAAATTAGGGAACTTTTGGGGTCTCAACTCTTGTCAAACTATTTTTCACCTAACTTACAAATATGCTCAATCAAACTTCCTAACACTATTAAGGCCTCCCATGGCTAGCGCATCGCTGCTGCCCTTGTCTGTATTGTTCACTCAAGGTAAAAACAAAATTCCACTGACAGTTTTGCCATTCTTAACTATTCTAAATGGGTTTGATTCATAAAGAAAAAATTTTACTCAACCATCCCTATGCTTGGCCTCCCGAGCTAAAGGTACTTCAAGTACTGGAGCCTCTAGTGTGGCTTTGGGACCCCTAAGATTTCATTGGTGCATTATGTTGTGAACTCAAAGATAAACTATATAATATTGGAATATGTTTTTGTAAACTCAGATGCATGGAAAACAACAAAACTTTTTAGGTTGCTCGGTTTACAAAAACACCGTAAAAATACATTAACGAGTATAAAGACAACCCTATTTCAAAACAGTCTCTGATACCACCAAAAGGACCCATCTTGGAGTTCCCTTTGTGGAACCCGAGTGGAGGCCTCCTAGCAACCCTACAGTAGCCTTCCAATTAGTATCTGACTTGACCGAAGGGTTCCTGGAAAGAAAAGTCATTCAACTATTTAAAACCTTTTATACTTTAATAATTAAAAGCATGGAAAATAGTAAGAACTTTTTTCTAACATTTTATGGAAAATTTCGGCAGCATAACGACGACGTTTTGACATTCCCAAAATTTTAAAAAGCCTTGTTAAATTTGAAAACACTTCTATATTCACATCAATTTCTCAACTTCAAAATTTGGACTTTAAGTCCACTCATAAGCAACCCAAACAAATAATTATCAACAGTCACTACAATAAACTTTTAAAATCTAAAACATATTCATACATTTTATTTAAAAGCTATTATAAACATTCATTATTTACACAAATGTACATAGAAAAATGACACAATCACAATAGTACTCAGCAATAAAACTAATCTTAAGGTGAAGTCCTAATTACTGTAGCATTTGTACGCATACCTAGGGTAGTTTGTTTTAAAACATAAAAATAAGGGTGAGCTGAACGAGCTTAGTGATGTAATCAGTTTACAAGAAAATTAAACTTGTCATAACAATATAACTGCAATATTCCATACAATCATAAAGCTCATGGTAAAATAATTTCCATAACAATTTTTTCAAGCATCATCAAATCTGGTAATAACATAACATTTCGTAAAACACAATTTCAATTTTTTTGAAAAATTATTCGAAATGCTTTTCGAAATTAAACTCATCATATAAAAGTTTCCATTTCCCATTTTTCTTAATCAATAAATAGTGGTGGCAATAACTTTTATAAAAACTTTAATACTGAAAAATAAGCCAACCACTAGCATTAGAGCATACGGTACCTCTCAAATCAACTTTACCATAAATATTGCAGCATTACTATTTTCATGACTTTCTATACTTAACATAGCCCACCACAAGTTTCTTTACCATACGGTACACTAGGCATAAAGTCACGAAGCTGGTTTTGCATCGCTTACATGCGACTAGTTAACTGTTATTTACAGAGCTAGTTCTGCATCGCTTACCCGTAACAAGTTAACCGCTATAGACTGGTAGTTACAGAGCTAGTTCTGCATCGCTTACACGTAACAAGTGACAGAGGTAATTCTACATCTCTTACCTGTGACTAGTTAGCCACTATTTATGTAGCTAGTTCTACATCCCTTACCCGTATTAGGTTAACTGTTTTAAATATACCAGTATAATAATATGTAAAAGCCTAGCAGTGTACCATAGGCAAAAGCAACTCTTACATTTACGACTCATCTTATTTTACAAATTAAGTATGGGAGGATTCATAATTGAATTATTTCAATGTAACTCCTATTCATTTAAAATTTAACTTTCAATTTAAAACTCATATATTGCCAAAGCATACACTTATGCTAGCAATATTCACTTGCAAAATATCATTTGCATAAAACTCAGTATAAATATTCATTTCATGATCAAATGAAAACCATTAGCATAAATTCAATTTAAAGAACACTCACATCTCATCAATTCTTTTACAAAGAATTAGGTCATATAAAACAGTTGAAATACACTCACAACTTGCTAGTTTCCTTTTCATCACTTCCCCTTCAGTTGGTTTCATTTTCAATCTGAAAACCAAATACCAATATATACAACTCCTTAATACATTTTTCAATTAAATACCATAAACCATGTCAACTTCATTACTTTTCACATGCACTCGACATCCTTAATCACACTCATATGGTTATTACTTCATAACCATATTTTTATACTAAAAATGCCTTTAAGGCTAAACTTAACATATTATACATTAAACTCTTCCAATTCAATTTCATTTGGTTTCTAACATTTAAAACCAATCCAAATTCACTCCCTTGACATTCTAATACACACATTTAAGCCATAAAATTTCATTAACAATGTTTTTTTTTACAAAATCAAGCACTCTATGCTGAATTTCAACCAAAACCAATTCCAAATCAATTATTTTTCATTTCTTTACTTCATTAGTGTCAAAATAATGTTATGAACATCATAAAACATCAAAATAGAATTTTGGATCATAGCACATTAAAAACCCTAACCTTGGTCGAAAACTCATCTAATCATTTCCATGGTTTTTATTTCATTCTTTCATCATTAAACTAACTTCCTAATGTCATTCATTAATCTTAAATTATCAAATGACAAAATAAAACACTTTAGGCAATAGATCTCACCTTTGACCAAGTTTGACCAAGGCTTTAGACATTAGGTTTTCTTGACTTTCTGCTCCCAATTGCTTCTAATGTAATAAAACGTTGATATTATATCAAAATGGTGCAATTTACACCATCAAAACCAAAACTAACCTATAGCTCAACAAATCAAATTTTTTTCAAGATAAGTACGCTTACCTACCATTTTCTTCTTCCTCTTGACTTGGATAGCTATGAAATCTTGTTAGATGCTTGATTAGTGGTAGAAGAGCATGAAAAATGATTTGGATCACTCCTCTATGGCCATAGTCGAACCTATCTCATCTTCTTTCTCTTTTCTTTTCTTTTTTCTCTCTTTCTCTACGTTTCTTTCATCAATGACTGGCCACCAACTTTTAAAAAAGATTAAGGTTTTGTTGAATTACAATTTTGCCCCCATTTCCATTATAATTACACCTTTATCCTTAATAACATGTTATAATTACAACTTAATCAAAATGTATCATATTTACACTTTTACCCATTCCACTTGTCACCATTTATTTGGTTTTCTTCTAATAACTTCTTGTAAAAATTCCAAATTGCCCTTTAATGAATACAAAAAGACCAAATTGCCCTTTAATGCATTTAATCAAGGTTTTAAAAACTAAACTGGACTGGCCGATTCGTTCGAAAATAATATGAATTAGCCAGCTATTTGGTTCGGTTTTATTTAAAAACCTTATATATAAAAACCGGTCAGTTTATCAATTAACTAGTCAAACCAGTATATACGGAAGTTCATATTTCAGAAATCAAAGCTCTCTCTCACCACTACTCTTTGCTCTTTAGTCTTCACCATCTTCTCTTCATAGATCACCTCACCTCTATAGCCACGTTTGGTAACTTTAGTTGCCCCCTTCGTCCCACCGGAGCATTTTGTCATAACATTTTACTGCTTCTCAGCGACTGCTCCCATCCTGAAGATTACGATAGATGTGGACGAGTTTTGGCCTAGCTCCAAAAGGCCTAGGGGAGGAGGAGGCAGGGACAAGCTGAGCTAAACGTAAACATATGGAGGGCATGTTTGTTAACTGCACTCTGCCTCTCCTTCAAAGTAAAAATTTCGTTATCCCTCTCTACTGGTTGAAGAAGATACCCAACTCTCTTTTTAACTGTTTTGCAATCACTATAGAAGTTTTGCTTTTCTCCACCATCTTAAGTCATCTACCCATAAATCATCTCATCCCACTCAGTTTCTGAAATTTTTTGTTGGATGCTAGGACTTCAGAGTCTCTCTAGTCTTTACCCCTTGGATAAATTTGTATAATATACTATAGTGGTACTTATGCAACTCACAGATCAATGGCTATGATGTCTAATAACTCTACACAGGCACTCACGTTGACTTGCTCCTGAGGTTTTACTTTTAAACCTCTCTTTTCCTATTATGATGCCTAACCCTCTCACTTTATTTCCCTGCATTACTAATTTATAATTGGTACACATACGTTGAGTAAAAGCATAATTTACGAGTTTTTATACAGTGGTAAAAAAATTTGAGGTTTAAAGAAGATGAAACACAAGTCCTTTAAAAATAAATTTTATTTTTATTATTATTTTAAATTTTATATTAGGATCATATTTTTCTATTATTAATTCATTATATAATAATATACATTAGTGTATTTTTATTTTACTAAAATATTTTATTTTTAACACTCTTATAATTTTTATTTTTTATTTATTATATAATGTTTTAATACCGGTTGAACTTTTAAACCTTAAACCTTTCCTTTGATTGGTTCAATGTTCGGTCCAATATTTTAAACATTGCATTTAATTCATCAACTAACCGAATTAAATTATGAAAATGTTCCACAACCGTTTTATCATTAAATTGACTATAAAATACTCAAATTATGGTCAACAGTTATTGATTGGATGCTTTTAAAAAAATTTCAAATGGCTTTAAAATCCTCGATATCCATTATTTTCCAAAAAGGAAATTTTAACCCTAAACTTTTGAAACTTTTAAAATTCATTCGATCGGACTTATTTTCAAACCGTTTTAGTATCATTAAACTTTAATACCTATTTTAGGTGTGTTTCAAATTTTCGGGGTTGGGTCCCCAAAATCACTATTCAAACAAATTCACTATTCATCCAAAAATACTATTCACACGAATTCACTATTCATCTAGAAGTCATCCTGATTTCCTTAAAAAGTATCACCTAAATCTTCAAAGTACATTTCGAGGTTTTTAAAGTTCGTTCAGACTCATTCCGTAGCTTTTCAAAGTTTTTGAAAATTTTTCGAGAAATTTTCAGTCGAGTCCAGAACTATCTCTGGTCTACCCGTGATCTCTGTTATAACCTCAATAATACATTTAAACACTCAAATTACTCCAATACATCAAAAATAAAGCATACTTTAAAAAATGCATGTACAATACATTACACAGTACAATTATCGAACTAGGATATTACATCATGTGTAGAAGTATGTCTGTTATTGGTAATCTTCTAAAGATAGTAAGCCACAAAATAAATCAATGTTTAGATAAATTAAATATGCTCCAAATATACCTTGCATACACAAAGTTATGTTGTTCACCTCTTAGCCATTTATATCTTATTTTTGTTCTATTAATGTCATCAGGTGCTTTTGTCCATTTCCCTTTTCAAAACTAGGTGTGAGCTTCATCTTTATTGAGTGGATATTTTTTTCCAATGCTAACTTACATCCAATCCAAGTGTAGGCCTAGAAGTCAATCCCTTTTTTGAAGTAAAATGAACTAATCTGCTTAACTTATAGACTATCTACTTTTGAAGCTGCATCCCAAATATACTTCCTTATTACTTACAAAGTCTACATCTTGCAATGTTTTAAATTTAAATCTTTTTTATTCTTTATTGTAAATATATATGCTTCTGTTAAACTAAATGTGTAACTTCACCATTTTCTTTTTTACCTATCGAAACTATCCATATAATTTCTCCACATGTTTAACAATCCTTTGAGGAAATGAAGGACCAATAAATATGTAAAGAGAAAAGACTGAAATAATGAGTTGTGCTTGGCTTGCATGAGAGAGATTTATAGTAACCCAAAAATTTAACCATTTTGTAATTTTTTTTATCAAGCTTTAACAATCACAACTACTCTATGTAGTAGGTGATAATGACAATCCTAAACTTTTCATTGAGAAAGAATCAATAAATAATCCAGTCAATCGCAAAATATTTCACCTTATCATTCATACACCTAGGTTTACTTAAGATTTAGCAATCTTAGCTTATAAGTTAATTGTTGAAAACTTGTTAAAACATTACACCAGGGCCTATATAGAAAGCTCATCAACCATGGAAAGAAGCATTAAGTTATACATGAGCAAAGGTTAGTTGGATGAGATTCTTTACAAAAGGGGTGCATTTTAAGACACTGAACTCAAGCAATAATTGTTAATTCCCTAGTGAGATACTCTATTACTAAAACAAATACTAAAAGGGATAGTATGTCTTTTTCCTTTGACCCCCTTTTACTTAGAAAGTAACTATAAATTTTTCGTTTAACAGGCAAAGAGTAGGATGTAGCATTGTTATATGTCATAAGCCACTTTATAGACTTTGTAAGAAACTATAATCCAGTAAACACCTCATCAATAAAGTCCCATTTAACTATATCTTACATATTTTTCATGTCAATTTTAAAAGGCACTGGGGAGAAATTTTTTTCTTTCTATACAATCTGATGACTTGAGTTATCATCATATTATGAAGAATGGATCTCCTCTCTATAAATACATTTTAATTTTCTAATACTAGATGAGGCAAAAACAAGTTTTGTTCTCTTACAAAGGAGTTTACAGATACATTTATATAAATTCAACCAACAAGCAATAAGTTTATAGTTTTTTTACAAATGTAGGATTTTCTATTTTAAGAATAAGAGCGAAAGTGGTAGTAATTTATGTTAATACCTAATGACACCTAAAAAGATGGAGTGAATTGGACGTTTATGAAATTTAAGAAATTTTTG
>JANZXP010000002.1:11776204-11801620 GCA_027576715.1 Erythroxylum flavicans
GCGACCAACTTGGTTATTCAATTGTGAATCAATTAATTTAGATTCTAATAATATACATGTTTCCCATACATCTCTATGTATATGTCTATTACTTACAAAAGAATCTTGGTACGTTTTGACCAGATATATAACGCTCACACAAATAAAACCAATCTCTTTTGTTTTATTAATAATAAATATTTTCATTACAAACTATAACTGAAGAAGATAAAGTTACATGTAAATACACTTGCTTTCCAGGGCACTATATTTACATAACTCTAACATGTGGCATGGGTCTGGGAATACTCGGCTGAAGTTGAAAACCAGGAGGATTGGGTGCTTTTGCTCCATTTTGCATGGGTGGTTGCTAAGGATTCCCATAGTGAAGGTTTGGGTGATCTCTCCATCTCGAACTGTAAGTTTGAGAGTAGGGATCATATTTTCTCTGTGGGTTAACATTAAAAATACCACCAACTGCATTCATACTGTCATTAGCATCATCTTACATAGTAAGACATGTATTAGCATTATGACCATGCATGGAACATATACAACAGATAATAGCTTACATATCACCACTCATGAAAGATCGCATCATAGAAGTAAGCTCATTAACCTTGTTTTCTAATTTAGAAACACTTACCTCATTCACGCGTCTATGATCAGCTCGGGTGCCAACTTGCTTAGAATTTGTAGCCATATCAGAGATCAAGTGCCGAGCTGCCTCAGGTGTTTTGTTCACTAATGCCCCACCACTAGTTGCATCATCAATACTCCTATCTTGGGGTGTTAACCCCTCATAGAAATATTGAATAAGTAACTGATCAGAAATTTGGTGGTGGGGACATTGGTTGCAGAGCTTTTTGAATCCTTCCCAATACTCAGACAATGATTCACCATGAGCTTGTCTTATCCCATATATCTCCTTCCTTATGTTGGCGGCTCTTGAATCTGGGAAGTACTTCTCCAGGAAAATTCTCTTAAGATCATTCCATGTCCTAATTGAGCTAGATGGGATTGAGAACAACCACTCTTCAGCCGCCCCCTTTAAAGAGAAAGGAAAAGCCTTCAGCTTGACATGCTCCTCCTCCACACCATTCGGCTTCATTCCATTGTAGATTATATGGAACTTCTTAAGATGAGCATGTGGATCTTCCCCTGCAAGATTATTAAAACAAGGAAGCAAATCGATAAAACTAGGTTTAAACTCAAAGTTAGCATTCTCAACATTAATGCAAAGAGGGTGGTTCTCCAAATTAGGAGTTGCAAGCTCCTTTAAAGTCCTTGGTTGTGCAACTGCCATGTCTTCTTGGTAGTGGTAAGTGTGAGTGATGTTGGGAATAGGAGATGAAGATGAACCAGACTCGTTGGGGTCCTCGTCAACACCAGATGGTGATAAATTGGCAGGTTGTGCACGTGTAAACGATAACTTCTCCTCAAAGTTGGATTGGAAGAGTGTGTTGAAGGTTTGGCATTGATCAAGGATGATGAGATCGTGCAATGGTGTTTGAACAAGAATTCGGTTAGAATTGATAAAAAATTCGGTATAGAATTGGTCTAACTCGGCTTGTTCTTGATATGAGAGTTGTTCACCGAATGATTGGGACATACAACCTTCAAGACAAAAGGTTAAATGCACCAAATCACAAAAAGAAAGAAAAATAACACGCCATCTATAAAAGAAAGCTAAAACTCAAGATTTTAATCTCCGACAATGGTGCCAAAAATTTGATAGGTTGTCGTTAGCCTATAAATTTAATCCCCTACTTAAATTGATATGTAGTATAGATGAGTAAGGGTATCGTCCCACAGAGATTGAAACACAAGGAAGAAATCTAATTTTCAATCAAAGGTAAGCGTGTATATGCTAGGGGAAAATCAAAATTAAATGCAAATTATATCTAAGATGAACAAATGCAATATTTTATTCTTAAGATGCTAGATGCATGCGGCCAAATTATGGGGGGGTTTGCTTGCATCAAATAAACAAGAAAAGAAAGAAGAATTGCGAATTAAAAACAGAAAATTTTAGAAAGTGCCAAATTTTTTTTAAGAAGAAAATTTTGATAAAAATTCAGATTAATTAAAGATCAATTGTAAAGGTTTTTACTAATTCCCTAGATTGAGTTTAATCATTGAATCCAAAGATTTTTCCAGCCAATTTATGATCAAAATTCGAGTTCACCATATAATAGTTTTTGCATCCAAAACTAGCATGTAATGTAAAACATTTTCATGCAAGCATCAATTCAAAACTAACATGAACAACACAAACACACAAGCATTAAGATTAGATGGCTTTGATCCAACCTAAAATTATTCAAAGATGACTAACATACATTAAATAATTCTATGCTCAAGAACTAACCCATTAAAATTCTACATATACCTTCAAACTTTAATAGATTAATGCCACTTATTTAATGAAAGTGATGACTACACCTAATTCAATTAATTGGAAAACAAATTATGAAAGATAAATTGAATTCTAGACTTCTAAAATATCCAACATAATTCGGCTTTCATGCAGTCCATGACCACAAATATTCAACCATAAAATAGCAAGATTCAAGCACAAAATCTCATAAAATCAACCCATAAGAATTAGCTATTAACCTCCACAATTGAAAAGAAAACTTATTTCATGATTAGAATTAAAATAAAGTCAAGAATCTTGTTTAAAACCATGGTGCAAGTTTCAGATATAAAGAACAAAATGAAGAAGAAAATAAAGGAATTAGGGTTTTTTACCTAAAAAATGAAAAAAAGGAAAAAGTGGCTTATGGCTACAAGAAAACAAAAAGAGAGAGAGCTTATTCTATTCTAAGGGACCCTATTTATATCAGCTAGATGAGGTCTGGTCTCCCCTAAAAAGCAAACATGGAATAGGACACGTAATCGTCAAGTTGATTGTGGAAGCTTTCTTCCTTGCATATGTTACTTCACTTCAAACTTGTTACTGCACTTTAGACCTGGATTTGGGCATATTTAGGGCTTCTTTGTGGGCTGAGCTACTCTTGGAATTCTTTTGGGCTTGCTCTACATCGAATTGGTTCTCTTTTTAAGTCATCTATGGACTGGTTTGTCGCCACAATCCATCCAAAATTGGCCCTAAACTCTGATCATTCTTGAACTGATTATGTTGGCTAATTTATGGACCAAAGTCGACTAACCATGAAAAATAAAATATAGAACTTGGACTGTTCAAAATTGGTCACCAGAAAGGTCATTGAGTCAGCTTCAACTTGAGCATTGGATTGTAGAAATCCGACGGTTGGATCTCATATATGAATTTTTTGAAATACAAGAGGTCAGACTAAACGTCTCCAACTTTACGGTAGTTTTCAAATATTTACTTTTCTCAAATGACAGCTCAAAAAGTTCTGAAACTTAGTGGAAACATTCTTCAATGAGGCAAGATTATGCCTACCAAATCTTAGAATTTTTTGATGCACCCATTCCGAGATAAAGATTCCCAAATGTCCAAAGGTCAAATCTACCATAAACTAAAAAATAGTGTTAATTTCAACCTATTAAGGACTTTTTGTATTTTATGTGTCTAAAGCTCTAATAATTATAAAACATGATAAATAGACCATAGATATCATAAAATACATGCAAGATACTAAATATAAGGTACTAAAAATATATACAAATATGATTGCATCAAATACTCACGATATCCTTAACCTGACTATGCAAGGCTAATTGAATATCTTTAAAAACTACAAGACAATCAAGAGTTAATTTACAAAATTTTTAAAGCATATCAACATAATCATGAGCCACTATACAACAAAAGTATAAAACAGAGATTACCACGGTGATAATACCCCGAAAATGTCAAAAGACTGCACGATCTACTCAAAACTTCAAACTCACCAAATTAACCTACATGGTTAGAAAGCGGAGAGGGTGAGTACACTATGTACTCAGTGAGCAGGAAAAAGCATATCATAAATAGAACCCGGTACACACTAAAGCGGTTTAAATAACCTAAGGACAGTTTTACGCATCTAACATGCACATAACCACCTATGAAGTGAATATGCATGATATAGAAACATATAGACCTAGTCTATGACTCATGCTATACTAATTACGAACCACCTAAGCCTAGCCTATTAATCACTCATTCAGTAAACATAAGTTCTAGTTCCAGTACACATGTGCAGAAAAGCATCATATGTAAAAATCAAATCTCGTCAGGAAGTTAAATCTCAAGAATAAGCTAAAATAATTATATGTGTCACCACTAGTTGGCCAAATTAGTGTGCACACCCACCGAATCCCTGTGTTAGCTTGACTTTCATCTATGGTGAGTCCAGACTACGGTCAATAAGAGCGACATGACCTTAGCTGATGACCTCGTCGGTGACCGGACCTCTAAGTGTGCAATCACCTGCGAGTCCTGTAGAATGGTGTCGTTACAAGGACTCGACTTTTATGTACCAGCGTTAAGGGTACGGAGATCGCTTAATTTGTTGTGCCCAGCACAAGATTGGCTAATTGTTTCCTTACCAATCACAAAAGTAATATATAAATATTAAGTACAAAAAAATCAAGTAAGGTATCATGCCTTTATTTATCGGTCCAACTGATAACATGGAACCTTGCTATGGCTCTAAGCCAAAGAGAACACATACATGCAACATACATGACTCGATTATGCATATGTAAGTTCCAAAACATTATTTCATGTGGTAAAAGTCATCTTTTGCACTCCAAGTGCAAAGTTATTCAAAAATGTAGATTCAGAAAATAAAACATTGTCTTTTGCACTTCAAGTGTAGGTTTGTTGAAAACAATATCATTCCTCAAAATTCGAATAATCAGTTTACAAGAAAATTGAAATTTTTATAATAATATAACTATAATATTCCAATCATAAAGCTTATGGTAAAACATTTTCTATAACAATTTATTCGTGCATCATCAAATCTAGTAATAATATAACATTTCGTAAAACACAATTTCAAATTTTCTTAAATACTATTTTGAAATGCTTTTAGAAATTAAACTCATAATATAAAGTTTCCATTTCTCATTTTCCTTAATCAATAAACAATGGTGATAATAAGTTTTCTGAAAACTTCAATACTGAAAAATAAATCGTCCACTAGAATTGGTATTATATGGTACCTCTCAAATCACTTTTAAAATAAATGGTGGCGGCATTATTATTACATGACTTTTCTTACTCAACATAGCCCACCACTAGTTTCTTTATCATACGATACAGTAGGCCTAAAGTCACAAAGTTAGTTCTGCATTGCTTACCCGCAACTGGTTACCAGTAATTACAGAGCTGGTTCTACATTGCTTACCCGTAATATGTTAACCACTACATACTAGTAGTTACGGAGTTGGTTTTGCATCGCTTATTTGTAACAAGTCATGGAGCTGGTTCTACATCGTTTACCCGTGATTGGTTAACCACTATTTATGGATCTAGTTCTATATCGCTTACCCGTAATAGGTAAAACGCTATAAATATACCGATATAATAACATTATAAAACCTAGCAATGTACTATAAGTAAAAACAACTCTTACATTTACAACTCGTCTAATTTTCTAAATTAAGTATAGGAGGATTTATATCTAAATTATTTCAATGTGACTCCTAATCATATAAAATTAAACTTTCAATTTAAAACTCATATATTGCCGTAACATACACTTATTCTGGCAATATTCACTTGTAAAATATCAATTGCATAAAACTCAATATAAATATTCATTTCATGATCAAATGAAAACCATTTGCATAAACTCAATTTAAAGAACAATCATATGTCATCAATTCTTTAACAAATAATTAAGTCATAAAAAATAATTAAAATGTACTCACATGTTATTAATTCTTTTGTAAAGAATTTAGTCATATAAAACAAATAAAATATACTCACATGTCATCAATTCTTTTATAAAGAATTTAGTCATATAAAATAAATAAAATACACTCACAACTTGCTAGTTTCCTTTTCACCACTTCGAAACCCTTCAGTTGACTTCGTTTTATGATCCAAAAACCTAATACCAATACATTCAACTCCTTAATACATTTTTCAATTAAATATATCATAAACAATGTCAACTTCATTACTTTCCACATACAGCACATCCTTAATCACATTCACATGGTTATTACTTCATAACCATATTTTAATACTAAAAATGCCCTTAAGGTTAAACTTAACATATTACACCTTAAACTTTTCCAATTCAATTTCATTTGATTTCTAATACTTAAAACCAATCCAAATTCACTCCCATGACATTTTAATACACATATTTAAGCCATAAACTTTCATTAACAATTTTTTGACAAAATCAAACACTCTAGGCCGAATCTCATCCAAAACCAATTCCAATTCAATTATTTTTCGTTTCTTTACTTCCTTAGCATCAAAATAAGCCATGAACATCATAAAACATCAAAATAGAATTTTGGATCATAACACATTAAAAACCCTAACCTTGGTCGAAAACTCATCTAATCATTTCCATATTTTTTCTTTCGTTCTTTCATCATTAAACTAGCTTCCTAATGTCATTCATTACTCATAAATCATCAAATAACAACATAAGATACTTTAGGCAATAGATCTCACCTTTGACCAAGTTTGACAAAGTTTGACCAGGGTTCCATACACTTGATTAGCGTGATTTTCTTCTCCCAATTGCTTCCAATGCGAGAAAACCTTGATATTACATGAAAATGGTGTAAATCACACCATCAAAACCAAATCTAATCTATAACCTTACAAATCAGATTTTTTAACAAGATTAGTAAGCTTAACAACCCATTTTCTTCTTCTTCTTCGCTTGAATGACCATGGAACTTTATTGGAGGTAGAAGAGCATGAAAAATGGTTTGGATCACTTTACTTTTTCTTAACCGTAGGTCTCTCTCTTTTCTTTTCTTTTTTCTCTCTTTCTCTATAATTCTCTCATCTATGGCCAGCCACCAATGGTTAAAGAAGATGAAGTCTTTGTTGAATTACAATTTTGCTCCCATTTCCATTATAATTACACCTTTATCCTTAGTAACATCTTATAATTACAACTTTACCAAAATGTCTCATATTTACACTTTTACCAATTCCACTTGTCTCCAATTAATTAGTTCTCTTCTAATGACTCATCATTCCACTAACTACTTGTAAATATATCAAATTGTCCTCTAATAAATACAAAAAGACCAAATTGCCCTTTAATGCATTTAATTCACTAACTAACCGAATTAAATTTCAAAAATATTCCATAACTGTCTTATCATCAAATTGACCATAAATTACTCAAATAAGGGTCAATATTTATTAATTGGATGCTTTAAAATAATTTCAAATGGGTTTAAAATCCTCAATGCCCATTATTTTCCAAAAAGAGCTTTTTAACCTTAAACTTTCGAAACTTTCGAAATTCATCCGATCGGACTTATTTTAAAACCACTTTAGGATCATTAAACTCTAGTATCTATTCTGGGTATGTTTCAAATTTTCGGGGTTGGGTCCACAAAATCATTATTCAAGCGAATTCACTATTCATCCAAAAATACTATTCACCCAGATTCACTATTGATCTAGAAATCATCCGGATTTCATTGAAAAGTATCATCTAAATCCTCAAAGTACATTTTGAGGCTTTTAAAGCTCATTCAGAATCATTCCGTAACTTTTCAGAGTTTTCGAAAATTTTCTAAGGAATTTTCGATCGAGTCCAGAACCATCTCTAATCTATCCATGATCTTTGTGATAACCTCAATAATACAGTTAAACACTTACATTACTCTAGTACACCCTAAATAGAGCATACTTTATAAATGCATATACAACACATTACATAGTACAATTATCAAACTAGCTTATTACAAATGGTGGATACTATTGGGAAATCGTGATCCGATCTGCTCCCAACTACAGTGAATAATTATAAAATCTTTTTATATTTTGGTTTTTCGAAAACCAAGATCTCTTTAATTCTTTAAAATGATCAACGCATAAATCATAATAAAGTGGAATCTTAATTCATACCTTATTCTAAATTTTGATTTGTATCTTGTTGTATTCCTCGAATCGTTTATAAAACCGGTCCATGTCAACTGCCATAGCCACACAAGTGTTTGGGCTCTAACGATATCTACAAAATAAGTTAAGAGAACTTTGTAACTCCTACAATAACAGTTAAGCAAGAAGTACTAACTCTATCAGAGCTTAAGCTTATTTATAATAGATTTTGGACATTTTAGTAATTTAATTGAAATTAAATTTCAGTTTCAATTAAACTTTAAATATATTACAAATAATTCTAATTAAATACCAATTATGCCCAAATAAGATCCAATATCTCATATTGATCTTTATTTATTAAATATTTCATATTTAATAATAAAGTTTCTCAAACTTTGCAATGAAGTCTAACTTGATTAAAATATCTTTGCTCTCTTTAACATATTCTATATGTGAGACCTATCGGGTTCCCAAATATGTTGGCAATGATTATAAATTAAAATTCTAATTCATAATCATAATCAGATAAATTAAAACTCCTTTTACTTTATGTTTAATTCTCCAATTAAAGAATTTATAGTCATAGATCAAGATTAGTGTCTAACAACACATCATGACCACCCAAATATTTAGGAATGTCAAAGTAGTTTTGAGTAACCTTTCTAAGCATGATTTTTTTGTATCATTCAATCATTTCATCATATAATGTTTTGATTAGACATAAAGCATGGAATTAATGTCTACTCTTTTTTAGTCCAATCACATTAGTTCTCCACCATTAGCTATCGATTCAATTAATGACATTTATAAAGTATTTACAAAGTGTCATTGCACCTTGTCTAAGCATTTCCCGAATCAATACTAGTCGAGAATAATGAAACATTCTCCCTACTTACTTTAGGGTGATAAATTCTATCTTGATCACACAACTACCTTCATATAGTTTATGCTATATCCAACAACTATCGATTGAATGACCCATGATTAAATAGGTCATAAGTAGTATCAAAACATAATAATCCCTATACAAGATAACTTTGAAGACCTCAAGTCAAAGGATCACTTATACAATTATCACAATGAGAATTTCATATCCATACAAGTAATGTTCCAAATGGATTTTTTATATCAGGTTTATTTAGTGAACTTGTTCTCTAACAAGGAACCACATGCTTGTTTAAGTATCTTCATACTTTAGCCTATGAGATTGACTACTTCCTTCATAAGAAAAAATATAACATGTGATGATCTTTTTATGTTTTATTAATGTCTAGTCTTAATTAAACAATACCTAAAAGTAATTTAGGGATAATACATAAATGCAATATGAATTTTATAATTATAATCTCATCATAATTTTATTTGCAAGTATCTGTAAATGTTTGAACAAGTTGTCTACTAAGAGATATTTTTTTCTCAGTATGAACTATGAGTAAATGAATATTATGACAGGTAATGCAAACAGGCATAATGAAATAAATTATGATATTTAAAATACACATAAACATAAATCAGATAGATTAATGCTAAGTAAAAGGATGAGAAAACTTGAAACATGATTATTATTCATACGTTTAGTGTTGTCCCTCTGTGTTTTTTCTTTTTCAACGCCAATTCTCTTAGGCTATAAAGAAAAGTTGTAAAGGAGAGACAAAAGATAAGCAATAAGAGTGTTTTATTTTCTCATGCCCCTGAAGGCTTGGTGCTTCTTACATTATATAGAACCGGAAAAGGTTCAAACCAGATAAAAAGAAAAAGTAAAAGCTAAAAAAGTAGATTCCTTATGAAAAGGAGTCAACTTTTGAAAATGAAAAAAAAAAGATGTCGGCCACATGATCGACAATGAGTACACAACTTTAATGATTACATTGTTAATAATTACAACCGATAATACTTTTCAGTCTTCAATAATTACATCGTCAGATGAGCTATCATCTTTGACATTTAATGTGGAAGGACAATGAGGACACTTATGAGCTAGATAGTGCTGTAATTGCTTACAAATGGATTGTTTCCAATCGTTGGATAAAACATTGAAGACTTCAGAATTATATGAAAATTGAGCTTCAACTTGTTTGATTAGCCGTAGAGAGTCAGCAGCTATTGGGGTCTTATAAGAGGATGTCATAAGAAGATGGGTCTACGATAATTGAGTTTAATTATTGATTCAGAAGTAATTTTCAAGCACTGTTGATAAACTCCTTCGATGCAGTGGAGATTGAATTGGTTGATTAAATCCCAAGTAACTTCATACTTTGGAAGTTCGTCTATTGGTGGGTACATTCCATTACAAATTCTAATATGAACATAGGCCAGTCTGGATAGTTGTATATATGAATCCTTGAAGTTGTCTGCTTTGGTGAAGATAGGATAAGTACTAAAAACTTTTATAAAAATTTCTCTTTCCTTGGAAAATCTGTCTTTATAATTTTTTGCTGTAAGAGTAAATCCAGCTGGGAATTCAGCTAAGCTATATAAATTGGTTAAGTAAATTGTGTCTACTAAACCACTTTGGAAAAAGAGATAAGTGGTGAGTGGATAAGCTTTTAGGAAAATAATGGCTTTTGGTCCACACCTTCCTCGATTTTGTGGATAATATTGAAAATTTTTTCTTTAGTCCATCCATTAAAGGCTTGAAAACAATCTAAAAAAATGTCTGAAGTGATTCCCTTCATTTCGTCCTTAAGAGCTTTTGTGGGTATAGCATTGATTCTTTCCATATTTATGGGTTTACCCAATCTTTTCAGTCTAGATTTTGAAGGTTGTTTTTCCAAGGCCTGTTTGTATTGAGGTTTAAGTACAAGATTTTTGAATTTTGTTAGGGCCTTTTCTGATTCTGACCTAGTGGAATAACTTTTATAGATATTATAATCTCATCATAATTTCATGAGTGCTTATGTCTTTTTTTTTGGAAAATGAAAATTGGATTAAATATAGACAAAACTATGTCAATATTACAGTGAGTTTAAGTCAAACACTATACAAACAAGTATATTACAAAATAGGTCAACTATAAAACACAGAAATCTACATTAAACAAACCACTGTCGTCTCTCATATCTGAGGAGAGAGAAACATGTAAATTTTTTGCAATTACTTCCTATCTAATCCAATTGAGAATCTTGTTCGCTAAAAGATATGGTACCTCCTCCAAGCTAGAAAATTGTCTACAATTGCATTCCTCCATAGGAAGTAGATAGTAGAGGAGAATGCAACTTTATAGAGAATTGCATTAGGCATACCTTTTGCAGAGTTCCAAATGGCCTAAGTCAATGTATGTTCCCAAGTATAAGTATAGCCAGTACCTGGCAATATGTGCAAAATCCTGCTCCAGATTACTTTCGAGTAAAGACATAGAAAAAAGACATGTTCTTTATCTTCAATAGTCAATTTACTTAACAAACAAGTTGAATCCACAGACTTGTGCCATTGACTTTTAGTCTAAAGTCTTTTTTTGATCGCAAGCAAAGCTATAAAGGAGACTTTAGGGTGAGTGGAATTGGTCCATAAGGGAGAAGACCAAGTTACTTCTGTTAACCCTTGAACAAGGATCTTATGGCATGATTTATTGGAGAATTTTCCATTCAAATTTGGGGGCCAAACAATGGAGTCATTCATCTGCACATTATCTATGAAAGGGAGATGTTGAGCTAAATGGTTAAAGCCTCTAAAATTCCCAATCCATTGATCATTGAAAATCAAAGAAGATACTTTAAGAGCAAGAGGTATTCTTTTTCTCAAGTATTGTACTTGTGGGTTGAGAAAAATGGGGCTCAAATCATGAGTGCTTATGTTTATTTTGCTTTACTACATATTTCTTAAGGACAGAAAGAAACAAAGGACTATAGATGGGAGAAATTTGGGAAAAAAGAAAATTAGATTAGGTTGTATTTTGATTTTTCTTTAATATTAATTAAATTAATATCTATTTTGAAAAACTATCTATAATTGATATTTACGTAGAATTTGTAACAACTAGCATGATTTCTCTCGTCATCATCATTAACAAAAAGTCCAAAGTTAGGTCATTTTTACAAAAAATTGAAAATTTGGACAATAGTAAAATTAGAGATTTTTTAATAATTAACCATAAAGTTTACATATAAATTTTCTTTTATAAACTTGCTTTTATTATAAAAATTGTAACCACTATTAATTGGATAGTAAAAAAACAATCCTTAGGACGTGGGCATGCCAATATTAACCCAATCTTGATAAAAATCCTTTTATGTTTTTATTTAATTTCTTTATTGATATTAGTTCTCAATAATTAGTAATAATTAGCTATGCATAATTAAATAAAAATGAAAAACTTAGGCCCTGTTTAGTTCTGTTTCTTTTTTTTGTTTTTCGTTGTGATTTTTATGAAAAAATAAACAACTCATTAAAACCTGTTTGGACGAGTATTGTTGTCGTTTGTAATATTTTTAGAATCAGTTTTGGCACTGCGTCGAATCTTCTGCATCTTCAAGCCCTGCTACAATTTTATGACGATTGCTCCAGGTTTGTGTTTGCTTTTTTTGCTTGTTACTCTGTTATTACGTTCCTACGATTTCTCCATATATTTATTATCTGTGCTTGCTTTCAATCTCTCCACTACTGTGTTATCTGTGCTTGCTTTCATATCTCTCTACAATTATTTTGTTTTTGTGATTTCTCCACTGCTGCGTCACTGCATTACTTCACTATTGCATAACGCGTTACTTGCGTTACTTCACTACTACATTACTTGAGGGTGTTGATACTGAGACAAATTGTTAAAGCTTACGCATGGGTATGACAGGCTTCATGTAGCAAGGATGTTCATGAACAGTAAGATATGGCGGCAATGATGTTATACTTGTTTGATTTATTTTTTGTTTTTATTTTTGGTTTTTTAAGCTTCGTATATAATCTCATGATGGAGCTACTACTCTTATGTAATCTACTTTTTAGTTTCCTTTCCACTCTTAAAGTTCGTATCTTTCTTTAAGCTGGAGAAGAAAGGTCGTGTTTTTTTTCTTCTGGGATTTTGATGGAGATATACAAGTGTAAGTTTTGTATGAAGAGGTTCTCTAATGGAAGAGCTTTGGGTGTTCATATGAGCTTTGTGTTTCTCCCAAAGCATAAGCACAAGTGCAAGGGAAAATTTGTTTCTCAAACACCTCCAACATATATGATTTATTAGCAGATATTCAGTGGTGTATCCATCTTCTAGTTATTCTTACAAGTTGTTTTAAAACGAACAATGAAATCTTGTCACTGTAACGTAACTATAGGCATGACAGGACCACATACCTATAAATTACTTCTCAAGTTCTTGTTATGGTCGTTCTTCTAGTGAGAGGTAACGGGATTATAGTGTAAAAATGGTGATGAAACGATGCTGGTAAGGAAGATAAACTGGGAAAATGATGAAGAAATTTTATTTCTTATAACTCTGAAAAGCTATACATGAGGTTTTATATATACACGATTACCTATATATACAAAGCTAAAAGAATATCTCTAACAAACTTTGACAGCAAACATTTTTGTGGTGAGCTGTAAAGGATGTATAATTGATTATGATTTATTTGCAGACAAAAGAACGCAGGGAGTGTGGGTGAGGATGATGTGGTGTGTGTTGGATGCAGAGGGCATGAATCACTGGACTAACAACCCCTCTCAAGTTGGTACTGAAGAGAGGATGCCCAACTTGAAGATAGCATTGCGGAATGTGGCAACGTGGAGAGCCTTCGTAAAATAGTCAGCTAGTTGCATTTTAGAAAGCACGTGTGATGTGGAGATAAAACCTTCAAGGACAGAATTTCGGACGAGGTGGCAATCGATTTCAAAGTTCTTTGTCCTCTCATGAAAGATCGGAATGGCAGCAATATATATAGCGGTCATGTTGCCAAAATGAAGTGTGATAGGTAGAGGGGTGGTGACTTGCAAATCATTCAAAACGTAGTAAATCCATCGAAGTTCACAAATAGATATGGCCATGCTTCTGTACTCAAATTCTGCTGAGGAGCGACTAACAACCCTTTGTTTTTTAGTTTTCCAAGAAATCAGTGCGTTTCTAAGAAATACACAATAGCTTGTGATGGACTTTCTAGAAAAAGAACAGCCTACCCATTCAGAGTCAGCATAGGCGTGTAAAACAGGTGATGCTTGCACTAGGAAGAAAAGTTTCAGATCTGCAGAGCTGTGTAAGTACCTGATGACGTGTGTCAAGGTGTTCCAATGTGGCATCTGGAGGGCTGTGTTAAATTGACTAAACTGTTAAATTGAAAAAGCCAAGTCTGGTCTTGTAAAAGTAAGGTAGAGTAACTGGCCTACGAGCCTGCGATACTTAGCAGGATCGTGAAATAAAGTTCCGGAATCTAAACCGAGTTTAGTTCCTTGAGGGAGGGGAACAGATGCAGGTTTGGGATCTGGGATGTTTGCTTTGGTAATAATGTCTTGTATGTATTTGTGTTGAGACAAAACCATTTCGAAAGTAGAACAGGCAATTTCTACGCCAATGAAATATCGCGTATAGCTAAGATCCTTAATCGAAAATTGAGTATCCAAATAAGCTTTGACATCCAAGAACAGATTCTCACTGGGTCCCATCACAAGAACATCATCTTTATAAATCAGTAGTGAAGTGAAAGAGGGGCCAGTACCTTTAGTGAAGAGACAGGAATCAGAAGTTGATTATGAGAACCTAAAAACCTGAAGTTTTGTTGTGATTTCCTTGTTCCATTGTCGACCCACTTGCTTGAGGCCGTATAGAGATTTTTCTAATTTGCAGACTTGACTAGGTAGAGCTCGGGTATACCCTTAAGGGGGGTGGATGTATATATCTTCATCAACAAAATCGTGGAGATATGGGTTATTAATGTCATAGTGATAGATTGGCCAGTTGTTTGCAGCAGCAAGAGCTAACATGATGCGAACGGTTGTCAATTTTGCCACTGGGGAAAAAACATTAGCATAGTCAATCTCTACTCGTTGGTTAAAACCTTTTAACACCAATCATGCTTTTCTACGGTCGAGTGAACCATTGGGTCTTCTTTTGATTTTAAAAATCCATTTTGTCTTAAGAGCTTTTTTCCTTTAGGTAAATTAGTGATAGACCAAGGACAGTTGCGTTCCAGAGCCTCAAGCTCATCATTCATCGATGTCACCCATAATAGATTATCTTTAGCAGAAGAGTATGATAATGGTTCACTTTTAGCAGAAACAGTTGTACAAAACGCAATATATGGTGGATTAAAAAAATGTTAGAATGAGAGATGAAAGAAGTCATCGGTACTGACCTGGGATGAGAATGTTGTGGCTAAGCAAGCAGTGTCGAAAGAGGTGATGTAATCATCTGGCTAAGCAAGCAGTGTCAAAAGAGGTGATATAATTATCAAGGTATTTGGGTTTGAGTTTATTTCGAGTACTAGTTCTGGGTTAGAAGAGGGCTGTGCGATTTGGGGTTGGGAGAGGCTGAGATTCATCAATGGGGTTTAAAAATGGAGGATTTATGGTGGATTCTATGTTGGAACTGTCGGTGGAAGTATTTAGTAGGTCAGATAGGTTAAATGGTGGTCGATCAATTGTATTGGGTATGTGAGCTTGGTGGGTGTTAGTTGGTTGTTAGGAATTTTGGTGTGATGAAGGTGGGGTCATCGTAGGCTAGGTTTTAGGTGCAAAGATAGGATTATTTTAGAATAGTGTATGTGACATGATTTTATGGAGGGGCAATAGATGTGGTATAAGATGGTTGTATGGAAATTGTTATGCCTGAAAGTTGACGTCTCTCGAGATAAAAAATTTTTGGGACGTTAAATCCATCAATTCGTAGCCTTTTTGTCCGGACACGTATCCTAGGAACAAACACCAGGTAGCTCGTGGTTCTAATTTTTCTTTTATGGATTTGGTGTTTGTGGAGAAGTAAAGACACCCAAAAGTTTTAAGTTCTACGTAGGATGGGATTTTCCCGTATAATTTTTCAAATGGTGTTTTACTTTTGAGGGTAATCAGTTGATGATATACAATGAGGTAAGGAGGGCTTCACCCCAAAGTTCTTTTAGTAGGTTTGCTTAAAAAAGAAGGGCGCATGTGATTTAAAGTAGGTGTTTGTGTTTTCTTTCCACGGTACCGTTTTGTTATAGAGTGTAGGGACAAGTTCGGTGGTGTATGATCTCTCGTGAGAGGAATATTTGTTGGCAAAATTGATTTACAAATTCGGAGCTGTTATCGGTCCTTATGCAAAGTACGGGTATTTGGAATTACGTATGTATCATTTCAATATACGCTTGTAAGGTTAAGGGGACTTGGGATTTGTTGTTTAGTAAGTAGGTCCAAGTGGCTCTAGAGAATCCATCGATGGTGGTCAAAAAGTATGATGATCCATCGACGTTTGATATGATATATGGGTCCCATAGGTCCATATGGAGGAGTTCGAAAGATTTAGTGTCTATGATTTTGTGTATGGGGAAGGGCTGTCTCTCTTGTTTTACAATGGGGTATATCTCACACAAATACTTATCAGGAGCTTTTAATAATCTATTTGGTAAATGCATTAGTTTGTTCATTGATACGTGCCCGAAAAGATTGTGCCATAAATCGAAATTATCCACTACATGATTTGCAATATAGTTATTTAAGTATAACTCCAAGGAAGGACCTTTTAGGCTTTTTGGTGGCAATATGTGCTCGATTTTGAGGTTGTAAACACTGCCCTGAGCTTCGCATGCAGCCACAACATAATCATCATGTAGGTCCTGCAAAAACAAGTAATTTCCAACAAATATGGCAGCAACTTTCTTTTGTGTGGCTAATTTATTTATGGATAATAAGTTGTGAAAAAAGGAAGGTATGTGCAAGACATTATCAAGGGTCACATTTGGTGTTAACGGAACTTTTCTGATTTGTTTTGTGGTTCTTATTGAACCATCAGGCAAGGTTACAGGACTTATTCTTTTGGGTTCAGTGATTTCAGAAAATACGGAAGGGTTAGGGCTCATATGTGTAGAGGCACCTGAGTCCACTATCTATGACTCATTATCATACTGATTCTCGTTAAAAATAACGAGTTTAGTGAGTTTACTTGCAAAGCTATTATATGCTACGTAGTTTGCTTCGATGGAAGATTTACCCTTGACCATTTTCATGAATTCCTGAACCTATTTTGCCAGACTTATGATATTCATATCAGTATCATTCTGCTTCGTCTCTCCTTTAGGCTCAGTCTTAAATTCATCAATTGGGGTCTCCGTTGTTTTTGCAGCAAAATTATGTTTGCCTTTCTTCTTCTGCAGTTCCTTATACCACTCTGGGACGCTATGTAGCAAGAAACACGTGTCTTTTGTGTGTTCGCAGTCCTTGCAATGTTCATAGTACTTTTCTTCTTTTCTTAATCCGAACCTTTTTCCACTGCCTTCCCTATTCATAGTTCTCCTAACACTTCCAGTATTTGCAATCAACATAATAGACATTTGTCTTACACTATTAGAATTCATAGCTTTCTATTTTTCAATTGTCAGCGCCATGGAATAAGCCTTGTTAACTTGAGGTAGAGGATCGATTAGCATTATTTGACTAACAACGTGCCCATATTCTTCTCTTAGACCAAGCAAAAACTTCATTAGTCTATTGTTATTTACCATACATATATTGTATTTTGCAGTTTCACAAGCACACGTTTTGAATGGCATCAAGAAATCTATATCATTCCATAGGCTTTTCAGCTTCATAAAGTACGTAGTAACAGAGTTATTACCTTGATGTAAATTGTTTACCTCCTGTGCGAGTTGATACAGGTGAGGCCTGCTGCTCTCACCATAGCGAATCTTCAATTCATCCCATAAATCCTTTGCTGTAGTCACTACAGTGAATGAGTCAGCTATCTCTTTAATTAGTGAGTTTAGCAGCCAAGCAATCACAAGATTATCCACTGTTGCCCATTTTTTCGCTAGGGTTTCGTCGTCGTCTAGTTTACAAATCTCACCATTTACAAACCTGAGCTTGTTTTTCGATTTGAGTGCTATTACCATAGATCTTCTCCACGACAGATAGTTGTTCTCGTTGAGCGGAGTTAACCATCAAACATCCTGGTGTATTCGCTGCGATGGTCGCGTAAGCTTCAGTTTCTATTTCCTTGTCAACGTTTATGAGTGAGTTGCTGGTTTGGCTTTGATTTGTATCAATCTTAACCATTTTAAGTGTTTGTTTTATTTTGGGTAGTTGGGATTGAATATAAAATGGGAAAATAATGAAAAAATTTTATTTCTCATAACTCTGAAAAGCTATACAAGAGGTTTTATATATACACGATTGCCTACGTATACAAAGCTAAAAGAATATCTCTAACAAAATCTGACAGAAAACGTTTTTGTGGTGAGTTTTAAAGGATGTATAACTGATTCTATTTTATTTACAGACAAAAGAATGCAGGGAGTGTGGCTGAAGATGGTGTGGTGTGTGTTGGATGCAAAGGGCGTGAATCACTAGACTAACAAATGAAAACTAACTAGTTGGGAAGGTATGCAAACGAATATGTGGAATGTCTTTTGCCAGCAAAATGTGTACTATTCTCTTGTATACTTTGTTTATAATCTGAGTGGGTTAGTTGATTATTAAGCCTCTAATTGGAAGGAGAAAAAGGAGGAGCATAATTGAGATCAGTTTTCATGACAGGCTGGGCTTGTGCACAACATAATGTAAGGTTGTCAAATAAGTTATTATTTTTGGTAGGGCTGAAAGGAAAAGAAGGTTGTATGATGGAAAACTAGGGAAGAGTTTTGTTTCTTTGTTATGGTTGCTAGTGATGGAGAGTACTCATACTCACTCAGATGTTAGAATTTTCTTTTTCCTATTATTTTTACTGGGAGTTGAATTCCATTTTCTAGAACGACCAAATACAGTTTTTTTTCTTCTATCAAGAATATGAAAATCATATATGCACTCTGTCAAATATGAGAGTTGATGTTGAACTCTTCTGTTTTCCCCCATTTGCACCTGTTCCTTCGTCTCATCAAAATATCTTTTTATCAGTTTTTATATCGACAGCTGAACAGTTAGTTGATGAGTTCTTAGTAAATGTAATTGTTGGTTTCTTTAATCCTCCACCACCTTCCTACCAATTTTAGATAGGTCACACGAAGTGGGTATCGTAAAAAGTTTGTTAAGACAGACGGTGGAGGAGCCCATTCCATGCCATTGCCACTTTCCTCTAATGTAAACAAACTAGTTAGATAATGGAGAGTAATTTTGGTGTTTTTGAATTGCATAAACATCACGTCATACCTTAGGAAAAAACTAGATCTTTATCATGGAAAACTTTTATGAAATGCAAGATTGTTACTGGTGTACAGTCTATGGAGAAAGCTGAGCCGCCGATTGGAATATGTAACTTCAAGCCCCTTTTTAGTTAAGAAGGTCATAAAGCTCTGAGCTCCTTTCTTATGTGAAAAAGGGCCAAACTATTGATAGAAGCTTATAATGGTTTTGGTACGAGAAAAGAAGAAAGAGAGAACATGAAAAACGTATAGAGAGAAATAGTTGCAGAAAACATACATATCTAGAAGAAAGTACTGCAACAGTGACATAGACAACCTTTCCAAGTAGTTTCAAAGAGACAATGAATGTGAGTAGGGGCCAGCGATCAATCAGCAGTTGACCAATCAAGTATGTGACAACTCCTTGTGCGCAGAAGTGTACAGGCTACGTAGGAACCTGAGAGATCTTGGAATTCTAGATTTACATCCTCTAGGATTCTTGGGGTGGGGTCTTAGAGGTTTAGGATTAGTCCGGCTAAGCTGGGATACCTAATGTAATCCAAAAAAATACAAACAATTAAGTATTAACCATGTGTGTAACATTATTAATGTCTTACAAAATCCTAATAGTTTTAATATTACATATTATATTGCGAAAGCTATAAAAAGTTCTAAAGTGCCCAATTTTTTGAGATTTTCTCAATTTAGTGCCTAAGCTTTTAAATTTTTTAATTAAGTTACCATTATTTTATAACCTTAATAACTCAATTCTTTGTTAAAAAAATAATAACTCAATGCAAAATGTTAGTTATATTAGTATTTTACTGATTTGGTCAAAATAATTTTTTATTGTTCGTGACATGTAGGCATCTAAATGAAAAATTAATTGTCAACTAATCATCTACGTAGATTAAAACACCTAACCCAATGTGTGAAAGAGGTTATAGATTGAGTGTTTTAGTTCATATGGATGACTAGTTGACATATAATTTTTCACTTAGATGTCAACGTGTTATAGATAAAAAAAAATCCGTAAACTAAATCAACAAAATACTATCAGAACTAACATTTTAAACTTAGTTGTTAAATTTATAAAAATTTAGTCACTTAATTAAAAATTTTAAAAAATTAGGCATTAAATTATGAAAAGTTAGGCGCGTTGAAGCACACGAATATTAGATCAACCGGTTATGGGAGATCCAAAATGTGGTTAATAAACAAATGAACGGAGTAAAGTTGCAATGACAAGTGGTCTACAACGAAAGCGATGTAATTATGCTTGAGCCTCCAATTGGGTAAACTTCGACAAGACTTTTTTTATGAGATGATGGATGAATTAATCCATCTGTCATCCACAATCCAAAAAAAAAAATCCCATAGAGATATGGAAAGGGTTGGTGATGCAAAATTAAAAAACAACTCTTTAGATGAGAGTTGATTAGGAAAGCCCACCCTACATGGAGCCTCATATTATCGAAGAAAGCATTCTTTGTTTTGTTTTCCAAGAAAGAACCATCCCAAGTTTGGGAAAGTGACATCAACCCAAGAAGCCCGTGTAACCGTAAGAAGTATCACCGGCTGGTACCACCCTCTTTAGTCAGGACCCTTTTATATCTTCAATTTACGAGTTCATCTTTATATAATCTCAACACCACATTTCATTTCCTTCAGTTCTAACTTCTCATTCCCCACCAGAGAATAGTGCTCTACGAATTACTCCTGGTCAGTTCAACTTGTAGTACCGTTGCTATCTTTCCTTTCAGTGAACTATTTCTATGGTTCTTTATTTTCATTTAATATGATATCGAAAATTTTTAAATTCTTTTAGGCCTTCAATGCAAATGTACATCTTTGTTTTGGTGCTGATGTAGTATTATGGTTACTGGCATAGATCTGTCTTCCTTTGTTCTCTGTTGATGTCCATCCAGAGGCTGTGGTTTTCTTGCTTAAATTCTACTTTTCCCCATCTCTCTGTGCTTTCTTTTGGGGTTGCCACAAATTTGTTTTCACTTGTTTTTACTAAGGCAACCCGTTACTCGAGGAAAGAAATGGTAATGTAACTAATAAAAAAGTTCAATGGACTTTGAAGTCGGATTCTGATCTGAGTTTTGGCAAAGCTGTGTTAATTTCTTTGGATTTAGCAAGTTTTTATATTGCATCTCATTTCCTGTAATTCTTTCCATCTCATTTCCTGTAATTCTTTCCATTCATTTTTCTCTTTCATGGTTCTAGTTCTCACTAACATCTGCCATTTTATGCACACTAATTTGATATGCGGGTTTATATCTTATTTTACATTTTCTTTAACAAAAATTGAGTATCCCCAGAAAACAAAGATAGTTGGATCCTTTCTTAGGCATCTATTGTTGAACTTTTTGGTGTTAACTAAGCCAGATCTGGTATTTGGTTGAGTCATTACATTTTCGGGTTTATATGGTTTTCGCATTCATTAGGTAACATTAGCACGTTCTTCCTGTTCAAATTTGTGATTTTACTTTACATTGATGTTGACATTCAACGTGATTTGATTCTGGCAGTAACTTGGGGACTGGTCAAAATGGACAGGGAACCTCATATTTTTGTGAAAATTATGGAGATCTCCTCGATTCTTCTGCTGAGTAGTACACTGCTACTTTTCTTTACAGCGCCAACATATGCTCAACCATCCAGTCCTCCAGCACCGACACCAATACCAACGTCATCACCATCACCAGCACCAGCACCTGCACCGGCTTATGTAAACCTCACACATTTGCTTTCAGTAGCTGGCCCATACACCACCTTCCTCAACTACCTTGAATCCACCAAGGTAATTGATACCTTCCAAAACCAGGCCAATAATACTGAGGAAGGTATTACCGTCTTCGTGCCATCCAACCAAGCATTTGATTCCTTAAAGAGGCCTTCTTTGGCAAAGCTCACTCAAGACCAGCTTAAGCAACTCTTGCTTTTCCATGCGTTGCCACATTATTATTCTTTGTCTGACTTTAAGAATCTTAGTCAAGTAGGCCCTGTTAGTACCTTTGCTGGTGCTGGCCAATTTGCCTTGAACTTCACAGACACGTCAGGGACTGTGCACCTTGATTCAGGATGGACTAGAACTAAAGTTACTAGCAGTATGGACTCAACTGATCCTGTTGCGATTTATCGAGTTGAAAATGTCCTGTTGCCTGAGGCAATCTTCGGAACCAATATACCTCCAGTGCCAGCTCCAGCATCATCTCCTGAAATTAGCCCTGCTGCAGATAGTCCAGCAGCTGATGCGAGTGCAAAGATTCATGCCCCAGGAACATCCCCTCCAAGCTCGTCTCACAGGATTATCAACTTAGGTGTCTGGAGTCAAATGGTTTTCGCAATTTCATGCGTGCTGGTCTTGCTCTTGTAAAAGAGAGAGTAATTCGTTGGTGGTGGTTATTAATTTATGTCAAGAGGGTCCATAAGAATGAATTCATTTGCTTTGTTTTAAAACCATTTTTTCGATTATGTATGTGTGTATAATCAAATATTGGTTCTTTTGTATTCTCTGTTTTGGTTCTTTTGAGTTGAGTTACATATTCTTAAGCAATCAACTTCCCTTGATAAAAACAGATTGCTGTATACAAGGAAAAGAAGGTGATTGTGGACTCAAATAATAGCAACAATGACTTTTATTCTATGGACTCAAAGCTGATAGATTGACAATTAGTGCCTACAAAGTTTGATTCGCTGTACCCCATACCTTGAAAGAGACTTTGCAAATCATTAAGTAGCTTGTGACTTCCATTAGAATCCAAGTATTAGGAGCGCTTTTCAGAGATTACTTTTTGTCCATTTCACGTGTTTAGGAGGTAGAACCATCCAATCACCTTAGAGGAGACCATTCTAACTTTTGCATTATAAAGTGCGCCGAAGCCTTCTGGAAAATAAGAGTGACGTGAAATTTTATGGACCACGACCCAATTGGGCGTTCACATCAACTCACCGAACTCAAATCTTCATGACCAGCTCGTGCAGCAACTTCAAAGACCAAGTTACCTCCTGAGCTATATCCATTTCGTACAATCAACCTGGTCATTAAGCCGCGACTCATGTGGCTTTCCTTGAGCAAGTGAACATAGCTAGACAAGCAACCTTGTTACTAATATTTTATAGTTCCTAGTTAAAGTAAAAAAATAAACGATCTTATTTGTCTCTTTAAGACTTTCATAAACATCAAAATGACGTAAAATAGGGATAGATTAAGAGTGAATCTCGGGTAGGTGCCCTTCTTATGTTTGCCTAGGGCGAGCCTGCAGACAAGGGAAATCTTTGTGGATTCTTTTTTCGATTCTTACTTTCTTAAAGGTTCTTAGAGAGTGAAGTGGTTGTGGAGGGTAAAAGCGAGAGACAAAGAGAATGAAGTGGTTGTGGATTGTAAGGACTTGCTTTGGTGGAATAATTGGCGAGCTTCCGAACCCATTGCAATGGCCTCAACTTTGCAACAGACGACGTCTCTTCTTGAGACTTCCTCTAATAACAATACTAAAGGCATACTACAACACACACACACTTTCTTTTTTTGCTTTTCTTTTTGTCGATGTTTCTCTTCCTTGATCATTTTGTCTTATTTCTGTTCAGAAAGTTGAAATACAAACTCGAGGGAATAATTACATAACTTTTTCGTAAGTTTGATTTTTCAAAAATTAAGATCTTTTTAATTTTATAAAATGATTAACACATGAATCATAACAAAGCATAAATCATAATTCGTACTTTATTTTGAAATTTGATCTTTGTCTTGTCGTATATTTCAAACTGCTTCTGAAATCGATTCTCCTCAATCACCGTAGTCAAATAAGTGTCCGTTCTCTAACAGTATCTAGAGAACAGGTTGAGAGAGAACTCTGTAATTCTTACAGAGAAGATTAGCAAGAAGTGTTATCTCCATTAAAACTTAAACCTATACATAATAGGATTGGACATTTTAGTAATTTAATTAAAATTAAATTTTAATATCAATTAAACTTTAATTAGAATTAAAATAATTCTAATTAAATATCAATTATGTTCAAATAAGATCCAATAGCTCATATTGATCCTTATTTATTAAATATCTCATATTTAATCATAAAGTTTCTCAAAATTTACAATCAAGTCTAGCTTAATTAAATATCTTTGCTCTCTTAAACTAATTTTTTATGTGAGATCCATTAGGTTTCCAAATATATTGACAATGATTGTAAATTATAATTATAATTCATAATTAGAATTAGATAAATTAAAATTTTCTTTTTAATTTATCTTTAATTCTTCAATTAAATAATTTATAATCATAGATCAAGATTAACATCTAGCAATGCATTATGACCACTCCAATATTTAGGAATGTCAAATTGGCTTTGAATAACCTTTTCGTGCATTATTTTTTCATATAATTCAATCATTTAATCATACAATATTCTGATTAGACAGAGCATAGAATTAATAAGTACTCTTTTTGAGTTTGATCATATTAGTTCGTCATTAGTCATCAATTCAATTAATGACATTTGTAAACTATTTACAAAATCTCATTCCACCTTGGTCAAGAATTTCCGAATCAATACTAATCGAGAACAACGAAGTATTCTCCCTAATTACTTTAGAGTGATGAATCATATCTTGAACTATCTCCATATAATTTATGCTACATTCAATGACTACTGATTACACGATTAATATAGATCAAAATTAGTATAAAAATATAACAATCTCCATACAAGATAACTTTGTTAACCTCAAGTTAAAAGATTAGTTATACAATCATTACAATGAGAATTCCGTAGACATACAAATAATGTTTCAAATAGATTTCTCATATTAAGTTTGCTCAATGAACTTGTTCTCTAATAAGCACTCACATGTTTGTTTAAGTATCTCCATACTTTAACCTATGAGATTGATTATTTTCTTTATAAGGAAAAATATAACGTATGCTAGTCTTTTTACGTTTTATTAATGTCCAGTCTTAGTGGGACAATAACTAAGAACAATTCAAAAATGATACATAAATGCAATATAAATTTCATAATTATAATTTCATTTGCAATGTATAATTATTTCATGAACTTTAACATATATATATATATATATATATATATATATATATATATAAACATGTAAAAAAAATACCTTTAAATATTTTGTCAATAAATTACAACCAAAGCAATTGACTGTAAGGTATAAATTATATGTGTTAATAGT
>JANZXP010000002.1:11811076-11836523 GCA_027576715.1 Erythroxylum flavicans
TTCAATTAAATTACTAAAACGTCCAAAGCTTATTATAAATAGGCTTAAGCTCTGTGGAGCTAGCACTTCATGCTTAACCCTCTCTGTAAAAGTTACAGAGTTCTCTCAACCTGTTCTGTGGATACCGTTAAAGGTCGGACACTTGTGCGGCTATGGTGGTTGAGACGGATTGCTTCAAAAACGGTTGGAGGGATGCATCAAGATAAAGATCAAGCTTCGGAATAAGGTACGAATTAAATTTCTGCTTTCTTATAATTTGTGTTAATCATTTTATAGAATAAAATAGATCTTGTTTTTTGAGAAATCAAAAGTCACGAAAAAGTTTCGTGATTATTCCGCTGCGGTCGAGATCGGATCTCAACCTGATTTCCCGATAGAGCCTACCTTAATTACACTTTTCCCTTTTTTTATTGTAATTATATCTATAATTACCACTGTTATTAATACTGTACTAATTCTAGTACCAAATTGAGTTCTAACACAGTATTATACTGGTATAGGTTAATATTGGGTATCATTTTAGGTCATTTTTTAAATTTATAAAATAGTTATTGAATTTTTAAAAAATTGTAAAATATTTCATTAGTATATTGTACTGTATACGTTATAATTTTACATCAAACATGTTTCAAAAAATCATAATAATAAATAATAACTACAATTAATATGAAATAATAATAATTTTTAGATATTTCATATATAAATAATAATCACAATTAATATGAAAAAAGACAATCATCATACAAATATGAAATTAAGAACAATATAAAGTATTTAAAATATTACAATTTTAATAATTACATCAAAATATCAAATACAAAGAATAATAACTATCCTTAACTTTCAAACTATTACAATTTATGATAAGAGTTCGTGACGAAGAAACAACCAAGTAGAAATAAAATCTGAAACAAAAATGTCTACAATTATATGTATATATAGAATTTAACATATACATCAAATATAAATAAAATTAAAAGAAAAGGATAAACAAAAATATAGAACTTTATTCAATCATCTATACAATGATACTTGCTATAACTGCACTGATCTCAATTATTATTTCGTACAAAATCCTCATCATTAAGATGAGCTCATCATCATTCAAGTTCAATGTACCAAATGACATGTCAATGCTTTCCCATATAGGATTATCTTCCAAGTCATTCACATCTACCAAAATCGATTCCTTAGAAACCCAATCCGCCAAAAAATCGATATTATCAATGTAAATTGAATCTAGTGAACTACTTGTACTATTACGAGTCTTAATAAACAATAAAATTTAATTATTAAAAATTATAAGAAATTATATCTAAAGTAATAATGACAATAACATACCTTTCTCAAAGCTTTAAATTGTAATGAATGACGACCAAATCAATCAATCTTTTGTGCTCCACTCTATTCCTTTTCTTAGAATGAATGAATTCAAATGTGCTCTAATTCCTTTCACAGGTTGTTGCACTCATAAATTGATTTAAAATTCTAATTGCAAACCTTTGCAATTTTGGAACACCAGTTTTGAATTGAACCTGCCAAGAAACAATAAATCATAAGACAACAAAAGTAATGTTATAAACAAAATAAAGTGATAATTAATTTTCAACAATTAAGAAAAGGGAAAAAGCTAATATCTGGAGAAAGTTTTGCTCTTTGTTGAATAGTAATTGACATCCCAAGATACTCATAAGATCACTTATAAAACTCCATTTGCGAGCTTAGGATATCTTGCATCATATCATGGGCAACAATTGTTGTAATAGTTAATAGCATTCTCCTATTAATTTCAGCTTTCTTTGTAAAATCTGGTCTGAAACAGACCTTGGGATTCAAAAACGTCCCAACTGAAAATAATGGAGAAGAAAGTTATCTTTCTCATATGTCATATGATGACTGTAAGATAAGGTATGTACAAAGAAGACCTATTTTTTATATTAGCCTTGATTCTTTCCTTTGCCCTCTCCATGGCATCAAAAAAATAACTCATTATTGTCTTTTCATTATTATCAGTTAAACAAAACACTCTCACCAAAACCTCACAAACTTGGATAACAAATTGGCACTGAAACCAAAAATTCAGTATCTTCTAGTGTAATTCTAGAAACCTCAAATCTAACATTAGACCTAGCATATTGAGATGCAACTCACTTATCACTTGTAAACATCTGTCTCAACTCTTTCTTCATCATAACAAAACACTAAAGTGATAAGAAATTAATTGCAAATCTTATCACAGCAGGACGACACAAATTCCTATCATTAGTAAAATCCTTTCTCATTAAATTCAACACTCATGTATAATTATAAATGAACTTGGTCACCATTTTAGCTTTCTGCACAGTCTCATCAATAATAGGAAAATACATAGTATCTCCTATATTTTTCATCATTAAGTCAATGCAATGTGCAGCAGAAGGAGTCCAAAAAAATAATTATACTTATTTTGTAACCTTCTTCTTGCCGCTTTATAAGCAGAATTGTTGTAAGTAATGAACTGAACATTATTTTCTTACCCTACTTTATTCATAACTTCATCGAATATCTCAAATAAAGTATTAGTATTCCTAACAAGGCTAAATGCATCAATAGACTTCAAAAATATTGAGTCATTTATAGAATAAACCAAAAAATCAATAATAGGCTCAAGTCTCCTATTTGTTCAACTATCACACATGATTGAACATGTATAAGTAGCCGAATCCATTTTTCTTTCTCCTAAATAACTTTTAATTTCATAAACGACGCAACTAGAAAGTTTATGTCTATAGTCATTAATAGAAAGAGCTTTGTATCCCAGACCGTAAGAGGCCATAGCATTCACCATCGGCTAAGAATAGCAAGATTGGGAAGCATTCGTCAGAGGTAAGAGTTGAAGAGAGCCTTGAGAAATCTACCCTAATTTGGAAGTTTCTGAAGAGGCATTCAGATGGTAAAAAGTGTTTTACCCTGAAGGAAGAGCTATGCGTCGTTTTTGTTGGGTCTCTAACGAAGTCGTTTTAGTCTTTATATAGTGTCGCTTAGTCCATTTCATGGAATGAGCTTGCTCTCTCTTTCGCTTTTACTAAACTAAGGACAAACACTTGTTGTATTTCATTTATTATTTCAATACAATTTTAACTTTTCCAAAAAAAAGATTGGGAAGTATTGAATGCTAAACCTGTATCATACTGCCATCTAGCCATTGCCATATCTATATTGTGAGTCATATCTCTTAATTGCATGGCACTACGAATTAAAGGCTACGTTCCAGGAGTTGTTCATGGTAAAAAAATTAGTCCTCTACCTTCTTCTTTTCTTAACATTAGATTTAGATGCAATACCACAAGTTTTGCACGGATTAAGAATGGTGCCCTACATGATGTGTCACCTTTACATCTCTTTAGCCTCATCTATAACACCCTCTAAAGTCCGAACCTCTGACCGAAGTCCTACATATGCAGGACCCAAATTGATAATGTAAACTCCTATTATCCATCTCTAGTCAGTCATATCTTATGCATATCTCATCAATCAAAAAAACTCGATAGTATACTCCTTAACCAACTTATCGCCTCTCCTAAGGTGTACCAATTGCAACCTATAGGCATCTCTGTGTGATGGTAGACTACGAGAGGATGGAAATAAAGGCAACAATTTAAAACAAATATGACTGTTGTCTGAGAGCAAGTTTGACCGAACTGCCACAATCATGCCACCATATCATGTATCATATATTGGTTGGAATCTAAGAGCAAACTCGACCAAACCACCCAAATCGTCTCATATCTTAATCAATGGATCAAATAGTAACCCAAATCGTCTCATATCTTAATCAATGCCCACCAAGTAACTCATACCATAACAATCCTCCACATCATCATATATCAAGACAAGCATAACATTGCACAACATAATATATATACGTGTGTCAATTCATATGTATAAGTATCATGTGTGCATAGATAATGATGATGGTTTCCATGATGAATATGAGAATGAGTTCTAATGCCTGCTCATAACCATGAATCTTAACTCATAGGAAGAATGTGCTCCTTCGCTCTAAACCTAGTGTCTCAAATTAGAGGGTTCTACTCCTGATTAATCTATAGAAAGAAAAATATGAATGATCATTAGGATTTAAAACCTAAACCAATTTTTATATACCTCGAGAATAAGACCATGACTAAATACTAAGGAGCTTTATTTTCTATTTAAAAATGGCGATGTCACATTTTACAAGGAGCCTACTGAAAATTCGACAGAGTTTTCCCTGTAAAACTAACATCTCCCTTCTTAAAGAATGTTCATTCCTACAATAAAAATAAACTTTTATATCCATTAGTAACCACATCTCAATTTGGGACTCCAAACTACATGTTTATGCCCAGTTGAATCCATATTTACATTGCAAAATCTATAATAAATCTAATCCATAATTCAGGTATACACCTTTATTTATACTCAGTACATTCAGATAGTCTCAATTCTAATCAACCACGACTCAATTTAATAAAGTTCATGCATTTTTATAAGAACATAACCCTTTACGAATTTTTATCTCACAAAATATGAATAATTTTAATATGTTACTTTTACAAAAATTTGATCCACATAATATTTGAAAATTTCTAAAACTATTTTCAGCCATTTTTAGGTTGATCGAAAAATCAGCATCATCACTGGAACTTGGATTACACACGCTACCGTCAGAGAGGTGGTGATCTTCACCACCCACCCATAAATGATGAGTTCACATCCAAGAATCCAATGACACTGGTCTTGCATCGTAACTCCTCCTAGTTTGTGAGAATCGAAGGTTCGAAACTCAAAGGTAACTCATTTCTATTCACTCATAAAATAGGTTGATTTGCATTGGGTTCTCCTCCTTTTTTACATTTTTATGGTCGTTAGACACGATGGTGATGTTAATTTCTCCCAAAAATGACTAAAAATAGGAAATCAATGACTTACCTAAATGAATCAAAATTTTCAGTCATGATTCCTCCAAATTTAAGTCATGTTTTAAAAATAAGTATAGGTGTTTGGTAAAGCGTCTTGAGAGCTTTCCGTAAAGCGCTAGATGGTGGTCAGATGGTGAAGGTATGAGTGTCAGAAGTTAGGAGTAAATAGTAACCTATATGGAAAAGAGTTTAAGAGAAAAAAGAACTTAAGCTTTCTTAAACATAACTTATACTTTTATAGGCTTTTCTCCTTCTTGGTCTATTATGAGTAATTTATAAAAATTTGAAACATTACAGATTAAATATAAGATTTCAAATAAATAATAATCAATATGAGATATTGGATTTTATTTCAACATAATTATATTTAATTAGAATTAATTCTAATTGTAATTAAAATTTGATTGAAATTAGAATGTTATTTCACTTAAATTATGAAAACGTCTAAAACATATTATAAATATGCTTAAATTCTAAATAAGCTAGTACTTCTTGCTTAATCCTCTTTACAACCACTGTAAACTTCTATCTACTTGTTTTGTGGATACTATTAGAGATCATACAATTGTGCAGCTAAGGAGGTTGAGATGAGTCGATTTTAGAAACCATTTGAGGGCAACAACAAGAAAAGGATTAAGATTCGAAATAAGGTACGAATTACAATTCATGCTGTATTATATTTTATATGTTAATTATGCTATAGAATTTAAGTGATCTTAACTTTTGAAAAATCAATTGAAAATTTTTATAATTATTCCGCTATGGATAGGGTCAAATACTACCTCGATTTTTTAACAAAAGTCTCATAATGATAACTTCACACCTTCATAACCTATTACTTGAGGAAATATTGGTCAAAGCTAAGAAACAAGAGTTAAACCTTAGCCCACAAAGTGTTGGGAAATCTTACCGAGATTCGATCTTGACCACAGCGGAATAATTGCAAAAATTTTTCTTAAATTGGTTTCTCGAAAACTAAGATTAATTTAATTCTATAAAAAGATTAACACATAAATCATAACAAACTGTGAATCTAAATTCATACCTTATTCTGAAGCTTGATCATGTTCTTGTCGTAACCCCTCTAATCGTTTCTGAAATTGTTCCGTCTTAACCAACCTAGCCACATAAGTGTCCGGCTTCTAATGATATCCACAAAACATATTGAAAGAACTCTATAATACTTACAGAGAGGGTTAAACAAGAAGTGGTAGTTCCATAGAGCTAGCATATTTAAAATAAGTTTTGGACATTTTAGTAATTTAATTAAAATTAAATTCTAATTTCAATTAAACTTTAATTATAATTAGAAATAATTCTAATTAAATAACAATTATGCTTGAGTTAGATTCACTATCTCATATTGATCCTTATTTATTAAATGTCTCATATATAATCATAAAGTTTCTCAAATTTTACAATCAAGTCCAACTTGATAAAATATCTTTGCTCTCTTCAACCCATTCTTTATATGAGACCCGTTAGGTTCCCAATTACGTTGGTAATTATTATAAATTTTAATTCTAATTCATAATTAGAATTAGATAAATTAAAAATCTTTTAATTTATCTTTAATTCTCCAATTAAATAATTTATAATCATAGATTAAGATTGACGTCTAGTAATGTATGATGACTACCCAAATATTTAAGAATGTCAAAGTGGTTTTAACTAACTTTTTTGTGCATGATTTTTTCGTATAAATACTTCTAATTAAATATCAATTATGCCCAAATTAAATTTAATATCTCATATTGATCATTATTTATTAAATATCTCATGTTTAATCATAAAGTTTCTTAAACTTTACAATCGAGTTCAACTTGATAAAGTATCTTGACTCTCTTCAACCTATTCTTTATGTAAGATCCATTAGGGTCCCAAATACGTTAGTAATGATTACAAATTATAATTATAATTCATAATTAGAATTAGATAAATTAAAACTTTTTAAATTTATTTTTAATTCTTCAATTAATAATTTATAATCATTGATCAAGATTGGCATCTAGAAATGTATCATAATTACCCAAATATTTAGGAATGTCAAAGTAGTTTTAATTAACCTTTCTTTACATGATTTTTTCGTATAATTCAATCCTTTCATCATATAATGTTTTGATTAGATATAAAGCATGTGATTAATGTCTATTCTATTTTAAGTTCAATCATATTAATTCTCTACAATTTCAATCATATTAGTTCTCTACAATTAGTCATCGATTTAATAAATGACATTTGCAAACTTTTTACCAATCGTCATTCTACCTTGGCCAAGGATTTCTTGAATCAATACTAATCGAGAACAATAGAACATTATCCCTAATTACTTTAGGGTGATGAATTATATCTTGATCGTACAACTATCTCTATATAGTTCATGCTATATCTAATGACTATCGAGTGATTGGCCTATGATTAAATATGTCATAAGTAGTGTTAAAGCATAGCAATCCTTATATAAGACAACTTTAGTGACCTCAAGTCAAATGATTACTTATACAATCATCAAAATGATAATTCCATAGATATACAAGTAATGTTTCAAATGAATTTTCATGTCGGGTCTATTTAGTGAACTTATTTTCTAACAAGCACCCACACGTTTATTTAAGTATCTCCATACTTTAACCTATGAGATCGATTACTTCCTTCATAAGAAAAAACATAACTTGTGATAGTCTTTTTGAATTCTATTAATATTCAATCTTAATATACATTGTCCAGAAACAATTTAAGGATGATACATAAATGCAATATGAATCTCATTATAATTTCATTTGCAATGTATCATTATCTAATGAACTTTATCATATACATCTAAATATGTACAAGATAAAGAATGTCCTTAAATAATTGTCCCAAAACTACAACTAAAGCCCTAAATAATAGCATCAATATTTTGTTACTTGTTATAGTTTTGTTGTTTATTTGACTTCTTCATTTTCCATTTCCATTTCTGAACTTTGGCAGCAATGCATGATATTTTCTCTTGGGATATTCAATCCCTCCGTCTCTAATCTGATATACTAAAAATTGTCTTTTCGATATCAGTTCGGCTTTAAAGTAATGAGCATCATTAACAATGTTGTTTCTTGTTGCTTAAATTTTGACATTTGATTTTGTGACTAGTGAAGTTTGCTATAACTTTCCTAATTTTGAGTAACATTGATTGCGAATGTCACAAGTATTACATTAGAAGCCAAAAAGGGTTTTGTAGCTTAATACTTGAGGTCTATTGGAATAGTTTCTAAGTTGTGTCTGTGAGGTGCTTTATGGAATTGCTATTTACAGGATGGATATTCTACTCCCATATTTAAGCCTAATAAGAAATAAAAGATTGTTCTCTGTTACGAGCTCTTTATCCGTTGTAAAAGGAGAAATACGTAATTCTATAATTATGTTATAAGTATAAAATTCAAAATGAATTGTAAAGCATGTTATGTTGATAGCTCTGATAAATTCCTATAAATTATAGATTCTTGTCTTTTAGACTCTAAGATTAGGTCCTAGAAAAATTATACGGTATTATAAAATCAAGGAAAGAAATTAAATAGGTGCAAACATAATTTGATCTTTTTAAACAAAAAATAGGAATAGTTTTAGCTTCTTTTTAGTCCCTTCTCTTATTTTCAAATTTAAGGTTTTGTTTTTATTTTATTTTATTCTATGATTTTAGTATTAACTAAATAAATATTATGTAGTTATTTAATATTGAATCCTAGTAAAATATAATTTAACATTAATTTTATATTTATATTATTTTTATTTTAAAATAAAATCATTTTGAAATCAAATCTTTTTTAAAATTTACATTTACTTAATAAATACATTTGAATTAACTTTTTTTACACATAAATTTTAAAATTTCAAAACAAATTATTTATGAAATTAATGTATTCTAATATTAAAATATTGATTCTGATAACATTAGTTTTAAAAATTGAAATATATTTTAATGAATAAGTGTTGGTTTAAACTAAAGTTTTGCAAATATCTTAGTTATTTAATTATTTAGTTTTAAATAAAATTTATGAGTTTATTATTGATATTTATATATGTGTTGTTTTAAAAGATCAAAATAAAATTCAATATGTAATTAATTTATAAAATTAATTTTTTTAATTTTTATTCAATTCTTTATTATTACTAATAATAAAAGGGTTATTATTATTATTGTTGTTGTTGTAATAATAATAATAATAATAATAATAATAAAATTTTAATTTCATTTAAAATAAAAATATAACTAAAAATTAAAATTAAAATTAATTGGACCGAATTTGTCATCCTCAATGGTAACTTATGATTAAACTAGAAGCCTTTCCATTAGCCAGTTTAATCCGATTAGTTCAATAACATAAGGTTAAAATATGTCAAAACATGGTACTAAAGAAATACTTTTTCCAAAATAATTTATATGAAAACTGTCTGCCAATTTTTACTTAAAACGAAAAAGAGGGTCAACCTACATTTATGTGAGCAAGAAGACAGGATTAACTTATTAAATGTTGTTTGACGAGATCAATGGTTTGAAAGGTTAGGTATAAAAAAATGAAAATAAATAGTCAAGAAATAATGTGGAAGTTTGACTATAATATGTATCAATCCCATCCCTGTCATTTCTGGGATATCTTTCTCAAGCCACTTTTAAAGGTTAGGTATAAGAAAAATGAAAATAAATAGTCAAGAAATAATCTGCAAGTTATGACTATAGTATGTGTTTGTCCCATCTTTAGACGTGGGTGTCATTTCTGGTGTATCTTTCTCAAACCACTTTCTTTGTTGTCTGTCTTCTTCTTCATCGTCGCTGTTGCTTGGAGTTACTTATAGGTCAGGATTGGAGCAGTGACATGGGACTCAGAGCCACGATTAGCTCATCTAAGAAACCTATCGAAGAACAAGGGAAACACATGGATGCTATAGAAACGTTGAAGACTAAGAATTCTGAAAGCCCAAACATCTTCCATAAACTTTATTCAACAGTTTCCAGTAAGTAATTTTTGCTTTCTCTGCAACATGCCCTTTCCAAACTTTTTAAATTTTGATATTATTTGTAAAATGTTTCGTAAGTCCCATATCACTTATAGAACAAATTATTAATCTATTTAAGGCTTGCCTTTATTTTCTGATTATAATTTATCTTCTTTTTGTAATACGTGACAGGTCCTCGGTCACGTATTCTGGATCGAACGTAAAAGGGCAAAAAATGGAGAAATGTGGAAATACCTGATTTTCAGTTCTGAAACTTTAACCGAGCTTTTCGAAGCCAAAACGAATTGCTCCCTGAGACACGGGCTATGACTTTCTATAGTTTTCTCAAAACACGAGCTCTCTTAACAGGTCAGAAATTCCTTATGCTCGTGAATGATATGAGCAATTGCAGGAGATCATAACCTATTTATATAGCTTCAATATCAGGCTTCTCCATCACAAGGCTGATATAAATCAAGTCCACACTAATCTAGATCCATTTTCCATCCGGACTTCGACCCGTTGATTTAGATCATTTATTGGGTCACTTTATTATCTTTATCTCGATCAAATTATGTAACTTAACCGATAATTTATTTAAAAACCAAATTACAATTAATAACTGTCCACTGAATGGGAAATTGACAAAATTGCCCTTAGGAGCAAAAATGTCTAACAATCTCCCCCTTGGACAATTATTAATTGCAGTTTTGACTCAACTTTATAAACAATTTAAAATTTTGGTTAAGCTACACTACTGTATTAGTCGACTAAGTTTAAAAACAAACATTTGATCCAAAGATGATGATAGTCCTACATTCTATCTTGCAAGACTTTCGATATCGGAAAATATCAGACACATATGTCATGTGTGACACAGGTCTAATACAATCACGTATACCTAATACCTCACTAACATGAATGGAAAAATAGAGTGTGACAGACTACGATGATACCTTTATGATCTAATATGTATCATTTTCATCTATAGGTTTCGATTTCTCCAACTTTATGCTAAACCACATTGCCAAACTGCATCAGAGAAATCCTGTTTTCTCTCACCGAATGCTAAACAGCATTAGAGAAAACTTGTTTCCTCTCGCCATATGCTAAACAGTATTAGAGAAAATCTTCATGTTCTCCAACTGAATGCTAAACTGCATTAGAGAACCCTTATGAGATTAAAAACTTATACCCCCCATGTCATATCAAACTCTAAGGATATATCCGTACAAAACTGTATGTGTCTAATGACATAGGCTTAAGGTCAATGTTTATAAATGCCCAATGACCTTTAACATACTTAAGATCAATAAAAATCTTGAGGCTTCTATAGGTATTATGACAATGTATGATAACATGTATTACTGAGGATAACCGATGATCATCTTTATTGATGAACTATCATACTGTCATAATATATCAAAATGTATAAATGTACATAGAGCAAACATAACGATTCCTTAACTTACAGTGTCTAAGGACTTCAAAACACCCATACTGTATACTTGTGTTCCAAACACAAGTGAGTAAAGTTCTTTAGTTAAAGAATTGAATTATAGTTCCTCAGTCTTTAAATACTCCAAACTTTAACATCACCTTTTCGTGTCAACTACTTCATGATCAAGAATTTGATCTCAGAATGCTAAGACCCTGTGATATTCAATGTTATTATTAAACAATACAGAAGCTTGATTATCACATTGCAACTGAATGGGTTTAGCCATTGAATCAACTACAGGCAACTCAGAAATCAAATTTCTAAGCTAAACCATCTGCGAAGCAGCCTATGGCATGCACTATGCATGCGTGGTTGAGGAAGTTACCCGTGTCTAACTGACACACTTCCACGACATTATACCTTCTGCAACCTTAAACTGTAACCTTAAGTGAACTTTTGATCATCCGGACACATAGCTTAATCTGAATCTGAATTGCCTACGAGGTTTAGTCTGTTGACTTTTTTATATGCCAACATATAATCCTTGATTTCCTTTAATTATCTTAACAATCACTGGACTGAATTTCAATGGTTTACATATGGTTTAATCAGATACTGACCAAACAGTCAAACTGCAAATGCAAAGTCCTGCCCAGTACATAGCTGAGCATACATTAGGCTATCAACCGTACTAAAACACACAGCATTCCTCATAACCTCTCTCTTTGCTCTATTATTTGGTCACTGTGCCAAACAGATTATCTCCCACTATGAGAGATAAGTGTTATGACAAGTTTACTGTTAATTGTATTAAACCTTTGTAATATATACTTAAAGTATGCATTTTGTGAAAGGTATCATAAGCGTTAAGATCTATCCCGGTGAATCCAAACACCTAGAACAAAAGATGCTACGTTAAGGCCTTTATGTCAAAGTTATTAACCAAAAGTTGCTTAACCTTATACAACATGGTCAAGTAATTTGACGTGAGCAATATATCATCCTTCTGTAGTAATAAGAAGATAACTTTGCTTCCCCTAATCTAGTATAAGCACCTTTTTAACTTCATTTTCCATGAAGCTGAAAGAGGTCATAACCTCATCAACTGTAAGGTTTCACTTTCGGGAGGTTTGATGTAAACTACATATTGATCTGCATAACGTGTAAACTATGTCAGTTCCATATGGATCCTAAAATCCTTCAGATTGTACCATATAGACCACTTTATAAAGGTTTTTATTCAGGAAAGCAATTTTGACAACGATTTCATGTAACTCTTCATCATCATGAGCTACAATTGCCTTAATCTCTCAAAATGTATCCTATGAGGGTATGAGAGAAAAGTAACACCAAAGTTAACATTTCTCTTTGAGTGACCTATCAAGCAATTGAGCTAGTCCATAAACCGATGAACTTTATTATGAAATCCGTCAGGTCTTAAACTTTATACTGACAATTTTGCAGTTATGCTACAAAATCAACTAGCTCCTAAACCTTACTATGCTTCATAGTTTGCATCTCATCAATCATTGCAACCCACCACAATTCCGCTGCGGGTACAGAAACAACTTCTGTAAAAGTAACTGAATTCTTAATATGTCTAATATCATAATCCTGTTCACCTAATAGACTATGATATCAGATGGAATAATAGGTCATCTCATTCTGTTGGATTTTCAAAACTGCATTAGATCTTGTACCCTTAGGAACTACTGTGTATACAGGTATGAGTTCTTGTTCCTATACAGGCATAGTACAAAGACCTAAATCTACTGGATCTAACTGTATGAGTAGCGGATATATAATAACTGTAGTATCCACCCTGTTATCATCCTAAGGGTCAAAAGGCCCACCATCCTCATAGACATCGTATTCCAAAAACTTAGCTGTTTGTGATTCCACTATTCTGTTCCCTCATTCTCTACAATAAAATCTGTAGCCTTTAGAGTAGTCAGGATATTTTATTTAATAGCAATGAATGGAATGAGCATGCAATTTCTCTTTATAAGGATTATACCACCTTGGTAGGGTAACCTCATACACGAATGTGTGTGAGACTGGGTTTTCACACTTCTAGATAATTAGGTAGATTAATCTTGTTCTGCATTGACTTTTTCAAGTCCTTCAGGGTGCGATTATGTCTTTCGACAACACACTATTTTGCTCAAGACTACCCGGTATAGTGAATCAAGTTTCTATGCCAACCGATTCCATATATCTAGCAACTGAACATTTTCAAGTCCTGAAACACCATGTTTGCGATGATATTCTCCACCACGGTCAGACCTGACATTCTAAATGAATTTTCCCAATTGGTTCTCAACCTTCAGTCTTTAAACGAGAACACATAACTGTAATGGGAATAATTATGACAAATGTCAAAATACTTTTGAAATTGCACAATGTAACTGTATAAGGTCTTTTGATATCCTTATGTATCTGACTTAACAAGTCAGAAGTATAAGTTGACCTCAATATCCTTATTCGTCAACTTGCCCCTGCAATAATCAACACATGGTCCCAGATTATCATAATCTAAAATTGAGAGAATGCCTTCCTTAATCAGTCTCTCAACTCTAGCTCTGAAAATGTGGCTTAAATTTTTATGTCACACCACATACGACTTTTCATTCATCAGAGTCCTTTATTTCATGACTTGTTCAACAAGATACGAAGAAGCATATATCTAATTCGGGGTAAGACACATTCTATATAAACCATATGACAAGAAAGTCGTATCATTATGTTTTGCATTAAACACAACTGTAAAACAGAAGTATTAAATACAAAACCTCAACCTTCTTTGTCCAAATTGATCCAAAGATCAAATATAAAATGTGTCGTGTAAAAACCTAAATAAACCTTGCTACAAGATTTAATACATACATCCCCTATAGATATTACTTCTTTCTAAGCCTTATACTGCTGGCTTCTTTATGTCTCCAGGACCTTTACCAACACTGATTGACTAGCATTGGTACGTGGAGAAGATTCAGTCTTTCTAACTTTAATCTTAGTGTGCTTCATCTTTGCCTTCCATTTTGTTGCTTCAAGGGCAGTAGGAGTAACCAGTTTGAGTTTCTCCTCCTCAGCAACGCAATGGGAAATCAAGGCATTGAAGTCACATTCTTCATCCTGCGAAGAATATGTCTTCAGCAGATTACTCAACTCTAAAGGGAGTGTTTTCAGAGTCTGGTGACTTATGAAGACATCAGGAAAAGAAATGTCTAACATCTTTGGTCTCCTATGAAGATGAATCATTCTTGACATGTGCTCCTTACTCCCCCTTTTCCCGTACTCCTCATAGAGAATAATTTTTTATTCAAGGAACTTGTCTTAGCACTAGATGAGACTGCATACCTTTAGGAAACATTTCCAAGAAATTACTGTTTTAAGCCTGTGTCCAGAAATTCACTATGCAGATCAGGTATGGATCTCTTGATGGTCATCGGATATAATTTGTCAGACCGATCCTGGGTTTCATAGGCTACTTGATGAGCTTTCAAGCTCATGGATGCAGGTGGAGATGACTTATTTGTCTGTATGGTCATATCAACCTCAGCTATTTCCATGGCATTCAATACATCCTCTGTCTACTTCGTGTATTGAAACCAGTCAGAGTTTTAATGGTGACACTGATTTTATTGACCGAAAAGGTGACTCTTTAGTAACTTTGATTAAATCAACACAAATATAGAATAACAGCGATACTAAAAGCTATTAAATAATATCTTTCTTGAAAATCTGATCACACATATTATGAAACACCTTTGGGCAGAATACATAATATATGCAATTAAACTTCCAGCATAAAAAGCGATTAGAGTACAAACCGTCAACTCTCACGATACTACCACCTCTGCGTGAATAGATCGTTCAAATAATGGCTTTCCTCCATCTAATGCTTTTATGATCATCTCAAAATGTTATGTAAGGCCAACACCTTTGGGCAGAATATCCAAACATAAAGTTAGAGACATCCTCCAACAAGTAAATAGAACAATCCAAAATACTGACTTGAAAGGTCACTTTGGTGACTACATTCTCATCAGTATCCCTAAAAGTCCACTAACACAAGGGATATAACTTTATGTTATCCTCACATTCTTTATGGACATATGGTATGTGACAATATAACTTCAATAAATGCAACATCCGAATGCACAGTCTCATTGTCGCACACCCGTGCTGAAGACATTCTCTAAAAACTTCATTATCGTGCATAACTAGATACCGACCACTCGAGATACAAGAATCCCATGTATCTCCTTTATGGTAAGTTCGTTGCACGAAAATTCACTCAAAAATAGCTTCAGAATGTCTTAATTCCTTTTCCGATTAACCATCATGCGATCCCAAACCCTGAATATGAGATCCGAGACATGACAATTTGAAGTATCATTCTCAAGTGATGTCCGAAGCATGAAAATTTACTGGAAATCGGATTCGGAATACCTTAATTCCTTTTTCTAGAGCTAAACTTTAATTTATTTTGATTTTTTCTATTTTCTGGATTTATTACTAATGTTATAAATCCAGAAAATAGAAAAAATCACTTTATAAATTTTTTGGACTTGGAAACTGACCCAAAACACTCTGGGGTACCTTATGAGAAATTATATTTTTTTTGTTTTTTTACTGTTACTGTAGCTGACGTCCGTATGCTGACGTCAATGTGCTGACGTCACGCCTACGTCATCCACTCGTTTGCACGGATGGCACGTGTAGAACACGCGCCATACCAGACACAAGGGCAACGCATTTTGCACGTGTTGTGCACGAGCCCGTCACGTGCAGACGCGCTCACTAACGTTGGTACGTGCATTGCATGTGCCAGAAATGCGTCCCGCGTCGGTGGAACCACGTGCCAACGGGTATGATGCACACGCCTGACACTACCACACGCCCGCGGCATTGTTCACCGTCTAGCGCGTGGCCGACACGAGCCCGACGGTGTCGCGACTCTTATCAGAAAAAGGCAATTTTCAGTGAGTTTTGGGACAATTTTTATACTTCTCGGGCTCGTTTTCAACCCGTTTCTCAAGGCTAAACATATGTACACTACTTTCATGCAATAAAAACTAAGAAAAAACTGAGAAACGGAAGTTAACTCTTCGAAAACCTTATGGAGAGAAAAACTAAAAATCTCCGTTTTTAACTGCCCGATCACACCACCACTCTGATACTACGTGTAATACGTGACGGGTCCTCAGTCACGTACCCTGGATTGAATGTAAAAGGGCAAAAAATGGAGAAATGCGGAAATACCTAATTTTCAGTTCTGAAACTTTAACCACGCTTTTCGAAGCCGAAACGATCTCGAATCTACCGCCGTCTTCACAAGAATTACTCTTTGAGACATGGGCTATGCCTTTCTACAGTTTTCTCAAAATACGGGCTCTCTTAACGAGTCAGAGCTTCCTTATGCTCGTGAATGATATGAGCAACTTCAGGAGACCATAACCTATTTATATAGTTTCCTTATCGGGTTTTCCCATCACAAGGCCTATATGGACCAGGTTCACACTAATCTAGATCCATTTTTCACCCAAACTTTGACCCATTGATTTAGATCATCTATTGGGCCACTTTATTATCTTTATCTGGATTAAATTACATAACTTAATTGATAATTTATTTAAAATCAAAATTATAATTACTAACTGTCCACTGAATGGGAAATTGACAAAATTACCCTTAGGGGCAAAAATATCTAGCACTTTTCACCTTAGTGTTTTTGTCTCAACCCTATTTATTTTTTGGTTTAACATTCTTGATCCAATTTGGACAAGATGATCATAAGGGTTAGCTAAAGATCAATATTAGGCTTATTCAAAATTTCCTATTAGGCCACAGTATGGCTTAGTCAAGCTCTTACTTCTCTTTTTTCCTTCTTTTTTTGTCTAATTTTCATTTTAGTTGGCCAAATTTGTTATAGATATTTTTCTTTCTTTCTTTATAAGGTTGTAAACGTAATGCACATATTTCTAGAAATGTTACAGACATTCTAAGATTTCTATCATTGTAACTGCTTGCTCTAATCTTGTACAAGAGCTTATAAATAGGATGTTACTATTAAATGAAAAAGTAGCTAAAAAATTTTCGTCTTAAATTCTATCACGATATTAGAGCAGGTCTTTTGTATGTTCTCGACTACTTTTAGCATGTGTTGATATGCCCCTTTCAACTTTTATTTCTTGTATCCTTCTTTTTCTTCACCATGTTAGGATCTTCTTACACAAGCATTGTTACTAATTAGTCTCACCAAAATTAGTCACATAATCAAAACAACAACCTAAATGGCTAATTTGTTTTAGTCACATACGTTAGAACTATCATCCTTTCTTCACTCACTCTCACTAATTTGCTTTTTGTGCCTGTCTTTCCTTTTAATTTGGTTTCAATCAACAAACTTGCTAGCTTTTGTCATTGTCATCTAACCTTTACCCATGGCTCATGTTAGATTGAGGATACCAAGTCATTAAAGATGATTGGATTTGCTAGCCAAGTCAATGGCTTATACTATCTCTCTCAACCAACTTAAGATCCTAACCCTATACTTTTTAATTTTTCTTTACATTAAAACAACGTATGGCATAAAAGACTAGGATACCACTCTAAATCAAAGACTGGAAATCCTATCTAGGATATATTCCTTTGTTACATTTCAATTCATAGAACAATGTCATGTTTGTCATTTTGCTAAAAAAATGAAGTTGCACTTTTATTCTAGTGAATCAATTGTGGTGTCTTGTTTTGATTTTTATTCATGTCAATATATGTAGTCCTATAACAGACCTTCTATTATTGGTTATAAATTCTTTTTGACTATTATAGATGGCCATAGTAGAATTACTTTGATATATATGATGAAATAGAAATTTGAGACTAGAGAACTAATTAAAGGCTTTTATGCATATGTTAAAAGATAATTTGAACAGCAAGTTGAGTGCATTTGTAGTGATAATGACATGAAATATTCCATGATAGACTTTTACAAAGAGAAGGGGATTTTACATGAAATTATATGTGTAGAAACATCACAGCAAAATGGAATAGCTGAAAGACAACATATTAAAACCCAAGCTCCTAAAGCTATGAAGTTGCAAGCCTAAGGCCAATTCTACACTCCACTACCCTCCTGTCCATGCTCACCCCACCTTCCCCCTACTAAATAGCCTCCTCTCTCATAACAACCTCCTCATGCATGATAGAATCCCTCCCTTTATTATTGTCATGTGTCCCCCTCTTTCTCCTAGTATACACCCTCCACGCTCTTGGACCCCATTGGATTGGTCCAACAGCTGACCCATTTGGTTTTGAGCTCCATCATTTCCTTCTCCTTCAAGAGCAGTATTGTCTCGAGACTGAAAGAAGGAAATTGGCTTCTAATATAGAATTTGTCTTCCCATGCCGCTTCATTGATTGATTTTTCTTGCCATTTAAGTATCAGTTGATGATTATTTTCCCCATGCTTCTTGACAATGCTGGCGGTCCCCTTTTCAGGTTCAAGGGATTCTTTTAGTTCTCCAACCATTTTTTCTAGTAATTAGGATGTAACATATTTGTTGCCTATAGCTCTTTTTAATTGAGAAACATGAAACACTGGATAGACCCTATAGAGGTTTTGGGAAGCTGTAATTTATAAGAAACTGGCCCCATTTTAACAGTAACCTGAAAAGGTCCATAGAGCCGTGGTGCAAGCTTCTAATTTATCCTTCTTACCACTGATTGCCGCTTGTGTGGCCTAAGATTTAAGTGTACCCATTGCCCTACTTCACAAGAGACCTGTCTTCTATATTGGTCAACCCTTTTTTTTCATTTGAGCTTGTGCTTTATTTAAATGAAATTTTAACTATCTAAGAGCTTCATTTTTATCCTCCAGCTCTTGTGAAACTGCTTTAACTCTTGTCTCCCCTAGAATAAACTACTTTCGGCCATAGATAATCTCAAATTGGGTGGAACTTATGGAAACATGAAAAGTTGTGTTATACCATAATTCTGCCTAGGGAATCCAAATTGCCCAAGTTCTTAGTTGTTCTGCTGCAAAACATCATAAATAAGTTTCCAAGCACCGATTAATGACCTTCGTTTGTCCATCCATCTCAGGATGGTAAGCTAAACTCATTTTCAAAGTAGTTCCTTGCAGTTTCTATAACTCATGCCAAAAATTACTCAGAAAAATCAGTTCTCTATTACTAATGATAGATTTGGGGATCCCATGTAATCTGACTACTTCCTTAGCAAACACTTCTACAATACTCTTAGCAGAATAGGGGTGTTTCAGTAAGATGAAGTGTGAATACTTAGAATGACCATCAATTACTACTAAGACAGCTTCCCATCCTTTAGATTTTGGAAGGCTAGTAATGAAGTCTATTAAAATGAAATCCCAAACTACCTTAGGAATTTATAATGGATTCAGTAATCCTACTCGAGACAATTGAATATTTCTGTGTTTGGCAGGTGTCACATTGTCTAACAAAGGCCTGGATCTGTTTCTTTATGTCAATCTAGTATAAATTTGTAGCAATTCTCCTATAAGTTCATATATAACCTGAGTAGTTGCCTTGAGGGGTAGAATGAAATATTTGCCATCAGTTTAGGGAACCAAGGAGAAGAAGAAATTACCAGTCTATCTTTACAATATAAGATTCCTTAAACTAAAGAAAACCTTTTTACTGACGTAGGATCACGTTATAGGGCTTGGACAATTTTTTGCAAAGCAGGATCCTCTATTACTTCTTAACGCAACCCTTGGCCATTAACCTATGTAGGGAAGGATAATTATAATCTAAGTTTTGGTTCCTCATAGGCCCTAGAGAGAGTATCTGTAGCACCATTCTCATGACCAGGTTTATAAAAAATGTCAAAGCGGAACCCCAATAATTTAGCAAGCCAAATTTGTTAATCTGGGGTAGATATACGCTATTGGAGGAGGAATTTGAGACTCTTTTGATCTATAAACACCCTAAATGATCTCCCTCAGAGTTATGGTCTCCAGTGTTGAATGGAAAGAGCTAGAGAGATCATTTCGCGCTCATAAGCTGATTTGGCTAGTGTGGCTGCTGAAAGTGCTTTACTTAAGAAAGCAATGGGTTTGCCTTCTTACATTAATACTGCTCCAATGCCCTTTCTCGATGCATCACATTCAATATCACACCTTGGAAAAATTCGGTAAAGACAAAACAGGTGCTGAGGTGATTATACCTTTTAAAGAATCAAAGGATTGTTGTGATTCTAGCCCCAATTAAATCCATCCTTTTTGGTCAAGTCTGTTAAGGGCTTGGCCACCTTCCTAAGCCCATTTATGAACTTCCAATAGTAGTCCGTAAGGCCTAAAAATTCCCTTACTCCTTTCACATTTTTGGGTATCGGCCAATCAAGAACTACCTATACCTTTGCTGGATCCATAGACACTCCTATCCCTGAAATTAAGTGGCCCAAATATTCAGTTGTAGTTTTGCCAAGCTGACATTTCTTCTGATTCACTACAAATTGGTTTTGTTGTAAAATGGAAAGCATTGTTTGAAGATGTTCTTGATGCACATGCCAAGTTATGCGGAAGACTAATATATCATCAAAGAATACCAGTACTATTTTTTGTAGGAAGGGCCTAAAAATATCATTAATTGCTGCCTGGAATGTAGATGGGGCATTTGTAAGGCAAAAGGGCATGACTAAATATTCAAAATGCTTATCATAGGTTCGGAATGTCATCTTTTCTATATCTTTTGGCCTCATCCAATTTGGTGGTAACCGGACTTGAGATCTAGCTTAGAGAAATATTAAGACCCATGCAATTCATCCAATAACTATTTAACCACCAATATTGGAAATTTTTTAGGTACAGTGGCCTTATTAATTTCTCTACAATCTACACACATCCTCCAACTGACATCCTTCTTCTTAACTAAAATCACTGGGCTAGAATAAGCACTATTACTCTACCAAATAACCCCTCTGGCTAGTATATTCTAAACCTATCGCTGAATTTCATCTTTATGAAAATGAGGATATCTATAAGGGCGAACCGTGACTGGACCTTATCCTGGCAGCAAATTTATGGCGTGGTTATAGTGACAGGATAGAGGGAGTCCCTTAGGTTCCTGAAACACTCCTACAAAATGATTTAATAGTTCCTACAGTTCCTCCTTTTGCTCTGTAAAGTACAAGAAATTGTATTTTTAGTGAAAGTAAAAGTTGTCAGTAAAAGTAGTAATATTAATTACTATCATTAATAATGTCCAATATTTGAAGTTGTCACCTCCCGTCACAAATACCTCCGTCACTACTGAAATGGTGACTAATTTAAGAAATGGTCACAATTATGCAACACATTTGTGACACAAATACTGTAACTAAAACTTGCGACATTCTTCATAAAACTATACGATCACAATAACTTTACATAATCATGACAAGTTTATCGTCACAAATCGAATTAAGTTGTAACAAAACTTACTTATATTGTGACAAAAGTGCCAACACTAAAACCTATGAAATATGTGACAACAATATATGGTCACAACAACTTTGCATATTTATGACAAGTTTGTCGTCACAAATAATATAAAGTAGTACCGAATAAAGTCATAACAGTACTTCATTTTATTGTTACAATAGTATCGTCACTAAAATAATTATAAATAGTGACAAAATATTTGTCAATAATAATTTTTTATCAATGACCATTACTTGTTGGTGATTAATAATTTAATAAAAAGGTTTCAACATCATTTCGTCAAAAAATGAAAATTGGTTCTTACAAAAAAATTACATTATCACAAATAAAATTATCAATTTATCAATGAAATTACATTAGTTGTAAAAGAAATTTGCATCAGTGGCTATATTGTCTAATAGATTTCATCACAAGTATGAAAGTTATATGTTACAATAATGTTGTCACTAAATAAAGAATATATGTTACAATTAATTTATCACTAATGTGTTCGTGTTCATCACAAATAATATTATTAAATTTTGCATTGGTGGCCATAAAATAGAAGTTGTCACAAATGATACAAAATTTTAGTGCCAAGATATTATTAGACAAGCAAATAAAAATTATTAGTACATATAAAAATATAAAAATGACCAAAATGTAATAAATTATAATTTTCAATATATAAAATTGGAAATTTTAATATCCAAGAAAATTATTTATTACAATTATCTCAAACTATTATGTACTAATTTAAGCTAAAACTCTCCAAGGTAAAATTTCCTGGCTATTCTTCATGATGAAGTTCATTGTTGATTTGTTTCCTACAAAATTTAGTACTAACATTTTATAATAATATAATGATAATGATAAGAAGTGATACTAACTATTTTAGATTTTATAAATTTATAAACTTATATGAGCAGTTGGGGTATTTGAAGTTATGCCAGTTGATGGATCTTCAATTAAGGTAGAAGAATTAAGTAACAAACTAGGAATTACTCCAGTATTTGCCAAATGTACAAAAACAGCTGATATTTGTTTCATTTCCGTGGCTTTCTTCTCAATAGCTGCATCCTGAGCTTGAATCTCCTCATTTTGATCTTTAATCTTTTCATTTTGTGTTTTTGTGACTTCAGTAAATCTTGCAACTTCATCGTCTAAATCATTTGCATGTTTTTTTTGTAGCCTAAGCTTCAGCTAGAATTTCACTTTTCTCTCAGGACTTAGATGTTATCTCTTTAACACCCAAACCGGGTGAATAGCTTGACTTTCTTTCTAGGATAAGACTGAAATGCTCAACGAGTGGTGGAGGTGCAAACGAAATCTTTTCTTTATTTTTCTCTCCCTCTTCTGGAAGCTTATTTTGCATATTTACATAGAATTTGAAATTTTATTTAAGTAATATTAAAATTTATTTAAAAAATCTAATTTGACTATAACTTTCATACCATAATTTCTTCTCCATTTGGCTTTTGTCGCGATACCTTCCAAACTTTAACAGCATCGGGCCATTCATTAGAATCTTTATCTTTCTAAAAAGAAAAAAAACAAAGAAAAGACAAAGAAAATTAATGATTAATTGGAACTTATTTTTTAAGAAAAATATAATTTTAATCTTAAGTAAATAAAGTTTAACTTCAGCATCCCATATGCAATTTGCACAATCGACTTTTAACCAGAAACTGATTTCATCTTTTGATTTCCCCTATTACTTGTGTTTCTTTCACTTTGCTCCTATACATTGATAAATAATTTATTTTTAATAAAAGAAAATGACTAACAAAATAAATTAAAGTATTTAAATTTACCTTAAAATTTAGAGTCTCCCGTTTATTCTCAATCAAGCATTGCCAATCACCTTCGTCCACATCCTTTGGGCAATCTTTGCTCTTGAGATAGCTTTTGCGTAAATGATAATGTCGATTTTTATATTGTGCATGCATTTATTGTATCACATAAGATTGTACCTGATTTAAGAAATTGAACTTATCCTAAAATTCATATAAAAAACATAGTTAGGAAAATTAAGAAGCAAATTCAATGCAACAACAAAATTAAACTCTATTGCAATTAAACTAAGCTCTATTGCAATTAAAAAAGTGTCATACCTTTAAAAATAACCACATTGCTTTCTTATTATCCTCATTAGTCTCTTTCCAACTAGAGACACGAAGTGGTGCAAGTTGTCAAATGCATATAGTAACTTCTAACTTAAAAAGGCTGGCATGCTTACCACATACCTTATAGTACAGGGGAGGAAATTGAACATCAATTTGTTTTCCTTCAGCTTTCTTCTTGGCAAGTCTAGCATTAATTATTAGTCCTTGTCCAAGTTTTTTAGAATTTACATTTCCTATTTAAAAATAAAAATTAATAGACATATAAAACATTATATTAAAAATTTAAATGCACAATCATATAATTATGAAGATCATGTTACCAGTACTAATAACTTGTCCTTCTAGGCTAGGTGCATTATTTGAAGCTCCAACTGTAGCATCCAACTGTTGATTAAGAGCCTTTGTATCTTCTGACTCCTCTACTATACTAGGTTGATTTTGTTCATCATCCATATTTGATAAAAATCTACCATTGTTAACCGTCTTGCGGTTTTTCATATACTTACAAAATTTAGCCATCTTGCACTTTTAAAAATAAATATATATTAGGAACAAGCAACATACGCAGCTAAAACAAATTGTAAAAAAAATTAATGAAGTCAAGAAGCAGAAAAAATAAAGAGAAAACAAATATCTTTGAATCGCTTTCTACTATATATCCTCAAATTAACGATAACAACAATAACCTTGATTTAAAAATAAATGTCATCAGATATTTATCTAAAATATCATACTCAAAATTTTATAAAGATAAGAAGATAGTTTTGTAAGCATCACAAATGCTGCTGTCTTATCTGCTATAAACTCACAAATATTCACTAACAAAATTAACCTACAAAAGTTTTGCTAAATGAAGGTCCTCTTTAACATTTACAGCTTGGGAATCGAGGATATTGGAATTTTCACCCACACCTATACAAAATGTGACAACTTATAGTGCAGAACATGTTCGAATGTAGGATTAACTCTTAAAGTAATAGAGTAGAACCTACTTTATGGGAAAGGTAGAATGAAATTTGATATCTGTAAGTTCAAGAGAAAAAGTTGAGTAAGAGTTCGATGGAATTTACTTCAATCAAATTCTAGTACCACCTTGCTAAGGATTTTCTTTTTGTCCTTAGCCTGTGAGCCTCTCTCACTTGGGTTATTGGAAAAGTGACTCTCTCTCTCTCTCTCTCTATATATATATATATCTTAAAGGAAAAGCAAACAAGAGAAACCACTGTTATATATATATCCATATAGTTTTATACAAATTATAAATAATAATTATATAACAGAGATAACCCAATTATAGAACAACACAAAAACGAATTGCAGATTATTATATCAAATTAATAAAACTAAATCAAACATCTCTCTCTCACTCCCCTATATGATTTCTCCCTCTTCTTCTGTGTTTGTAGCCCTTTAATTTATAATACCAATTACTGTTCACCCATTCAGAACCACAAAGCATGCAACTACTTTATATACACTCAAGCATGCAACAAAGGTGATACTTTTATTAGCATAACTC
>JANZXP010000002.1:11836623-11854044 GCA_027576715.1 Erythroxylum flavicans
CATGAACTATTATTCTTTATTATTTCAAATTAATCAATTTGCTTATAAGGTTATACATTTTATTTACAAATCCGATGCTATGTTAAAATGTTCTTTTTTTTTTTTTGATTTTGGTTTAGTGTCTTCCCTACTATACTAAACTTGGATTTAGAATGATTTTTTCTAAGATACATTTCATCAAACAACTCATAGGCAACCCGAATTATAATAACAAAACAACTACATTTTTTCATTATTTACCAACAATAACACATTTAAACAACAAATAAACCAACAATTCAACAAAAAAATGTATAAACCAACAATCATAACAAGACCCACCACCCACCACCCACCTCCCAACACCTACCCACGACATACATATATATAAGCATCTAAGGACCTTCATTTTTTACAGCAAAAATAAACTCAGTAGAGACGTTACTTGAAAATGATGTACAATGGACCAAAAACCAAGCAAAAATAGAGGGTGGAAGTAACGAAATCACAGAAAAGACGTCAGAAACAAAAACAGTAGAGGTGGGAAAGAAAAATACCAGGGAGGGGGGAGTTCTGGTTTAAAACGATGATCTAAAAGTGACGTCGTTTGGATTAAAACCAGATGACGTCATTTTACTTATGAACAATTCGACTTTTACCGACGGAACACTTTTTTCGTCAGTATTTTACCAATAAAAAAGTGGTTCCATCGGTATTCAATTTTGCCATATTCCTTGCCAACTATTGCCACCTAATTTTGTGACGGAATTTCATATTCCGTCGCTATAGTACGATGAAAAATTCGCAGGTATATTTTCCCTCCACATTTACTGACGAATGTTATGTCTGTCAGTAAATCCATCAACATTACCGACGAAATGTGTTCCGCCGATAATATTCCATCAGTACTGTATTATTTTCTTGTAGTGTGTTAATCATAAAAATAAAATCCATGGAATAATTATTATGAAATTAGGAATTATAATGCGATTATAATTATGACATTCAAATTGCATTTTTTATATTATTCCTAAAATGTTCCTAGTCGTAGTTTCACCAAGATGGAGTATTGATGAAATTGTTAGACTAGCACATGTTTCTTTCTTTCTTATGAAGAAAGTAATTGATCTCATAAATTAAAATGTGGAGACACTTAAACAAACATGTGGGTGCTTATTAGAGAATAAGTTCACTAAACTGACTCAATTATGAGAATCTCGAATGGAACATTACGTGTGTGTCTGTGGACTATCTCATAATGATGGTTATATAATTGATCCTCAGACTTGAGATTATCAAGGTATCTAGCGTGGGAATTACTATTTTTTGATGCTACTTCTGAATCATCCTAGGATAATTCAGTCGGTAGTAATTGGATACGGTATAAACCATATGTAGATAGTTGAGTAATATAGGATTCGTCACTCTAAAATAATTAGAGAGAATATTCTACTGTTCTTGATTAGTAATGATTTATAAAATTCTCTCGCTAGAGTAAATTGACATTTGAAAAGTTGTTTTCAAATTTCAATTATAAATCAATTACTAATTAGCAAGAACAAACATGATTGGATGATAAGAGTAAACACTGTATCTATACTCTGTCTAATTAGAATATTGAATGATGAAAGAATTAAATTATATATTATAGCCATGCATAGACAAGTTAAGTCAATCACTATGACATTCCTAATATTTAGGTAATCATGACATGTTGCTAAACGTCAATCATGATTTATGATTATGAATTGCTTAATTAGAGAATTAAAGATAAATTAAAAGAAGTTTTAATTTATCTAATTCTAATTGTGAATTAGAATTATGATTTATAATCATTGCCAATTTATTAGGAACCTAATAGGTCACAAATCAAAGACTAATTTGTGAAAATAAATCAATTTAATTAAGTTGGACTTAATTAAGAAGTTTGAAAAACTTGGGAAATAAATATGAGATATTTGATTTTATTAAAATTAAATTAATTAGAATTAGAATTTGATTTTAATTATAATTAAAGAGATTTAATTTTAATAAAAAACTCTTATGATTTTTCTATATAAACGGGAAAAGCTTTTAGAAGCTAGTACTTTTGTCTTTTTCCTCTCAAAGCAGTTGAGAATTGCTCTGTAGATACCATCAGAGGCTGCATGCTTGAACAACTCGTGATTGATCATTCGAAAAAAGTTTCGAAGATTTTTCAACAGGATAGTGAACAAGGTACGATTTCTAAATCGTTTATGTTTTATTCAAGTTTATATAATTATCGAAATCCACTCAGAATCTGTAAAAATTTTGATTCGGTCACGGTTGGATTCCAACACTCTGTTTCTCGAATGTCATAAATTAAGGAAAAGAAAAGGGAAACTGAGAGTTGTTCACTCGAATATATAAGAACTTAACTAAGGAAAAGAAAGTCCCCATCTTAATCTACTATTGATGTTGAACTATTGAAAAACTAAAAACAACGGAAGAGCCATAATTACTTTCAATGATTTGAATGGTTTTAGCGACTCATTGTGCTCTAGTAGCATGATTAAATTAAAAGCACAATGTACTGTCAGTAACTAAAGAGTTGGATGATGTGTTGGAGCAAAATTAGACTTTGGTACAGAGGATTGACTGATTAGTTAAATAATTTATTTTATAATTTTTAAGAATTTTAAACAACATCTAATTTTTGAAATTTTGTTTTTAGGAAAAATTTCTGTTATAGTAAGAGCACACATATTTCTACTTATAGTGGCACATATACGATTACGATGTGTTATCATCATGTTGGTGCAATTATTCCATATGTGATTTTTGTCTGGAAAAAATCTGGTACACCATGTTATTACTGTTAATAATTTAATATAAGAATTGAATTTTGGAGGTTATTGGTTTTCACATATGTTAAGTGAAGCACACAACTTTACCCTCAATATTAACATAACCAAAAAGTCAAATATTAAATATGCTATAGAAATTAGATTTGCCTAACCTAAAAACATATAGTTACATGATAATGTTTATGAGAGAAATTCGAATAAGGGAATCAATAGAGACTTATATCCTATCAGCTTTCTAATCAAAGGAATTAGAGCTATAGCATATCGAACTTTGATGGCTTTATCACATGAACTAGTTAACTCTATTTTACATAGGGTTCATTATGTTTAGGCAATATTTATGCTAAATGACCATTGTGTTAAACTAAGTATGTTGTATTGAAGTACATGTATTCAGTTCATATATGAGTGCCAAGCTTAATATTTTCAATTTCTCAATACTTATTTTACATGAAAATTTCATTTGAGTATGATAATTGGTAGTCATATTTGTCTAACAAATGATGATTGCGAATTTACATGATCTTTTGATTTAGTAGGAATTTAAAATATAATCATGTACTCTATGAATGTTTGACATAACATTAATGTTCCTGTATACTGTTCCTTTCTTATTATAGAAACTTAGTGTTTTAGTTATGGCTACTGTATCAAAGAATATTATTGCTTAACTCAATAGGAGTGAAAAATTAAATGGAGATAATTATGAAATCTGGAGCACAAAAATCCAATATGTACTAGAGGAGAAAGAGTCTCTAGAACCATTGATCATAACTATAGATGTTCATATGAAAGGCAATACGGCCTAACACAAAAAAGATCATGATACTTATAAAATAAGAAGAATTCATTGGCTCATATTACGTTACTAAACAACAACGTTATAATGCATGACTTTCAACAATATTAAAAATGTTAAGTACATGTTGTCTGTATTAGTTGCATATTTTTTAGGTACCTTAGTGATCAAAATGAGATCAATCACTATCAATTTTGACATATAAAAGAAGTGACCAGATCATATATTGAAAAAGTATTTAAGGCATATATTAAACATGATCAGTGAGTAACAAGACATTAGTCATAAGTTATCATATGAGCAGCAAGCGTAGGCTATCATCTGTTTGCTAACCCAGAGTTAGGAGCATATAAAATGCATCTAACTCATAATGAGAGCATGAAGACGATGTAAAATGCTGTAAGGCATCCTATATTGGAAAAGGAACATCTTAAATCCTTCAAGATGTCTTATGAGGTATATGCAGTTGGTCCTAACTTACATGGAGCGATGAATAGGAAGCATAAGTATTATGGAAGGACCATATGGAACAAGGGTAACAAAAATAACCATTATACTCAGGATTCTAAAAACGTAAAGTGGAATCAACATGGAAAAGGAAAATGTCCTTTTAGAAACTAGAATAAAAAAAGAGCTAAATACTTTTATTATGGTAATAAAGTTCGCTTCACTGATAATTGTAGCGAGACAAAAAAGGTATAATCTTATTGTACAGACATTTATTATATAAACGTGTCTTATTCTATTTTTTTAACGAAATCACATCTTATAGATTTTAGGCTCAGGAGCAAATAACATATAGCAAAAGATAAGGATGCCTTCAAAGATTCTAGAAAACCTTATATGGAACATAATGGATTTATATAAAAGACAACTCAAGAGTTGCTATACAAGAGATTAAAATATGAAAATTAGACACCCCTGGTGGTTAATCCCTGATCTTACATGAAATATTATTTGCTCCAAAGATTCGACATAATCTCATTTCTATATTGTTATTAATTTGATTTTTATGTAAATTCCTATATTGGTGGCATAGATTATATCTTAGAACTATTTATTATGGTCATATATCTATATTGGATGATTTATTGTTTTGGATATTATTTATTCAAATAATAATATAAGTTATTCCCTATTTACATCATCTGATAATTCTAATAATGATGCAATTTTATGGCATGCTAGGCTATGTTCAATTGGTCAAAATCAAATAAGTCAATTAGCTAAAGAATGCCTCTTAGGTGATTTACATCAAATAGATTAAACTATTTATAAATATTGTCTATATAGTGAAATAGAAAGCAAGTCATTTAGAAAGAGAACATGAGCTTCCCATCCATTATAGTTGATTCATTTTCACATCTGTTGTCTAATGGATGTAAGGGAAAGGGCTATATATTTCATAACTTTTATAAATGTCTATAATCACTATGGTCACATCTATTTAATTTCTCACAAATCAAAGGCAATAAATCATTTTATAAAGTATATGGATAATTAATTAGACAAGAAAATAAAAGAATTAAGAATTGATTAAGGACAAGAATACTTGTCTAATAAGTTCAAGATGTTATAAAATAAAAAAGATTAAAAAGATAATTAACTATTTCTAAAACCCTATAATACGAAGGCATCGTAGAGAGATAAGAATGCTAATAGAAATGGTTAAGTCCATGATGACATAAGCAAAATTACCAATCACTTGTTAGAGTGATGCATTGCTTACAACTACTTATGTACTTAAGTGAGTGCCCACAAAATTAATAACAAACACTCCATATAAATTATAGACAGACAGAAAACATGACATGAAAAGTTTAAGACTATGAAGGTGTGCTACCTTCATTCGGGACCTTTCTCCCAGATATAGGAAACTAGGCCTAAGAGGGAAGGAAAGTACCTTTATTAGATGATCTGAACAATCAGTATGATATATGTTCATAAGTGAACAAGATAATGAAAGAGTAATAAATTTTGAATAAGGAGATGTCACTTTTTTAGAAAATGACTTTCCAAAGTAGAGTGAAATACGAAATTACCTATAGTTATACAAAACTCTTAATTATAATAATTCTTTTATAGGGAATTATAACGAGAGACTTTATTCAAGTGGAAGTAATCTAAAACTTAAAGAATCAACTCAAATTTGATTTAGTTTATAACCATATGAAAGTTTACACTATATTTTATTCGAGTGGAGTAATTAGGACATTTATGAATCTTTTTCTTATTAACCTCGTTAATGTAAAAATACTTATGGAATAATTCCCCAACATTGTTTTAAAATAATAAAGGAAATTCATATGATTATCCCATAAGAAGAGGATGAGAGAACGAATGTATATGAGATTCTTACTAGTCCTGTTAAATAAGAATAGATTAAAGCAATGAAAGAATAAATGACTTCTTTAAGCTTAAATCAAGCATGAGACCTATTTAATCTCCCTAATGGGAATAAAGCTATTAGGAAAAATGGATTCTTGAAATAAAATGAAAGGCTTATGGCAAAATTAAAAGATATAAGGCAGCCTTATAACTAAAGGATATACATAATATGAAGGAATTTATTATAACAAAACATTTTTACTTTTATGAGATTTACTTCAATTCATCTAATCCTAACTATAGGAGCTAGTTTGGTTCTAAATTATATTAAGCAGATGTAAAGATTACTTTTCTAAATGGATAATTAGAAGAAAAAATCTAGAAAAATAACCTGTAAGTTTCATTGAGACGAGCCAAGCCAAGAATATAAAGTTTTTTTATTATTAAAATTTATTCATGATTTAATGTAGTTATCAAGGTATTGGTACATTCATTTTTATAACATAATTTTCCATTATGAATGATAAAGACCAATTTGGATTTATTAAGAGATCAAAAGATAAATTTTCAATTTTATCTTTATATGTGGATTTCATTTTGATTGCTTGTAATGATTGTGAGTTTGTTAAGCAAATCAAAGACTAGTTGTCATCCGAATTTGAGATGAAAGACATGAGTAAAGTTGTATCTATTCTTGTAATCAAGATTTTAAAAGATCGTTCAAAAAGATTGTTGTCACTTTCTTACACGACCTTTTTTTGAAAATATCTTAGAATGATTATATCTATAAGATTACAAACTAATTGATAATCCTATTACTAGAGGGGAAGACCTCAAGTAAGACGTTTTCCATATTAACACTATAAGAAAGGGAACAAATGAAAAAGTTCTTTATTGTAGTGCAGTTGGAGGTCTCATGTATGCTACGATGTGCACAAGGCTAGATATTTGTTATGTTATTGGAACAATGAGCATATATTAGTCAAATCCAAGGTAAGCACTAGAAAGCAGTAAAGAGGATATTGCGGTATATGAAAGATACTATTAATTATGCATTTTGTTATCAACAACCTACGTATACAATTAAAGGATATATCTAAATGATAGAAAATTTACCTCTAAATTTGTTTTCTTACTCAATAATAGTGTGATGTTATATATAAGTAAGAAATAACATATGTTGCATTATTTATAATAGAAGCTAAATTTACGACATTTTCAGTAGAATTGTGTATTCTTGGTTAATTTTAGGGCCAATAAAATCAAGGCTGACCTAACAATAATTAATAACAATTGCTTATATTAAAGACTCTAAATTTTATTATAAAATTAAACATATTGATAGCAGGTACAAATAAGTAAAAGATATAGTTTCACAAGGTAAAGTGAGCATGAAGTATATTTCTACACGAGATATATACTTCATGCTCACTTCACCTTATGAAACTATATCTTTCATATAGTGCATACCCAATAACAAAACCAATTTTCTGATATACATATATTAAACATGTGAAGTCATTATTATTACATAGATATTGAAATGTAATTAATAAATATTTCTCCATATATGTTCATTCATTATATTGTCATGTTTAACGGCAAATATATGTTAACATTGTTTATTAAATGATAAGTTATGTAATACATGATTATGATATTTAGTTTATATGGCATATTTTATGTACAAACACAGGGATGTCAGATAGATAAAACATTGATCATCTCACACAGAAAATCACCTTTGGTATTTGTGATGACTGAAGATAAGGTAGGTTTTAAGTTTATTAACAAGATAATACTTAAGAGCAAGAGCAAGAAACTTAAGCCATGAATTTTAACTTTAATAATAAGTCTAAAGAGAAATTAGTTTGAAGTGATCAAATAGTTACCATATCTACAGTAAATTGTTAGATTAGAGTTCAGAAAGATGAATTTAAGAGTAGACTAGTAAACCTAGACTAAATAGTAAGTAGGTTTGAACCAGCATATGCACGATATTGCAATAATGAAAGACATATGCTTTAAATAAAATGAGTTAATACCATAACACATGACCATGAAAAGAAATTAATGTAAGTCATAAGATCTCAACTTATATTGTGTGAGATCCTATATGTTGAAAGAGCCTCATAATATACCTTATAACTCTTGTCTAATTTTTAAGAATTAAACTTAAAATTTACTACTTTAGAATATCACCAAAAGATAGTGTTTAATACGAACTTAAGAGACAATTCTAAAAAAGAAAAGTCAATTCTAGAGAATTTAGAATAGACGAATATCATTTTGATTGGTAATTCACATTAGAAAAATTGTATTCATTTTTTAGTAAGAGAATTAATCATATTTATAAAACGATAAAGTAAATAAGATCAGTTAAGATTAAAATATGAGATATGACCTAAGTTATGGCACACTAATTTACCCAACGATTTATTCATTTATTGAAATGTCTTATATTCTTAACAGATGTATGACAATGAATACCCATCGTATGTTGTGACATGAGTGTATTAGGTATAAGAAACTACATAATTCTAATTAATAAAACTCATAATATGTGAGTAGGAGATAATAGACATAGACGCACCTAGTAAGTTTAAGTTGCAACGTTTGACATCTAACTGTCAAAGAATGGTTGAAAATTTGAGATTGCCTATATAAGATATTAATTCAAATTCAAATGTAATTTTGTTATTTGATCAATTAGATTTTGGCAAAAGAGAAAAAGAATTTCTTTCGAGTGTTTTTTAAGGGATGAAATTTAATCATTATCCAAGTGATATGATTAAAGATGTACATCGATCGAAGTCGATCTTATAATCTGTGTTTAGATTTCCCGCACCTCTTATATTTTCAGAATTCATGGCAATAAAACCTTCTTTCTTAATCTTAAAACTATAAGCATAAGCTTTTCTCTGGAGTCAGTGGGGTGTTTAAGAAACAATTAGTTTGATAAAGATTACAAACAAAACAAATATATTAAAACGACTCATTCATAAAAATACAACATAAGTTCACTGAAATAATATAACTTTTTTCTAGCTTTCATATGTATCTATTTGTAATAAAATAGCATTCAAAAAATATGTGTCAGGCTTAATAGTGTTGCCGGCTGATGGGAAAACTTTTTTGCTAAAACATTGCCTGCAGAGATGTTTGGGCTTAACATTTGATACTCGAGGCTCTTTAAATGTAATATAACTCAAATAAAATGAAATGATTGATTTAGAAATGGGTCATTATGGGTATGGACGGTGCACCTAGAGGGTTGAAGGAGTGGTCTGTAAATGAGAGTATATCTTTTTGCCCTAGGTTGACAATTAAATAATTTTACACATCTTTAATTCAAATTTATAGCAGAAACTCCTGTTGTACAATTTTCTTCGTAATTTATTTAATTTTGAATGCAATTTTCTTATATTCAACTACTCCTTTTGTTCAATTTTCTTAGTAATTTATTTAATTTTGAACAAACACTATTTTCTTATATTCCTTATTCCATGCATACTTAAGCTATGGCATTCCTGACTATCCCAAATTATAGAATAGTGAATATCCCTGGGGCTGGTTATAGACTAGTGAATATTGATAGCGCTTTTTGTAAGCAAAACTCATTCTCCTGTAACTACTAACCAAACTATCCGTGCAAATAAAATTAACCCAACACATAAAAAAGTTCATAGAACTACTCTTGCATCCTCCGTTATAAATTTTGTCCGTGTAAAAATATATATATTTTTTACTATTCTAACTTACTTAAAATACACTTTATAGTATTAAAACATTTACAAATAATTTTATTGTTAATTTTCAGTCAAAACACAATTAATAATTTTAAACCTAGCAATGTCTATATGATTAACCTAACCTAATTATATTATAACACATTCCAAAACTTAAGAAATGGATCAATATGAGTTAATGATGGTTTAGCATTATTGAAGCCAAATTAGTCAGCAAGTCTAAATCATACTTGAATTGACATATGTTAATACCATTCTTAGAATGAGTTACTTCAATCTATAAAAGGGAAGCAAGATGCCATTAAACAGGAATTCAGATTGACTTGATTAATATAGCTGGTTTAATGTAGTTTTTAGATGTATGTTAATAGTAGTATAGTAGTGGTAGTAGTAATTTGGTTATTATCTTTATAATAGGATTGGATATAAGTTTTTAGCTTTAGTAATATATTTCTTTTAATTTTCAAAAAAATGTATAAAAAATATTTCAAGAGGCCTAAATCCATAATTATGAAAGCTGAATAAAGTGCTTAACATAATCAATTTAAAACCATTAAGTTATTGGCTAAAATGATATCACCTACATAAATTAGCAAATAAACGAAGCTTGAAGAATCAAATTTTACCAAAAAAAAAGAAAAAGAGAAGGATTTGATGGAGTATGTGTAAAGCCTTGTTGAAATAATGTTGCTATAAGATGTGGGTTCTACTATTTGCTTACCTAATTAAGGCCATCAAGAGAATTTAACAATCAGCAAACTTTCTACGGCTGATTACTAGAAAGTCCAGGTGGCACTTTCATATAAGCCTCCTCAGTTAGATCATTGTAGAGGAAGGTGTTGCTTACGTCAAGATGCCATCAGTGAACAAAACGAGTGTTAATAAAGTTTAGGTTGATATATGATGCGGCATTATACGAAAAAGTATTTATCGATCGCAGTTTTTAAATACAGTCACATGTTTAAATTTGAGGGCAAATAATTAAAAGTTGAAGTAAAATGTGGTGTTACCATAGAAATTAATAAGTAAAAAGATGTAGTGAGAAAGTGCTTCAGCGGTAAAAATTTTACTTTCCATTAATAGCCTTATAATAATTATAATTTCCATTATACCTTCAACTAATAGAAAACAAGTCTAACGTATCGCCTTCTTTGTTGATTTTATTTATAGGACTAATAATATATTTTATGAAATATTTAAATTACTGAATTTATTTTATTTATATTTATTTTAATTTAATTTAATATTTATTATGTATAATTTTAAATTTATATTACTAATGATATTTTTATGAAATATTTTATTTACTAAATTTATTTTATTTATATTTTTTATTTTAATTTAATATTTATTATTTATAATTTTAAATTTATATGACTAGTAATATGTTTTTTAATTATTTATACAACAATTAAAAGTTTATTAAATCAATGGGCTTTTTAGTAATTTTATCTCTGTTCAGCAACCGCAACTGCACTTGCCAAACACCTATTTTCACGTTTCAGCAGTTACCAAAATAGCAATCCCAAATACATAAGTACTTATTGAGCAGGTTGATTTCAGCAGGTTATCAACCGCTACCTCTCTCCCAAACTAAGCCTTAATAGTTGTATCCTTAAATCAAGGTCCTGCTACTGAGTAAAGCCTTTGTCTACCTGTCTGACTTTATATATCTCAATACTACCATATGCATTATACTTAGTTTTGACCGATTTGCACTCGACCAATGTTACGAATACCGTACCGGACTTAATACCGAATTGAGTTTTGGTACGGTACTGTACCAGTGTCGGTCAATATCAGGTAACATTTTAGGTAATTTTTTAAATTTATGAAATAATCTCTAATTTTTTTAAAAATGGCAAAAGAGTCCATTATTATATTATAAAGTTGTATTGTATATTTTTAACTCTGTCTATAAAAATCATAATAATAAATAATAATCACAATTAATATGAAATAATAATAATTTTAAGATATTTTACATATAAATAATAACCGTAATTTTTATGAAAAAAAGACAATCATCATCATACAAATATAAAATTAAAAACAATACAAAATATTTAAAATATTACAAGTTCAATTTTCATTATATAATAAATAATAATTATGTCAAAACATCCAATAAAAAGAACAATAAATATCCTTAACTCTCAAATTATTACAATTTATAACAAAAGTTTGTGATAAGAAAACAACGAAGTAAAATTGAAATATAAAACAAAAGTATATATTATTTAATTTACTATCAATTAAATATATTATACATTTAATTAATTAAAATTAACCATTATTAAAATTATAAATATCTTAATTTAATTTATAAAATTAATTTAATAATTATTAGTAAATATAATTAAATTTAAAATTTTTTTAAAATATATAAATTTCAAATAAAATTTTATTTAATAATTAAAAATATATAAATAAATATTAGTTTATAAATAATAATTTTTAAATTATTTATTTTAAAAAATTAAAAATTTTATTAATACTTTATTAATAAATATTATATAAAAGATTAAAATAAATTTAAATACATTAAATTAAATTAAATAATTTATTTTTAATTTTAATTTAATGTATATTATTATTAGTAATAAAATATTTATTTTATTTTAAAATTTAAAACTAAAAAATTACAATAAAAGTTTAACTAAATAATTAATTATAAAAACTTTGAAAAAAAGAAAGGGGGAGGGAGAGAGAGAGGGCGAGAGAGTAATTTAAAAAAATTGAAAAGTTTACAAAAAAGTCCTTATATTTTTCAAATTTTCGGTTCCGGTTCCAATTCCAATACCGGCTGGTACCATGCAAAACAGACCGGTACTGACTGGTATTTACACCCAGTACCAAAGACGTCAATACCGTTCCATTTTTGGCCGGTACGAAACAGTATTCAAAACTTTGTTTATAACATAGCAATATATTATGTGAAACTTAGGAAACTTTAAAATACAACAGGGAATGTGTTAGAAGTTTAGTGTCATTTGAACTCTTGAGTCTTTCAACCTGTTAGTAACAAATAAATTGTTAATATATTTTAGCTTTGTGGTTTCTAGTTTCGTGTTACTACGTTGATCAGTTGAGATATTTTAGCTAAATATGTTTCTAATCATTGCTTATGCACCACCTATTTAAAGGCTTCGCTCTCATGTTGAAAAATATCTTTGATCCGTAGCATCAAACTTCCTGCCGTTATCTCTTTTACTTGTCTATTTCCCAACAAAAGTGGTATTAGAGTCAATTTCCTTCAAAAACTGGGCGTTTGCTATCCTTTGAAAAAATGGCAGCAACCTCAAATTCTCTACGTATATCTCAATTGTAGATACTGATCTTTAAAGGAGATTTGTACGAATTTCAGAGTATCAAGATGAAAACTCTTTTTAAATCTTATAATCTTTAGGATTATGTCGAATCTGGTTATGCTAAAACTAGTGATGATGACACTCACTAGAAGGAGAACTTGAAAGGTGATGCAAAAGCTCTATTTTTCATCCAGCAGGCAGCATATATGGTCATTTTCTCAAGAATTGTTGCAGCTACAATTGTAAAATAGGCGTGGTCAAACCTTAAAACTGAGTATCAAGGATCTAATAAGGTAATTGTTATGAAACTTCAATCATTTGGGCATGATTTTGAAACTTTTTGCACTAAGAACAAAGAATTAGTTCAAGAATATTTGGAAAGAGTCTCTACTGTTGTAAGTCAAATGCATTCCTTTGTAGACAAAATTAGCGTTGAAACTGTTGTTACTAAAGTGTTAAGAAGTCTTACCCCAAAGTTTGATGACATGGTTGATGTTTTTAAGGTTTAAAGATCTATCAATTTTTCAGTTTAATGAACTAATGGGGTTTTTACAAGCCCATGAAGTGAGAATTAACAGGTCCTCTGGTAAAGAAGAAGAGAAGGCATTTCAAACAAAAGGGGGAGCCTGAATCCTCTAACCAGTGTATGAGAGGAAGAGGAAGAGGAAACTTTCGTGGCAAAGGTCAAGGGCGCACCAGCTCTCTCCATTGTTCTTACTGTAACAAATATGGACATTATGACAAAATATGTTGGTCGAAACCTGAGGAGGCCAAGTTTGCAGAAGAAGATGACGATCAAAATGACTATTTGTTCATGGATTCCTCTAATAATAATGAATCAAGCAAAGAGATCTAGTACATTGATAATGGTTGTTCACATCACATGACAGGGGACAAATCGAAATTCAAAGATCTCAATGAATCACATAAATCACTAGTTTAACTTGGAGAAAATAAGGAACTACAGATTGAAGGAAAAGGAACGGCGACAGTTGTTGTAGGTAAACCTACAATACTTATAAAGGATGCACATTTTGCTCCATGTTTGGCTCATAACTTAATAAGTGTGGGTCAATTAGTTGAATATGGATATTCGATGGTTTTTTATGATAACAAGTGTGTGGTGAAGAAGAAAGCTACATGTGAAATTCTTGCATTTGCTTTCATGGCTCCAAATAGGATGTTCTTTCTCAACTTCGCATAACACACATAAGCAACTTTGGTAAGCAAAACTATTAAAGATAGTGTGCTCTGGCACCTCAGGCACGGTCATCTCAACATCAAAGGCCTTCAATTGTTGAAAACTAAAGAAATGGTTAGAGATTTGCCCAATAATACATAATTAGAGAAACTATATGAGACATATGTTCTTGGAAAGCAAACCAAGAAGATGTTCCTAACAAGGAAATCGATACGAGCTACGCAGATCTTGGAGCTGATTCATGCTGATATTTATGGACCAATGAGGATCTAGTTATTTATGCTGATATTTATGGACCAATTCTTGGAGCTAATTCATGCTGATACTTATGGACCAAATTACCTTATAATATTTTCTAAAGATAGCAAGTTACTTACTAGATGTACATATATAAATATCTTTTTCCATATAAAATGAGAATAAAGTTTTCTCCATTTTTTTCATAGTAGTAGAGCAATTTTAATCCTTGGAAAAGAGATATAAATACACTTTTAAAAGATGACCGAGATAAGTTGTCAAAGAAGGTGAAAAATCCCTCATCACCATGTTGCTTATATTTGTTGGATAATTAACAAGTGGTTATCATGCTGAGTTTACTTAATAGAGAATTTTTCTGATTGTTATAAATTGGTAAGCTTCCCTCCCAATTAATAAAAGGGCACACGAAGACAACGCAAGTTAGGTGTCAGACGTGGTCAAGACCATTCAAGCTAAAATGTAAGACAAGGTTAAGCACTACGATATATGTCAACCAGTCATCAAAAGCAACCACCAATGATGGAGTTAGACAAAGCAATGAGCTAGATTTGTCAACAGAGAAATTTCAATGATTGTTAAACCTTTTAGATTGACCTAATGTCAATATCAAGAAACTTTTTGGTAAAATTCATAAAACCTCAATTTGGATACATTATAGTGGAGCATCTATTGACATGATGAGACAGTTGGAGCTATTATGTAGTATTAATGATGAAGTGCCTATACTTATTATCTTGCTTAATAGGATAAGAATGAAGACAAAAAATATTGGTAAAGTCATTTTATCTCATACAATGATCTTAAATCATATGTTTATATTTTCCTAACTTGTAATTTGATATCTATATTTTAACATATAAATGAGTTAAATTATCAATTAACGTTTACCAATAAGTTTTGTGTGATGCAAGACCATATCTTGGGGAACCTAATTAGAATGGGTAAGTTATAAGTGGGGTCTACTACTACAAACTACAGAATCACGCGAGATAGTGAAGGAAGACATGGTAGAATCCTACATAGTGTGGCATTAACAAATGGAGCACCAATCAAGTCAGACTCTACATCTTATCCCAGGAATTTGTACTACTAATTCATAAAATAAAGAGGCTTGTGATGCTTGTTATTGATTGCAATATAAACACTTTTCTTTTCTTGTTATTAACAACAAAGAATCAAATTATTTTGACTCAATACATTATAATTTGTAGATTTCTTATCAAGTAACTTCTCTTATGATTCTCATTATTTTTTTATAATTTGATGAATATAGTCGTGCATTTTGAGTTTTGCTAAGAAAAAAGTGAGGTCAATAGATGTCCAATATTTTTTTTTAATGAAGGTTAGAACTTAATTTGTAAAAATCTACAAAATGAATTCCTTGGGATAATGAGTTGGAGTTTGAGTCTAAAATTTTATAAGGATAATGTGATAATTCATAAGACTAGTTGTGTTGACACACCATAGCAAAATGGGAGAGTGGAAAAAAAATATAGACACATCTTAAAGGTGGCTAGGTACTTCATTTTCAACTCTGTCTATGGATTAAGATTTGGGGACAATGTATTTTGATAATGGCTTACTTAATCAACATGAATCCTACCACCAATCTTTATAGAAAATCATCATATGAGATCTTATTCTAAATCAAGATACCATATATACATGTTAAGATTTTTGGGTGTCTTTGTTATATTCACAATAATCCTAGATAGAAAGACATGTTTATAGTTAAAAGTAGGCAATAAATTTTTATTGGCTACCTTTATAGGAAGAAGGGATTAAAATTGTACGACCTTGAGAAGAAAATTTTCTTTTTTTTATGAGCATTTTGTTCCATGAAGATGTATTTCATTTTACATAGTGTATTAGATATCTTAGACAAACAAAAAGAGACATACTCATTATTTAGGGACATATATTTGATAAGGTTTAAATGCCTGAGTATAATATGCTGAACCTTAATCTTGAGATAGATAAAAATAGCACTTTGATGGAGGAAATGTGGAGTATAAATGAAGGATATAAACAAATTGTTTAAGAGAATTATGTGAAAGAAGATTGTAGGAGGCAAAGAAGAACAACCAAGAGACCAGTACATCTAGATAATTATATTATGTACATGGCTTGTTTAGATCATAACACAAAACCAAGTTATAGTGCCAATCGCCAGATCATATTAGAAGAGCGCCCAGGTTAAGTCAAGCAGTAGATTAGCCTAGATGGACGTCCACTTGGAACATTCAGCCGAAAAATTCAAGAATTTTAGAATTGGACCCCATTTTCAGGCCCTCAAAAAGGTTAAGTGCTCCTTATCCCTTAACTAATAATATAATATTTAATAAATTTTCTTGTAGGCATCGAATATAATTAATAACAATAACGTCAAAAGTGGAGCCTAGAAATTATTCTAAGGTGGTCATATATGCATAATAGCATAGCACCATCTCAAAATGGATTACAACCTTATAAGACAATAGGACTTAGATGGTGAAAAGTCTTCCACCTGAGAAGAGACTCGTTGATTTCAAATAATGGATATATAAAATGAAAAAAATAGATGAAATAGTGAATCGCTATAAGCTAAACTTATAGTGAAGAGATTCATCTAAATTGAAGGCTTGCATTTTTATAAAACCTTCACACTATTTGTAAAGTTCATATTTGTACAAGTTTTCTTAGGAGCAATATAAAAAAAAAAGGGCTACACTAAATGAATGAGAATAACACCTTCTTACACGATTATTTAAAGGACGAGCTTACATAAGGTTGCCTCCGGGTATCAAAACAAGTAGAGGCAACAAGATTTGTTGACTTTGGAAGTTAATATATGGACTCTACTAGGAATCACAAAATTGATTCTCCAAGTTAATAATAGCTTTAAAAAAGTATAGATTTGTTTAGTCCCTTACTAATTACTCGTAATTCACACATAGCAAGGATAAAGTCTTTATGAGAATGTTAATAT
>JANZXP010000002.1:11854144-11883100 GCA_027576715.1 Erythroxylum flavicans
TTAAAATAAATTTAAATAAAATAATTTATTTTAAAGTTTAATTTAATGTATAATTATTATTAGTAATAAAAATATTTGTTTTATTTTAAAATTTAAAACTAAAAAATCACAATAAAAGTTTAACTAAATAATAATTATAAAAACTTTGAAAAAAAGAAAGGGGAGGTAGAGAGAGAAGCAGGAGAGTAATTTTTTAAAAATCTTGAAAATTTTGCAAAAAAGTTCCTATATTTTTCAAAATTTTCGATACTAGTCAGTATATAGATACTGGCTGGTATTAGACGAAACAGACCAATACTAATCAATATTTACACTCGATATCGAAGATGTCAATACAGAACAGTATTCAAAACTCTGCATCCAGTGGGTTGTTTATTTGGTGGTAAACTAACTAGCTCCCAAGTATTATTGGATTCCAATGCTTGTAACTCGGCATCCATTCCATCATGCTAAAACTAACGCTTGACAACCTCCAAGAAGCTTTTTGGTTTTGAGAATGCAGCAATAGAAGCACAAAGTTTCCTATGCTTATGTGTGAGGTTAGTATAAGATACGACAGAAGCTATGGTATGTGATGAGGTAGTAGTATTTTGTAGGTTAGAGTAATAATCTTCATATTTCAATGGTGGACTATAAGTTCCAGTGGACTTTATTAGAACAGAAAATTAATTTGCTAAAAAATAAAAGTAGGAGAACATAAAGATGTTGGCAAAGATGTGTTAGGTTTGGTACTTACTTCGTGATGGGAGATTAAAAACCATATCTGGGATGGTGGCTAGCAGCACAATAGAGTAAATTATATCAGTAGATGATTGTTGAGATTGAGAATAACAAAAAATATCTTCACAAAAGTAGACATTCCTAAAAACTACAATTTGGCCATTATTAATATCAAAAAATCATAACTTTTTGGTATTTGAAGGGAAACCAAGAAAAATGCACTTTGTTGCTCTGTAATCAAACTTTGTCTCATGAAAATCAACAGTTCATGCAAAAGAAAGACAACCAAAAACCTTCAAATGCTGAAAAGTTAGTGATTTTTTTATAAAATAAAATTTCATTAAAGGGATATAAACCCTTCCAAAAATTATATTTACACACTCAACCACCTATTGCAACTATACTTATTTCCTTTATCTATGTATAGTGCATCCTCTTTGTACTGTGCTACCTAAGGTACAACAGGGTTATTTCTTTACGAGTACTGACCTTTCCTCACTTTACATCTGAATTGCACCTTAAGTTACAAAGAGTCTATAAGATCGGTAATTCAAAAGGAGTTTTATTTCAAAGAATAAATGAAGGTATCATATTAATACGCTGAGTTGCACGTAAAACATAATCATCCAAAAAAATTAATAGGCAAGGAAACTTGAAACTTAAGAGACCTAGCAACATTTAACAAAATTTTATGCTTCCGTTCAATTGAAAAATTATTCAAAACTACTATTCTTGAAAAAGTCCATGTAACAATTATACTAATATCTATAGAGTTAGGTAGGGCAAATGGTACACCAAGAGTTTCCTTAGTGACTATCTCAATTTTATCACTTTCAATAGCAAAGCTTAATATCTAGATTTGAGCTTATTTTTAAGGTTTTTACCTAAGAAATCAAAACTTTAGACCTCTCGTTAATCAACTTGAGCTTCATCTCCTTCTTTCTGTAAAGCCTTTGTTCATATATGTATCTCTCTCAAGTCTTAAATGCTTTTTTTTAGACTCATCAATTGTGTAGTATTCGATTAAGTACTTATTTAATGGCTGTAAACCATAAGCTTAAAAATAAATTAATTAATATTGAAATTCTAAATGGTAGAGAGAGCTCTTTCATGATTATGCATGGTAGCTGGTGGTATCTTGACAATTATTTCCATCCTTCCTTCAGCTCTTTCTTCCTACTCTTGTAACATGTTTTCCCTCCTCTCCCTCATTGAATTTTTTTTTAGCTTTTTCGGTGTTGCCTTATATTATTCTACTTCCCCCCTCCTTTTATTGCTAGCCCTTTAACTTTCCTTTTTCAGCTCTTGTTTCACTTCAACCCCTTTTACTCATTTACTCAACTTATTCCCAGTTAAATTCCTCTTATTCACTCAGGAATTCTTCTTCCTTTTACCTCCTTTCTCTTCTTTTTAGCCTCTTTTAAATTCCATCTTTTTTTCTCTCTTTCCTTCCATTTGTATTTCTTTTCCTTTTTTAGTATCTATGGAAATTATGCTTAACCTATCCCTTGTTACCTTTCCAACTTTAAACAACAGCTCCTCCATCTACAATCTTAACCCTTCTTTAATTGACCACATCATGAATTATAGCTTATCGCAACAGAGCTTCACCCTTCCACTCAGGGTATCAATAAATATGGAAACAAGTATTGAGAGACACTTCTTATAACTTGAAGCTTCACTACTGTCCCCCAACATCCATTGATAGAAAATTTCGTGTTGCTCCACAAATTCATTCTTAAAAAGGCATGCTAAATGGAAATGAAAAGTCATTGTATACTTATTGCACAAAATGCCTTTTTACCAAGCCATTTTAGCATAAGCAAATCATAAATGGAAATCTTTTGTCTTATCTGAAGTGATTTTCAATGATGAATATATATTCTTTTTCAAGCTTATTTTTCTTATTTGTAGGATATAGAAGTCTTCGAAAGTGGCCCTTTACACCTTAAAATTCAAACTCGTATTTCTTCAAAGTTGGAAGCCAGGCATTAAACTGCACAGCCTTAAATAGAACAAATTCCTAATCTAGCTTAAAATTCATCAAATCCCTCTTGAATACTAGACTAGCTCAAGTCTTATTCACCTTGCCAAATTTATTGACAAGCCTTTGTGTTTGGATGAAGCAACAAAATAAATGAAAAGGATAAATTGCTAGCATTTTCATCCTAGTTGAATCCCAAAAATCATCCTCATAAAATTCCCATGGTAAGTTGGACGATGAAAATAAACTCTTCTAAGATGAGGCCCTTGTCACCTACACCTAGAGACCTGATGAAACATCTTAAAGGCAAATATGGAAGTCCACTAGGAGAAGGTTTTTAAATGGAGAATAAAAGGAGTTGACTTAAACTAAAGAATAAAGTATAAATGAACCAAGAAATTAAATGGAAGTTAAGATTGCACCTTTAGAGAATAATACTTAAAAAGAGAATCAAAAGGAAACTCATGGGCTTCCTATTCCCTATACATAAAAAAATTTGTTAATATCTAAATAAAAAGAAGGAGAAATTGAAGAACACAAGGCTGAATGAGGACACTCAACCTGGTATGATGAACCCTACATCACTTAAGCCAAATCGTTAGGCTCTTAGAAGAATTTACTACGAAAGACTTGTAAAGAAGTACTAATAAAAAGCTTTAAGAGGAAAAATAAATCCTCTACTAACTCTATCAAACAAATATACTATCTTATAACAAAAGAGGACTTAATGGTCCTAACAAACAATAAATAATGTGTGACTTTAATAATGAATCTAATTCCTTTTTGATAGGTCTCCTAGAAATAAAGATCAAAAGGCACAATAATGAGAGGCTAAAGTTTTTGAAAAAGCATTGATAGTGCTAACCAATCATCGGCAACACTAAAATAGGCGAATTATAATTGTAGTGGATCCAAATCAAGCAGAGATAATCTACTCTTGATTTAAAGATTAGCTAATTCATCTTATTGTCAAAATGAAAGATAAGAAAGTCAGCTTCTCCATCACATTTGTATATGATTTTAACCTCCCTTTCCAATGTAACTCTCTTTAGAATAAGTTAAAGCACCTAGGGGACTCTATACAGGATATATGGCTTACTGTGGGTGATTTTAATAGCTTAATACATCCTACAGAAGTTAATGTTTGTCAAAATGAAAGATAAGAAAGTCAGCTTCTCCATCACATTTGTATATGATTTTAACCTTCCTTTCTAATGTAACTCTCTTTAGAATAAGTTAAAGCACTTAGGGGACTCCATACAAGATATATGGCTTATTGTGGGTGATTTTAATAGCTTAATACATCCTACAGAAGCTAATGGTAATATTAACATGGGGAATTACAATAAGGATTTTAGAATTGCATTAGCCATATTTAAGGACTGACTTGAGTAGGAAGGGTATGTTTTACAACTAGAATAACAAGAAAAATAGGGAATGGTTCATCAAGAAAAAAAAGTTAGATCGAGTCTTGGTAAATGATAAATGGGTCAACTACTTCCCTACAAGTACAACTTGTTTTAATAGCTCTCTCTTTTTAGACAATACTCCTATCATCATTTAGAATTTATTCAATTGACATATCTAACTTAAAGAGCCTTCAATTGAGCCAAAATATCTCTTATTTGCATAATATGCTCAAGTACACCTCTATATCGAAGAGCTTTTGAGATAAGAATATAATAATCAAAGTGTTATTAACTGCTTTGCCTGAAGACACGAATTGCTTATATTATGACCTTTAATAAAGCATAGACATTATCCGTTAATCAACTGAATCTTAAATATTAGTTAACATCCTAGTCCTTATGAACATTACACTACGATGATTACATTACTCCCACTTTTCATAAAGATCAAACTTATCTAAAAGGCTAGTTTCAATATAGGAGGTGGTTCGTGCTTTCTAATAGCATAATTGATGTCCATCCATCGTAAATGAAAAATAATATTATCATTCTAAACCTTATAGTCATCACTTTCTAACTCAAGAAACCGTATATCATATCAAAAAAGTTTACAGGATGAATGAATGCAAAATAATTATAAACATGCTTATGCATAAAATTAAGGCTAACAAACATACTAATGCTTTACCAGTGTAAAACATGTGAAAAAATGAATCAACAATAAGAATTTTCTGTGACTTAAATTCCTAACTCAAATTATTTGTACGTTTTTTATAAAACTATTTAATTACCTTCAATTTATTAATCCTTTTAGGTTAACAAAGAAATACAATTACATGATATTTCAAATCAATTAACCTTACAAACGTAATGAAATTCCTATGGGATGATCTTATTGCATTAGATATGAACAATTATAAACTAATGCCTTTTAATATATGTGATCTTGAAGTCCTCAATGCATAAGTTTAATTAAATATCTTGTGGCTTATCTTTAAATAAAGAAAATGCAAATTGCTACACATTAAACTTCATAAATCAACTGATTTGGACTCATATAATAGTCATATACAACAAACATTATAATATATACATATAGAAGCATTAACTATAATTCAAGAACAAACTTAAAACATACTTCTAACATCAATATGCAAATCATTAATAATAGGCTAAACATTTAAATCAAAATCCTTATATTTAGTTTTTGGATCTCTAAAGAACACTAAACATCAAATCATACCAGTGTAAAGGTGGAAATGATGCTCTGACACCATATGTTAAATAAATTAATCACTAAGCCTAATAAAAATGGAAACAAATTTAATTCAAATCTAATACATGTAGAAAACTTAATATATATGTTAGATTTAGTGCAGAAGTGAAAATTAAAGGAGATTGACCTCTAACCATTAATATAGTTACCAAATGAAATAAGAGCTTTATATTTTATAGAGAAGCCACAAAAACTAATTTTGAATGCTGTGAAATTAAGTCTAGTGATTGGATTCTTTTAAATCTTTAGCAATCTAATTTGAAGGTGTGCTATCCTTATGAGTGCTAGGTTTTAGGGTACCCAAATCTATGAAAATTGTAGTTATAATAACCTTCTTCCATTAACAACACCCTTTTTAAAATGTAGTTATCAAGAACATTTAATTGGTAGTTTGTTCATTATAACAGTTTACCATATTTAAAGCAATAATATACCCAAACCAACTGCTCAAATCTTTTACCAATTCATAAATGAATTTATTATACTCATGATCAGGTTGTACGAGGTCAGTAATTCCAAAAACTTGTACCTTTTTTCTTTTTCTATCATTTATGTCTATCCCTATTATTTTTGTTGCTCCTTAAATTTGAGCTCCCTCAATCACCTGCAATTTACTCTCCAGGAAATAGTGACCAGATGAGAAAATGAAAAAGAGAAAGATGAAAGAAAAAATGGAAATCTTATAATGGTACCTACCCTAAGTCCAATAGCACCAAGACCAATGACAACATTATTTGATTATTTCTCGACAAACTTCTTTCTACCTAGCCCTTCATGAACAAAATTTGATTGAAGAGGAAAATTTTTCCTTAAGAGCTTACTATATAACAACTGAGAACAGTATGTTCTTGTTTAGACAAAAATCAAGGGTTTTATGGTTGAAAGAATGTTAAAAAAAAACTCAAACTTTTTTCTCAAATCATTACTCTCTAAAAAAATTTTAAAAAAATCTCAACAACAATAGATCAAAATAGATCCTTGTTAGGATCAAAAGAAGAGATTAGGACTAAAGCATTATCATATTTTTACATTGGGGAAAAAATTAGATGCTTATAATTCAATCCTTTTCTTGAAATATTTAATTATTAATCTTATTTCAATGTAGGATATTCATCAGTCCTTTTGTAACCTTAGAAATTAGAGATGCTTTCTTTAACCAAACATGTAATTATACCAAAGAGTTAATAAATGAAGTTGTTTTGGAATTTTTCAGCTTAGAAAAATTACTGAAAGAAATTAACAAACTTTTATTTCCCTGGTCTTAAAGTCAACTTCCCAAAGCTCTATGAGAGATTATAGGCCAATATCTTGTTGTAACATCTTTTACAAACTTACTTATAAAATGTTGGCTAATGGGTTGAAAACCATTTTGCCAAAAGTATATGATCTCTCTTAGGGTGCCTTCATTAAGGGGAGAATGAAAGGGGATAATTTACTACTTATCCAGGAGCTTCTTAAGAGCTAAACATAAGGTTCTCAAGAAAAATTTGTGCTATCAAGATAGACTTTAACAAAGCTTTTGAGTCACTAGACTAAGATTTCTTTCTAAAAACCATGCTTGCTTTTCGTTTCCAAACCAACTTTATTCAATGAACTAAATAATATTTAAGTTCATAAGGAATATTGATCAATGGAAGTCCTACCAACCTAACTCATAGTGATTAGGGCTTGATGAAGGGGGGTCCCATATCCCCTTACCTCTTCACTCTTAAAATGAAGGTTCTTATCAAGCTCATTAAAAATGGCATAACTTAGAACAATAAAATTAATTTTCATTCTAAATGCAAGTTTATGAGAATTTCTACTTTATCATTTGTTAATGATTTATTCTTGTACTATAAATCTGATCTAAACATGGTGAAAACTTTGATTTCAACTCTCAAAACCTTTAAGCACTTATTGGTTTTAGAAATTAAAACAAAAGAGCCATATTTTCCTCTTTTCAAATGCAAGCTCTCTCACTAATTACATGGCATGCATTATAGGAATTAACGCCTCTAAGCCTTCAATTCTTTATCTTAGAACTCCAACCTCCACTAAAAGACCATCTTTTAGTTAATTCAACCCTCTAATTGAGAAAATCGAAAGAAGAATTTCAAACTGGTGTAGTCGCAAGCTTTTAATTGCTAGTAGAGTATAACTGGTGAATTTAGTACTAAACTCCCTATATGTGTACTAGACTTCCCACTTCTGGTCCCCAAGACCAAAACCATTGAGTAACTATAAAAAAGGGTCATTTGATCAGGTAACATTTCTGGGAATAAATTAGTTAAAATAAGCTAGAAAGATTTGTGTTTGCCAAAAACTGAGGGGGGCTTAGGTATTCATTTGATCGGGGAGACTAATCAGATGCAGTTTATAAAGAGAATATAGAGAATTCACAATGACAAATACTCTTTATAGGTAAAACATATTCATGCATTTTATATAAAAGGTGGTAGCTTCCAGAGCTTAAAACCTAAAACAAATTCCTCATAGACTATATAACATATACTCAAAATAAGGAATGAAGCTAGGAAAGGAATAATGCATAAGTTGGGAGATGGTGCAACAATTTCTTTTTGGTATGATACATGGACCTCTTCAAGGCTTTTACATGATGTTCCCTTTCTTTAGAATATGAAAAAACGATTCTTGATAGAGCCATCGTAAAGAAGCACTTGGATTTAATCAAATCTGGGGAAATATTAGCTTTAAACCTTAGGTTTCATCTCATTCCTGACCAAGCTAATGCTATTCTATGGAAACTAGACCCTTCTAGTACCTTTACCAACAAGTATTACTAGAGTAGTATTAGAATATTAGGGCTAAAATTTCTATGGTATCAACTAGTTTAGATCCCTCAAGCATTCCTAAGAGCATCGATGATAACATGGCTGGCCCTTAAAGTGAAACTAAGCACCTTAGACAAGGTAGGAAAATATAAGAGTCTTGGAACTTTGTACGAATGAAAATGAAACCTTGGCACATTTATTCTTTAAATGCAATACAACTTACAAAATCTAGAGGGCAGTTATTGATATGTCTAAGAAAAACATTCCTTACAGAGGTTGGTCTAGTATTATTCAATAGTGCAATATAAACTAAAGGAGAAAAGACAATGAGTGGACGACTTTCAAGATAGCATTTTGCAATAAAATATATGGGTTTTGGATGAAGAGAAATACAAGGCTTTTCAAATGTTTTGAGATGTAAGAACATGATTTAAAAATATCAATTCTTTAGGCCATAAGGAAACAACTAATAATCCACTTGCCTAGAGGCCAATTAAGCACTGTGATGACAAACAATTGGATGATCTAAAAGCTAGGGACTTAAAGGAAATAAGGTAACGCAATCTAAGTAGCTATTTTAAGTCTTTATACATCAAATTAGAGCCATTGTATTAGTTACTCTTTTATAGAGTGTCGTACTTATGATTGGTTATAACTTACCTTTCATGCCATTTTGTACTTTAAGTTTTGACCCCTTAATAATATGTTTAATATCTAAAAAAACTATAGAATTTTGATGAGACGTGTAAATATATGTAATTTGGTGAAATTTCCCTTTTAAAACATAAAAATACGATATATTAAACTTAAGAGCAATATTAGAACATATGGTTTTGATACATTTTTCCAAACAGTGATTCAATGAAGTGACAAAAGAGCAATATTAGAACATATGGTTTTGATAAATTTTTCCAAACAGTGATTCAATGAAGTGAAAAAAGTTTTGAATGATACTTTTGAGACTCATCTTTGATTTTTCAAAAGATATATCCAAAAGAAGCAACTAAAATTATCTACAATTATAAGAAAAAATCTATGACTATAAAAAATGATTATAAAAAATAATGTGAATAAGATGAAAAATATTAATAGAGGTAAATTCACTAAAAGAAAATGAAACTTTCTTTTCTTTAACAAAGTGACATGTCACAAACAATTTTATCGGAACAAGATATATCAAAATCCAACTTTAAAAGGAGCTTCAAATATGAAGTGGGCAAATAACCCAATTTAAAATGTCAAACATCAGTTTTTGCAATATAATTACAAGAAAAAACACTTTTAAATATATCATAATTACAAAGAGAATTGTTTTGAATAAAGGAATCAGTAGTAACCAATTAATATAACCCATTTTTCTTGCTATCCAGTCATCCTCCAAGATATTAAATCTTGAATCAAATAAAAAATTTTATAGAAAAGGAAATACAAATTAGGAGAATCAGTTAGTTTACTAGATGAATGAGATTGAAAATAAAAAAGGGACTCAAGGCATATCTATTAATAATAAAGATTGCAAAACTTGAACATAACCTTTATATGTGACTCCCATTTGATGTCTATTAGGCATATTCACCATAATGATGTTAACAGACTCATAAGAAACTAAAAGTTTAAGTGAACTAGCTATATGATCAGTGGCTCCAGTTTTTATAATCTAATATCCATAGAGAAGGTTTTAATATAAAGACAAAAGGTTCTTAGATTCTTATTAACATAAGTAGCATCTGGTTGAATCTGAGTCGAAACAATGTTAATATGAGCACCAGTAGTAGTATTATCAATGACTTATTAAAAAAATAATCAGCTTGCTATATTGTTGTTTTGAAGAGGAAAATTAGCAACAACATCAGAAGAACATTCACCCTCGAAAAATTGCTTCTGTGAACTAAAATCAACCAAATCTGAGGACTTTTAGCCCCAGTCAGCATTTTGATCTCCATGCACAAGATTCACATGCTTATTAGAACACATAAAGGAACTATCAACATGATCAGAAAATGTGATGCTTCCGAAAATTCTTAAACCATAATTAACTAAATAGTTCCTACAAACTACCATTAATCATCAAATTTCTCATTAGTTCTAAAAGAGATGATTGTTTATCAAACACAAAAAATATCTATACAAACTGCCCAAACTGTCAAATTAAAAAATATATACAATCAAATAACTTTACACAATTAAACTACTGGCCCCACCTAAACTCCACTTTGTCTATCCCTACACTGGGGTTATCGACAATATCTCGATCTCCTAAAAATGATGGCAAAGGGTGAGTTGCATATTTAGTAAGGGTAACTGATCATACCCTTAAAATTAAGTAACTCAATAAATAATTATATGACTTAGTTGACCGATTAAATCATACATTTAATACGTATATATACAATAGTACTAAGTCTAATCCAAATACTTAACAAATATCTTAAAAATTTTACCAAATTATGATTAACACAAATATTAATTATGACTGTCATTTATGCTTTATTCCAATATTTAACTAAATTGCTCGGGCCCAACATAACCTAGTAGGCTTACATCCAGTGGTCTGCTAGCTCATCTCAACTCATCATAAACTCTCACTAAGTGGAAATGTAATTAAATGTATAAATATTGGCACAGGGTATCCTAATTTCTCAATCTTCACATCGGTACTATTCCAGTACCTAGTCATTGACACAGGATATTCCTAAGACTCAGGATGTCTTGGTATCTAGTCATTGGCACAGGACATCCCTAGGACTCATGATGCCCCGGTCACTCACTCATATCGACTCAATCTATCCATCTATGACTATCAAAAGTAGTCTATCCTAGGCAAGCCATCGATTCTCGATTTTTACCAATTATTCACAACATATTATCAAACAATCTATATTTAGTTAACACATTTTCTGCCAAATTAACAAGTAATACACCTTATAAAACGTAACAAAATATATGCGACTATTAATCATTAATTTAATTAATGACTAATTCAAAATATAATTTATTAATAACAAAATGATATTATATTTTGAGAGTCAAATCCAAGGTTGTCCTTACCTCGATTTCGGACTCAACTAATTGATAGTCCAAATTACTCCTTAATCAGCCCTTCAAACCTAGAATTTACAAAATTCTATTAGACAAATTTACGAAAGATTTCCAACCAATTACACTTAATAATCCAATATTATTTTCTTTTCTAATTTATTCTTAATTATAAAAATAATATCCTCACTAACCTAAGCCTCATAATTAATACAATACCTTTAGTTAATTAAAAGTCCTATTTTACCCTCATCCATTTCAAGTAATACTAAAAATGTCCTTCTCAAGTAAATTCCAAATTTACCCCTCACTCTTTGCATTTTCTATTTTGCCCTTACATGCAACTTAAATTTTCAAAAGATGTCATCTTCTTCACCCTCTCCTCTTCTTCTATCTGCTCTTCTTTTATCATTTTCTAGTCCCATGTCCTCCATTTTTATCCCTTCATGTAACTTCAATTATTGCCCAAACAATCATAACATACAATCCAACTATAAACTAATGTAGGATGATCAAAAATTATAAAAAAGTCATAAAATTGCAGCTGAAAATTTACCTAAGTATGAGGGATTTTGGAGTTGTTATCCTCCATAACTTCCTCAAATTTTGGTGCAAAACAAACCCAATGAGAGAATACATAAGAGAAGTGTCACATGTAGGACAAAATGGTACATTTTGACACACTTACTAGCTGGAACAGTTGAGAGAAAATTAAGAAGAAGATGGTGGTTTTGTTAGTTCTATTCTAATTTCCAGATGTTGGTTTTTTATACATGTTTAATGGTTTGTAGGTTGGCATGGGTTGTTAGGTTGTTTTAATTTACTTTGTGGGCTTTACTGTTCTCCCCCTTTTAAAAGAATTTCGTCCTCGAAATTAAATTATGTACCTGAGGATCCAAAAAATGAGAATATTGACCTCGAACTTTATCCTCTACTTCCCAAGTCGTCTCTCTTGGAGAACGATGATGACTCCATAAAACTCACAGCATCAAAATCTACTATTTCCTTAATTTCCTAATTTGTCTATCTTATATCTCCACTGGCTCCTCCTTATAAGTCATGTCATTTGTAACTTCAATCTCAGGCCTCGATATATCATGATTAAGATCCGATCAGTATCGTCTCAACATCAATACATGGAACACATCATGAATCTATAATAACTCTAGTAATGCTAATCTATAAGCTAATGGCCCCACATGTTGTACAATTTCATATGGCCCGATATATCTTAGACTCAACTTCCCTCTCCGACCAAACCTTAGAATTCCCCTCCAAGGTGATACCTGAAGAAATACTATATCTCCAACATTATACTCCATCTTTCGACAATGTTGATTAGCATATTTCTTTCTCTGATCCTGAGCTACCTTTAAGCATTGCTTTATCGCCCCTATTTTTACCATCGTCTTTTCAACCGACTCCGGTCCCACTAATAATCTGGCTCCCTCTATATCCCAACATATTGGATCCCTACACCACCTCCCATATAATGCCTCAAATGGTGCCATACTGATGCTAAAATGGTAGCTATTGTTAGACATAAACTCTATAAAAGGTAGATATCTTTTCTAGTCACCCTCAAAGTTCAACTAATAGCTCTATTCCACCAATCCTCACTAGCATTCTCCTCCTTACACTATTTACTACTACAAAGTCTCCTTTTGATGACAATACTTTTAGGTTATATCCTAATGGACTAACCTCTCTCGGGACTTTAGAGACAAACTATAAAGAAATGTAAGAATGTGTACATCCTTAATCTACTAACACATAAGTGTTAATATCAAATAATGAAATCATACTAGAAATGACATCGTTGGTTGCAGGTGCCTCCTTACTCGTCATATGGTATATCCTCGCTTGAGTAACCTTAAGCTGGGAATGTCCCACCAATACCCGTACCCATTGTTGGTCTACGTCCAACGCCTCTACTACCACTTCTGCTACCAGTTCTACTTGAACCTCTACCAAAATCGAAAGCACCACTTTGATCATGTACTGTCTCCTTTGGCCTTAATCCCGAACTCCTCCCTACTGTCGAACAACTCTTTTGTAAATTCTCCTACTCTCCATAAATATAACATGCCTAACTAATCCCAGTAGATCCCTAACATGTTCCTTTGTGAAATCTACCGCAGTTAGCACAACTCTGTGATCCACCAATTCTTCTATTAAAAGTTCTTTTGAAACTCTCACTAACCCCTTTTCCGAATCTAGCTGATGACACACTAGCAGTGATATGTTGTCCTGAATCCTTACCAACTACTTGATCTCCACCAGATTGGTAGAAACTACCACTCCTACTCGATGTGGCATCGACTCTCCTAGATCCCCAAGCACCAATAGACAATGAATGAGTAGCTCCCCTCTTAACAGATTGACTTCCCTCTCCTTGATGACTCTTTGATTGCCTCTTAAGCTCTTTTCTCCTTCTACTTTTTTTTTGTTACATCCTCCACTCTGAGTGCAATCTCTGGTAACTTCTTAAAATCAGAAGTAGCAGCTCCTAATCCCAAAAAAATATCTGTCCTCAATCCTTGCTCAAATCGATAACATCTATCTTCGAGATTTTCCACAACCTCCAATGCATACTTATACAAGGCTGCAAAGAGAGCCTCATAATCTGCCACTAATATCTCCTCTATCTGGACCAAACTCATGAACTTGATCTTTTTTCAATCCCAATATATCCGCGAAGTGTATTTATCTCTGAACTCTCTTTGTAACTCTTGCCAAGTCATCTCTCGGTGGTAACTTCTTAAAATCAGAAGTAGCAGCTCTTAATCCTAAAAATATATATGTCCTCAATCCTTGCTCAAATCGATAACATCTATCTTCGGGATTTTCCACAGCCTCCAATGCATACTTATACAAGGTTGCAAAGCGAGCCTCATAATCTGCCACCGATATCTCCTCTATCTAGACCAAACTCATGAACTTGATCTTCTTTCGATCCCAATATATCCGCGGAGTGTATTTATCTCTGAACTCTCTTTAGAACACTTGCCAAGTCATCTCTCGGGTCTCATAAGATCTCTTCACTGACTTCCACCAAGTCAATGCATTGCCTTGGAATAAGGAAACAATGCATTGCAACCTTCTTTCCAAGGTACACTCTAGACAGTCTAAAATTATCTCTGTTTGCTCCCACTATGCCTCAACCTCCTCAGGATCAGTAGTACCTTGAAACTCTATTGCCCATATCTTACAGATCCGCTCATAGTTGTGATCCACCCTAGAATCACCTCGAGCTAGAGCCGCAGTAAAAACCTGCTACATCTGAAAGAATTGCATCATCTATGGTGAGATTGGCACCTCTCCTCCTGCTTTATCCGCTTGAGCATCCCCCTGATTCGACACATCCAGAGCACGAATCAAATTACCTAATTCCCTAATTGACCCAAGGCCAGTATTATCCTCTCCTGAAGCCATCCTAGATAAGATAAAAAACATATCGTTAGCTTTTTTCTCATTCATTATGTCCCTTGAAACGTAAACCTGCTCTGATACCACCTAATGTGACACTCCCAAAAATTCTTATTCTACAATTAACCAAATAGTTCCCACAGTATACCATTAATTATCAAATTGCTCATTAGTTTCCAAAGAGAGGATTGTTTGTCTAACACACAAAAAAAATTCTATACAAAACAACTACCCAAATTGTCACATTCAAAAATATATACAATCAAATAACTTTACACAATTAAACTACTGGCCATACCTAAAATCCACTCTGTCCTTCCCCTATATCATGGTTATCGGTAATATCTCGATCTCCTAAAAAATGACGGCAAGGGGTGAGCTCCTTACTCAGTAAGGGTGACTGACCATATCCTTAAAATCAAGTAACTTAGTAAAAAATTATAAGACTTAGTCAACCGATTAAATCATACATTTAATACATATATACACAACATAACTTAATCTAATCCAAACAATTAACAAACATCTCAAAAGTTTTACCAAATTATAATTAACAATAATATTAATTATGACTGCCACTTATGATTTATTCCAATATTTAACTAAGTTGCCTAAGCTTAGCTTAACCTGGTAGGTTTACATCTAATGGTCTATCGGCTCATCTCAACCAATCATAAACTCTTATCAAGTGGAAATGTAATTAAACGTATAAATATCAACAAAAAGTACCTTAATTTATCAATCTTCACCCTAATACTACTCAAGTACCTAGTCATTAACACAGGATATCCCCAAGATTCAGGAGATTCTAGTGTCACTCTGGTACCTAATCATCGGCACAGGAAATTCTCAGGATTCAAAATGCCTCAGTACCTACTTTATGGACAAATATTTAGCCACCACTCACTCATATCAACTCAACCTATCCATCTAAGACCATCGAATGTAGCCTATCCTAAGCAAGCCACCGATTTTCAATTTTTACTAATTATTCACAACATATTATTAACCAATCTTTATTTAGTTAACACATTTTACGTAAAATTAATAAGCAATACACCTTACAAAATGTAAAAGTGAAACACCTTATACTTCATTAAGTATTTGATAAATAATGTAAACATATTTCATGTACGTAACTATTAATCATTAATTTAATTAATGAATAATTCAAAATATAATTTATCAATAACAAAACGGTATTCTATTTTAAGAGCAAAGTCCAAGGTTATTCTTATCTCGATTTCAAACTCAACTATTTGATAATCCAAATTACTCCTTAATCAGACCTTCAAACCTAGAATTTACAAAATTTTATTAGACTAATTCACGAAAGATTTCCAACCAATTACACTTAATAATCTAACATTATTCTCTTTTCTAATTTATTCTTAATTATAAAAATAATATCCTTACTAACTTCATCCCATAATTACTAAAATACCCTTAATTAATTAAAAGTCCTACTTTACCCCCATCCATTTTAAGTAATACCAAAAATGTCCTTCTCAAGTAAATTTCAAGATTACCCCTCATTCTTTGCATTTTCCATTCCAGCCCTACATGCAACTTAAATTTTCAAAAGATGTCTTATTCTTCACCCTCTCCTCTTCTTCTATATCATTTCTCAGTGCCATTTTCTCCATTTTTATCCTTTCATGTAACTTCAAATATTTTCTCAAACAACCACATCATGCAATCCAACTATAAACTAGTATAGGATGACCAAAATTTACAAAAAGTCACAAAATTGCAGTTGAAAATTTACTCAAGTGTGAGGGATTTTAGGGTTGTTATCCTCTACAACTTCCTCCAAATTTACTATAAAACAAACCCAATGAGAGAAGACATAAGAGAAGTGTCACATGCAGGACAAAATGGTGCATTTAGACACACTTACCAGCTAGAATAGTTGAAAGAAAATGAAGAAAAAGAAGGTGGTTCCGTTGGTTCTATTCTAATTTCCATATGCTAGTTTTTTATACATGTTTAATGGTTTGTGGGTTAGGCTGGACTGTTGGATTGTTTTAATTTACTTTGTGGGCTTTACAGAAAAAGAATTAGCATATTTAGAAGGATAACTGTGCTTTTTATAGCAATGATCAATTGGGAGTGACAAAGAGCTGAGCTGGGCTGCCCAACCTAACATATTAATTTTTTAAAAATAATTTTTAAAATGTCGTCATTTTGCGATATTGAGCTTCGGGCCAAGCTAAGCCTACGCCAGGCCGGCCATCCCTACGATCAACTATGTGGCCACTCCATTACAACATGAACAAACATATCTCTTATTAGATTATTGATAAAACCAATTTTGAGGATGAAAATTGACACTTCCGGAGGCTTTAGAATACAAAAGTTAGATTCATCAATATAAGCATCGGTACATGTCGAAAACGCATTAGATCCCAGAAGTTACAGTTACAGATCAAGAAATTGCCTCTCTGCTTGTATAACAAGAGCAAAAACCTTGTTGATTGGTGGCAAGGGTTCCAACAGCATGATTTGAGAACGAAAATTAGATAAATTATCATTTAATCTTCTCAGAAAGTCAAATAGTCACTTGAGTAATAATCGAACTATTTTGCTTCAAGGCAAAAATTTCAGTTTATAACTTTGAAATTCTGTATGCATCTCCCTGAGAAAACCTCTTTTTCAGATCATTCGACTTTGAGCAATAGGTTTATAAATTGCTCTAATCAACCAACTTGTTACCATAATAATTCAGTGTTAACGTTGATTCTGTCCTATCTGATATTGCCATCTACAAATTTGAGCTTATTTTTGAAACAGAAACGCCAATTTCATAAATCTGCTCCACGAATGATAATTTGCACCAATAAGAACGTTTGTCACAAGCACTAACCAAGGATTTTCACTGGAATAGAGATCAGCTGGCGTTTTTGGCTTTTTTTACCACACCGAACACTCATATCCTCCGCGATCTACCGGAGCAATGCCTCCCAGTCTTTACTCAGGACTACAAGGAATCTCGTTTTCGCGTCGTTTGTGATCATCTAGACTACTTTTAGTTTGTTTTCATCCTTCTGTATCTAAAAAAAAAAGATGTTGTGTCATACATTTGGAAAATGAATAATACAAGTGTTATATAGTGGCTGGCTCCAAAAGGGCAATTATAACGTAACTGCAAGAAGAGAAATTTAATCAACAAAAACTATTAAATCTACGTGTAAACGTCCCATGAAAAAGGAGAGAGAGATCACTTAACAGATAACTCCCAAGATTGCTGAAGATATGTCCCCTATCATGGATAAGAGAGATCCATAAGGTAATCTGGGGTAGAGAAGGAAACAGCTTGAAGAGGATCAATCCCCGAGAATTGACGTATATGGGTTTTGAAAAATCGGGAAATATGTTTTTAATGAATTCGATAACAAAACAAAAATAATCCCTCCGTGTGTTGTATTGTATTGTATATACGTGGATTCCAACATATAGAATTGGCTATAATTGAAATAATTTTAATAAAAAAATTATCATAATTTATCAATTCTTAATTTTAAGCTTGATCAAATTAAATTAAATTAATTAATTTCAGATTAGATAATGAGATCAAATTAATTTGTATCAATTCAATATCTAACCTAATCCCAAAAGGCTTGAAACCCCAATTATTTCTTTCATTATGAAAAACATCAGAATATAGAGAGGAAACCGGCCACAGCCGGAAGCCAAAACCAGAAAATCTAAAAGCAATCGGTTGATTTGATTGATGCATCGAAATTTCACCTCTCACCAAGACGTAGATCATTGGGAACAGATCGTCTCCCACTCTCAGCTAAATGGAACATGATCCCTAAATCATATACACTGATTAGCGACACATCCTGATGCTTCTCATTTAACCCCTACATTACCCTAATCCCAAATAAAAGTCGCCGGACGTCATAGAGGAAATAGTATCACAAAAATTTACACAAATACCCAGAAAGAGGAGAGAAATTTACCAATTCTCAAACCTCAATTATCACAAGAGGACAGAAAAGCACCAATCTGTTCCAAAAAAGTCAGATTCTGTGGCCTATCTTTCCTTTTCACATACCCTTTTGACTCCTTCTCACCGTACACTCCGTACCCTCTTTTTCCGTTTCTCTTCCACATCTCTGCCGCGTAGCTCCGGTGAGCAAAGTACGCTTCTGCAGCGCACGTCTTCTCCCCCTCTTCCACATCGACTCCCCCGGAATCGGTGGGCACCAACTTGATCGGAAGCCTCTCATAGTGACCGCGACTGGTGCCCTCTAACTCGTCAAGCCGGGCGAGTCCACGAGACGTGACGGCGTAGAGCTCGCCGGTGACGGGGTGGGAACCGGTGGCGCCGGGAAGGTTGAGGAGGAATGGAACCCGGTATGGCCCGCAGACTAGAGGGTACTTATCAGACGTTCTATAAACGCCGTGGTAGATTGCGTCGCCGGTGCGTATCAGATCTAACATGAGGGAGTGGTTGAAGAAACCTTTCTTTAGTGTTCCGTACGTGAAGACCCATGACCTTGCCGTGCGGTTGTGATTAATCTTGTTATCGTGGTCGGTGACCATGCTCATACTCTCGTTTTGATAGTTTTTTTAATGTAATTGGAGACTGGGTGGTTCCCGAGAGACAGTGTTGTTTGTGGTTGGTTTGGGGATTTGATGGAATAAGCAAAGAACTCTGTTTATATAGTAAAAGTTAGGGCCTTTATTTTTTCACATCATTGTGCAATTACGGTCTGTTTGGTAATTATTTTCTTATTTTGTATGTATTTAGTCTAATCGTTTCAGATGTGGCGAGATAAACAAATATCCAATTGGGTAGTCCGATACCAATTCGCTCTTCTTTGTGGAGATTGCGGATTTGAGTCCTAATGTCGTGATTTTACTCCAGAGCTTGTGTTAAATATGGTAATATAAGTTGAAATTCTTCGTTCATTTTGATTTGCTAAATCATCTAATAACTTAATCACAATTTATTTAATATAAAAGATGAACTATTACGCATTTAAAATTAATAAATATATATTCTATCGTTATTTAAAATATATATTTTTATTACGCATTTGAAATTAATAAATATATATTCTATCATTATTTAAAATATATTTTTTATTATTAATTCTTAATTTTAATAATTAAGAATATAGTTTATCTTTTTAACTACCTATCAAATCTCAAACATATGTAAACAAACAACTTTGGGTGGGTCGTCTAAAAAGCAAAATGTTAAATATGTCAAATTAAATCTTTGTAATTTAGCACAACAATGCAATTGTATCTTTAAATAATTATTTTAATAATGTAAATATGTATATTTTGAAAAAAAATTTTAAATTTTTAATCATTATCATTATGAAACCAAAAGGCATGTTTTAAGCATTATTTAAATAACACATTTTACTTTTAACATGGATACTCTTAGTTCAAAAATGTGCATTACCTAGGCGTGTTCTTCTTGTTTATGTACTCATTAATTTTTCATTTGTCAATTATTACCAAAGTTTTAAAAACCAGATCGGACTGGCCGGTCCGATCGGAAAAAGTTTGAATCGATCAATGGTTCGGATCGGTTTTAACAAAAAACCTGTTAGTATGAAAACCGGCCGGTTTGTTGAAGAACCGATCAGTTTTCATCAAACTAATTACACTGATTCGGTCACCCTTCTTCTCTCCCTCCTCGCTTCTCTCACTTTCTCGCACAAAAGCAGAACTCACTTCTCTTGCATGTCCTAACAAATGGAGAAATGGAGATTTGTTGGGCATTTCATTTAAACACTACTTTCTGAGCAGTTATGATAGCCAAGAAAGAAAGAAAATAAAGGAAAAGAGTATGACGACACATATATATACGTGAAAACGCCAAAGAAGGTCATTAGAAGGTTTAACATCAAAGCGATTCTTGTAAAAGTTGTGGCGAGCTTCTTCAACCTCAGCTCGTTCTTCAGGAGTGCCAGCTTCAACCATTGAGGCTCTGATAGTTTTTTCCTTTTTTTTTCAAAAGCCTCTAATCTTTATCGATGGTTGCTTTAAAGAATGTTTATTTGTCTTTTTTTAAAAGACCTGGAAAATTATAGCTCCAATGCAACTTTAAACTATCAAGTTGTATCGCTACATAGTACTTGTAACAATTATAAAAAGAACATGTCAAAATCAACAACATAGAATATAAAAAATAACAAACCCCACTTAAGCAGTGAGGACCACAGCACCACCATTCTCTTTAATCTTCTGCTCCGCTATCTTAGAAACAAGCCTAGCCTTGACAAATGGGCTTATTATCTGACAAGACCCCCTTTCCAATAACCTTAAAATATCCAAACTGGGTAACATCAATCAACAGCACGTTATCCTTGGTGGCTTTGTCTTTCACTTCCTTAGGAACCAAAGACTAGAGCTTGTCGATGTTATAGAACTTGTTGCAAAGCTTATGGAAGTATTGCATACCCACTTTGCCGAAGTACCCAGGATGGTACTTGTCGAAGAGGATACGGTGGTGGTGCATACCTTCAGTGTTACCGGGCCCTCCCGGATGTTTCCTATGCTTCCCGATATGGCTATGGCCAGTGTTGACATGGCCCCTCTTTTTACGGTTGTTCTTGAATCTCGTCGTCATCTTCTTGGCGGCTTTGATATTCTAATGAGAAATGTACGTTTATTTGTCTTTTAATACATAAATCTTTGGTTTGGCTTTGAAGAACGTTTTGTTATCTTTTATTAGACCATGGGATAATAACCTAACCATTGGATAATAACGTAAAAACCAGTTTATGTATAAAGTGATTGGATGTCAATGACAAAACAGGAAATTTTTTAAAGGCTTATACATGTTGTGTGCTTTTGGATTCACAAAAACTTTTTCAAATGTTTATATATGTTGCGTGATTTTGGATTTAGATAAAGATGAAAAATAACCTTAAAGTTTTAGCATCTTAAAAAGATTTAAATTGATACTTGTTAGTATGCATATTACGGATCAATATTATGAGGGATGAGTTTTGGGGTTCAAAATTTATAATTTTTTGTTTGATTTGTAAAATTTTGATTCAATTCTCGATTTGAAAATTAGAAATATGACACTTTCATACAACTTTTGCTAAATTTGGGTATTTTAATTTCAACTTTTGGTCATTTCAGATTTAAACCAATAGGCTTGAATCAATTTTTTTCACTAAAAGCATGAATTTGTCGCACAGCTTCAAGCAGAAGATTGTCAGTGTCCATGCATCTTTCTGAAACATCAAAAAATGAGTACATGAGTGATGACACGGTTATGCCAGAACCTGTGATCTCTTCCATGGCTCAAGAAAAATAACATTGAATTGAATTAAAGTTGAAGAGAAGAATTATTTTAGTGTTTTAAGAAAAAAATCAACTAAAACAATAGATGCAATATTAATGTTCCTTTCCAACTTCAATACAGGAAAAATAAAGAGTGAGAAATCGATTGGACTTTTGTCTTTGGATTGATAACATCTGGGGTTATCTCCAAAAATGTTGTTTCTTAGACAAAAATGCAGATTTAACCTTAATTTTCATTTTAACTACTGAATCACTATTCTCAAATTTGAAACGTGCACGAACCTAACAAAAAAGTGTAGTTATTATATATGATAAGAGCATTGTTAAAAGCTTTACATTACGTGGTTAAAAGTTAAAACAGAAACTCAATTTCATCACTCACTAGTGAGAATTGGAGGAAAACCGAATATAATAATTGGCAAAATGATTTTCATGGCATTAACAAAATTGGATCCAGTTTGAAAAAAAATGGCAGGTTGGTTTCGTCGTGGAAGACAAAAATTTATGCAAAAGATTGATGTTTTCCATGCAAAAACACCGAAGTGTTAGTCATAACTAAGCCAAGAGATCAAAAAACTTATTATCACGAGATCATAGACCATCAAGACACTAATGACAAGAAATTTGTAAGTGTCTCCATCTCCAAACAATTGAAGAAATTTTTAAAAGGAGTAAAAGAATGTACTTGTTGGTATGCGATGACAGAGAGTGAGAAATCTGGAATGAAAAACTGCAAGAATTGGAAGGTATGTAATGAATGTTAATAACTACCAAAACTGTTGCAAAAGAATATTACGTGTTGAATATTTGTTGTTCCTCTTTTTTATGACATCACATCACACACTCGTATGTTTTTTCCTCCCATAGATGCTTGCGTAATGCTTATATTAAATATTTGTCCAATCTCAGATTACCATGATAGCTTGCCTTCATACTAATGCAGAGGTATGAGCATCAAGGAAGTTTTTTAGTCAATCACAAGAGGGATAAAATCAAGGTTTTAAAAACAATTTTAATTTTTATTGTTAACTTAAGTCTTATATTAAACTCATGTTTATTTATTACTAGTTTATTATATAATAATAGATATCGGTGTATTTTTTATTTCAATAAATATTTTATTTTTACTTACTCTTACAAGTTTTAATTCTTATATACCGGTTTTATAGCAGTTCACTACCTGTTGAACCTCTAAACCTTAAACCTTTCCTTCGACCGATTTGATGTTCGGTCTGATTTTTAAAACATTGATTATTACTACTTACTACTAGATTTTGTACAAATGCCAATGAGATGGGTTAAACTTCTTCATTTTAAGGATCAAGGATGACAATTTTTGGCTCATGAGCTTAAATTTAGTTGTTTTTAATGGATCGACTCATGAGTCAGGCTTAGGCCTAGACTGACTCGAGATCCAATTATTCTAAGCAAAATAACATCGTTTTACCTAGAAAAGTTAGGCCTCAGATAAGGTTAGATCTGGGTAGCTTAAGGCCAGACTCAATTAAAAAATTTATCTTATTTTATATTTTTAATTTTTTAAAAATTATTTAAAAGAATTGGGCCCGCCCACTTCCATCCCTATTAAGGATTAGTGATTTCGGTTAACTTTTTGTTTGGTTTCATATTTATGAAATTAAAATAAATAATGAATTTAAAAATATTAAAATTTTATGAATTTTATTTTAATGTCCTATCTTTTGAAATTTTTAATTAAGTATCTAAATGCTTAGATATTAAATAATGTATTTCAAAAGATTGAATCCATTCATGTTTTGCTTATATAGTTGATGAAATTGGCGAAAATTGATATTTAGATTAGTGATATAATTCTCAATATAATTTGTGAGTCCTTTATGACACATAAATTGGTAATTATGTATTCAAAACGTAGTCATTTATTTGATATTATAAAATTATGCAAGTCTTCTAGATTTTAATTTTATATGCTCCATTAATCATAACCTTACAAAATAAGACACTAAAATGAGAAAAGATCTAAAATTTTAAATCTTTGTAATTTATTATCTCAATTAAAATCTTCACTTGAAATGATGTTAGGGTCAAGTAACATATCAACCTTGATTTATAATAACCTATTATGAGTTGACAAAATATTTGTCAAAATAATATATAAAATATTTTCAAAATAAAATGATAATAATTTGAGTACATATAAAATATTTTCAAAATAAGTTGATAATAATTTGAGTGTATCTACATAGAGTTTTTTAATTGTAATTTTCTTATATTTAATTATCTTAAGTATAATTACATATGAAACTACTTATTAATAAATTTGAGTTATATGTATTGATTGTTTCTATTTTATACTTCTAATAATAAAAGCTTAAAGGTATCAAACTATAATGATGAAATATTAAATAAATTACCTAAATATAATATTAATATAATTTTTGGAAGAAATATTAATCTAAGTTTTAAAAAAAGATATTAGTATTTCTTTTAAGAAATTTAAAACAGAGAGAGAATAAGAGGAGCGTATACAATTTTAAAAGACTTAACTTAACAAATTCCTTACAAAATTTGAATAACATTTCTCAAACTCCTAATTATAACTTTTAAGATCAACAAAAATGATAATCTTCAATATTTCTAAATATTTAAAATTGTAACTACTCTTTATTAGGTAATAGTTTGTTTATAATAGAGGGAGTTGCTCCTTTGTGACTGTAAAGTTATAGATCTAAGTCATGGAAACAGTCTCTTTGTAAAAATACAAGGAGAAGGTTGCATACGTTAGGACTATCCCCAGAACCCCGCAAAGCGAGGAGCCTTGTGCACTGGGTATTTTGACTTTGACTTTTGTTTAAAAATTTAACAGAAACTAAATTTTTAGAAAAGAAGAAAAATTATATTTTAATCTACAATTTAGGTAAATTATTAAAATTAGTTATAGTAAAGCAAACACACTCAAGGGGGAGGTGAATTGTGTGTAAAAAAAATTGCAAGATACTACCAATTCGATGAGCTTGCTAAACAAAATGAGTGTATAGATTAAAAGGGCCTATTAACTTTCGAAAGGATCCTGTTAACGTTTAAAATGAAAGGAGCTGTTAATTGTTTAAAAAATGAAAGGAGCCTGATAACTTTCAAAAAGAAAAGAGCTTGTTAATTGTTTAAAACATGAAAGGAGCCTATTAACTTTCAAAACAAAAGAAGCTTGTTAATCGTTTAAAAAAACGAAAGGAGTCTGTTAACTTTCAAAAGCAAAAGAAACCTCTTGCGATATTAAAACATAAAGAGCTTGTTATAAAACTGAAGGAGCCTCTTTGCAAATTGAAAATGCAAACACTATAATGAAAAAAAATTAAAAGTTAAGAAGAGAGAAAGAATGACATAGTCGATTTATACTGGCTTAGTTTATAATGAAGCCTACGTCCATTTCCTAAGTATCTAACTTGAGTATTTCACTATAAAAAACTCCAAGTAGTAAATTTTGACGAGCCTTTCCAAGTTCACAAGTACATATTTTCAAGGTGCTTTAACCTTCTACACTCATAGTGTTTAACAAGTCTTTATAGGCTCTCAACAAAAATGAATATAGGGTTTGCTTAATGAAAGCTTTCAAGGAATGACGATCTATCTCAAATAGAGTGTTTTTACTTTCTAAGGCATAAAGTGATTGATATTGATATGACTTTCAAGAATATTGATGTTGCTGAAGTATTTAGAAAATTTGACTGGTTTGCAGTTACAGTGGCTTTTCCTTAAGTAAACATTTTCTTTAACTAGTCGTTACTTCATTTCTATTCTGAGTTGAATTTGTATCGAACGAATCTTCGATATCATTTTTGCTGGAGTCTTCCAATATTCAGACGTTAAGAGAAAAGTTTTGACAAAAATGTCAAAGTTAGTTGTTCAAATTATGTGATTAGCAAGATACTTCTGAATATTATGAAATCATTTCTTATAGGGTAAGTTTATTAAGAAAGTTCCTGCAAGAAAGGAAGCATTTATCCTATGATATCATTTCCTTTTAAGAACTATATTATTACCTATACAAGGAAATAAAACCAATTTAAATTTTGAAATATTATATAGTCATCATCAAAATCATTAATAATAAAGCTTGAGCTAACAGTCTCCCCCTTTTTGATGACGACAAGCAATAACAGATATATTTTCAAAATTCAAATGATAACAAAGGATTTCGAAAGATACCTGTAAACTTTATATGTTCTAACTCATAGTCATGATTAGAAGGAGCCTATCGTTTATGCATATCATAGACTTAAACTTCACAAATTCAATTCAACAATATTTCAACAGTTAGCAGAGAATATATCACAGATATAAAAGCAAATATATTATCAAAAGTAAATATATCATCAGAAGCAAGTATATCATTAACTCTCCCCCTTTGTCATTATCAAAAAGTATAGGTGAAATAACTAAAACTAAGTAAAAAATAGCACAAGTGTGTAAAAATAAACCAAGCAAAAAATAGTGACAAACTTATTTAAGAGATTCAAAAACATTTCAAAGCATAATCTGCATGTCAAGAATTTGATTTTGCATGTTGTCGATCTAGCCACACATTTGATCTTGATTGGAGCGAATGTCCCTCAGTTATTAAAGGATCAAATCATTTATGCTCTGGAGTGTGATAGGGGCTGATTTTTGTGTGGCAAAAGTCAAATGATCTTTTGATCTTTCTATTTTCTTCTCCACCCATACGTTGTCTTTTAGTTTATATTCGAATTGGTAGGGAATAGATGAATGGAACTTTCCGGGTTCATACCAATCCAGAGTTTCAAAAGACACTCCATAATAGGCAAAAATCTTGACGTACCCAAGAGATGATTGTCAACTTCCCATCGATTTCATCTTTTCTCATGTATGTGTAAAATGATCTAACTAAATCATCACACACTGTCTCATTCAAATTCAAAAAATTTTCCCAACCAACAGCAAGAAAATGAGAAGGGTTGGGAATACTAATGTCATTGAATAAGAGAGGAGGCAAAATGCGTCATGAAACCACCTTGCACTTCTTATACCTCATTTTGTATCGTTCTTCATATTCCATTGATTGAAATAGCTTAACTGGTACTGAAGAGTCTCCTTTCTTTTGTTTCTTTGATTTTGACCTCATAGCTTTTGGAATTTCTTCAAATAAGGTTTCTTCATAAAGCAGCTCATCCCTAGTAATGTGGTCATCAATCTTCTCTTCAACCATAGGCGCTTTACCTTTTCTTATTTCTTCTCTTTTTTACTTTCAAGATTCTTCTTCTTCCCTCTATTCAGTGTAACTTTTTCTGCTTGCTTTGCAAGACTTCCTTTGGTTCGTAGACATCTTATTAAATTGACTGGTTCTTCATCTGAACCATCATCATTAACAAGCCAGTGTAGTTCAAGCAATTTCTTATTCATGGACTCAAGTTAAGGAGGTGGTGTAAAAGTTTCAAAAGACAGAATAGATAGAATAGGAGTAGCGGAGAGATAATGGGTAGTGATAGTGAAGGGGAATGAAACCTTACTTTTCTCGTTAGCTCCCCCTCAATAGAAGATTTTTCTTCTTCCTCTTATTCTTCTTCTTTTTCTTCGTCTTCCTTTTCTTCTTCTGCTTCTTTTTCTTCTCCTTCTTCTTCTTTTTTTATTCTTTTTCTGATGATCTAGGGTTTGAGTCATCAGAACCTTCTTCATCTGACTTAGAGATATATTGCTTGATTGTTGATTCATTTTGTTAGAAAGATGAATCAGAGTCTGATTCTAGAGACAACGTAGCTAAAATACTTTTGTTTCTCTAGTTCAGAGTCTCCGGAGTAGATGCTTCTGAACCTGGGGTTTTTTGATAGAGGTGACAGAAATAGGTTCAGTAGGGATGTTTAATAATCCTACTATTGGCGATAGAAAGGAAGATTTAATGATCCTATTAGTTCAGTAGGGGTGTTTAATGATCCTACTATTAGGAGTTAAGGTTTTCTTTTGTCCCTTGGATTTTGTTCTTGCCATTTAAAGTAAGATGGTGAAATTTAGGAGATTTAAGCAGAAATTTTGATCAGAAACATAGAGTTAGGATGTAAAGAAGAAAAATGACGCTTTTGAGAACGATGAAGGTAAGCAGAAGGAAGAACACTTTTTTAGAAAATAATAAACGGTTCTTGAGTGTTGATTTCGTGTGAAGATGAACAATTGTATACACTATTAGAGGAGGTGTGATCGTCTACATATCTTTTGTCAGTCACATACGAAAAGCTATCAGGGTGGCGTGCGCATATTTTTAAAAACTGAAACGACGCTATTTAATAATTACCTTTTAAAGATATGATTATTCTACCCTATTAAACTGAGAAGGTCCTTCTAAACTAAAAGGAACCTTCTAGTCTAAAAGGGGCCTTCTAAACTAAAAGGAGCCTTCCAAACTAAGAGAAGCCTTATAAACTAAAAGGAGTCTGGCAGACAAACAAATTAAAAGGAGCCTGCTAACATTTGCAAGGAGAAGTAGCATAGAATCTTCATACGAAGTTAATATTAGATAATCTGCACATACCAAGCTCTTTTCTTAATACAAAAAATCTATCTTTAGAAAATGGCTTAGTAAAGATATCAGCTATTTGATTTTCAGTTTTAACATGCAAAAGATCAATAGTTCCTTCTAAAACATGATCTCTAAGAAAATGATGTTTGATTTCTATATGTTTAGTCCTAGAATGTTGTACAGGATTCTTAGAGAGATTTATTGCACTTGTATTGTTACATAGTATAAGAATATAGCAGCTGCCAACTATTGTGCTCAAACGGATGGATGAAATGTTGAGAGCAATGTAATTCATCGCATCCAAGCTGGATGGGTGAAATCGAGAGCGGCAACTGGAGTCCTATGTGATCGAAAATTTCCACTAAAGCTAAAAGGAAAATTCTATAGGACAGCAATACGAACGGCTATGCTTTATGGCTCTGAATGTTGGCCTATGAGGGTGGTGCAAGTGTGAAAGTTTGAAGTAGCGGAGATGAGAATGTTGAGATGGATGTGTGGTTGTACGATGTTAGCTAGAATACCAAATAGGGTGTACA
>JANZXP010000002.1:11883200-11896324 GCA_027576715.1 Erythroxylum flavicans
TTTCAATCACGATCGTGGCCTGTGTCTTTTAGGCATTCGTCGACTTCATTCCCATGCAAACCACGTTAAATTCCTTCAAGTGTTTGTACGGATCTTCTCCCAGTAAACCCCTAAAAATAATTAATAAATAAATCAGCCCAGATTTTAATTCAAAAGTATTATTATCACCTAAATTTAGAAAGTTAATACAGTGGGGCTGTTAAGTGTTCGTGGGCTCGGCTAGTTCGCGAAAGGTTCGGTTTGCTGTCATCCGTTCCATTTTCTGCACTTGTTGCTGTTGTTTTGTCTGTTTTTGTAGCCTTTTGGCTGTCTTCTCGATCTCTGAATCAAATAATAATTTACTTGTTTTGTCTACTCATGTAACATACATATACCGTTGAGAAATTCCCCGACAACGATGCCAAAATTTGGTACTGCTGTCGCCTACAATCAAATTCAAAAAGAAACCAACTTCTGTCAATACAAATTAATTTAGTTGTGGAAAGTGGGTATCTTTCCCATGAGGAATTCTAACAGTAAAGAGTTTACAAGTTTAAAACTAAAACAAAGTAAAAACGGTGGGGGGTTTGGCTTTAATTTACGGTAATTTAGAAAAGAATGACAAAATCAAAAATCAACTAAAGTAATTACATATGAAAATTTAATAGACAAACCTTGATTTCGCATCACCGATGTTATCACACTAATATGGATCCTTGATATAAAATTTAGTTCATCAATAAACATTCATTGGGTGATGTTTTCTCTTAAGTACAAATGAGTAGAAACATGTATTCTAAGCATTCTTATTAATCAATAACCTAGATACGATCGTAAGTTCAACTGAGTAATAGCTTTAAGAACTAAGAAATCAATGAACAAGATAACACATGTACGACATGCATTTAATCAAGATGAGTTTCTTTTTAGAATTTTCAACTCTAACGTAAAGATAGTTATTCTAATCGCTACTTGTGATTAGAAAAACTGAACGTCATATCTTACTAATCTAGCTATTAAATGAATCAATTCCTAGTTGGCACCTAGAAATCAATCAATTCAATTGTATAAATAAATTCAGAAGGCATTCAATATTTATCAACAAACAAACTTTATTGGAATATCTCACACATAATAGATGATAAGATGGTTTCCCTCAACCAAGAAAAAGAATTTAGCTACTCATAATGAAAGTGAAAATCAAAGAAATAATAAAACATAGAGTCTCCATCCCTGGTCTTTCTCTAACAAATTCGAAAATACTTAGAAAAATACTGCAGAAATTGAAAGCTAACTATGGCTATCAAAAAACCAGAAGAAGAAAAATGCATAAAACTGAAATTACTCTTAAGATGGTTTGCATGAACAGTACACGTTAATGTATTTTTATGCTTTTTCAATTTCTTCTCTTCCTCTCTCGTGATCTTCAAGAGAAAATCCTTATCCCCACTTCAAATTGCAGATTTCCATTGATAAGATAGCAATATGATCTTTAAAGATCATGAAAATCTCAAATGAATTATATTTGAATTTGAAAACAGGATCTGCAAATTATTTCCATCCTTGCACGTGCCCACGTTTAGTCACTGAATTTGCTGTTAATCTTGAATTTCGAATTATCTTTGTTTCCTTTGCATCTTTTCGATTCAATTTAATCTCTTCAGTGTTGAAAATCATCTGAGAATAATTAAAGGACAAATCCATCAATTTTGAGTAATAATTTCAACATATGAGAGAGATTTATATACCAAATGAATGCCAAATGATAACTTAACAACTTGCATTACTTATTTGTATTTTTTATATTATTATTATACTACGTTTTTTTCATATCATAATCACATGTAGGTCTACCGGAAACAGCTTCTCTATTCTATAAGAGTAAGGCTACGTATTATCAGACCTCTCCAAATCTCACTTTGTTATGAAATTTTAGACTGGGTGATGATGATAATCTCAATTTGAGTAAGTGTAGTACAGCTGGGAATTAGATCTTCTGTTCCGGTTATAATGTTCCTAATATGTTTCATTAAATCTTATCCATATATTTATATGAACTTTATATAACTATATGAATAAAATATAATAGAATAGAGTTAGAACAGAATGATTAAAACAGAAAATTTGATGTGTTGTGTAAAGATTACGTACTAAAGCCTCACTATTCTGTCAAGTGTCAAACTTGACAGGCCTCTCTATAAGTCCGCCATCGAACGATACTAGCTCTCGGCTTCTAGGTACCTGTCAAGTGCCGTTTCCCGTTAGGATATAAAACCCCATATTCATCAAGTCTGGCTAAATCTTGATCCCGTGAAGCCTCGACTGCGGCCTGCGGAAAGGAAAGCCGAAACATTAATCAAAATCCACATTGGTCTGCGTTACAAATTATGATCGTAAGATTCCATCAAACTTAGGCTCCAATTTCATAGTGATCAAGTCATCTGAATTCTCACGGAGTATTTCACAAACCATTATAGTACATTAATACATTTTAAAAGCGAATAAGATAAGATAAGATAAGAAATTTTTATTATATTTGGTAATACATTAATACCTTTTAAAAGCAAATAACATAAGATAAGAAATTTATATTATATTTAGACTCAAACATTTTGACCTGTTCAAAAAAGATTATAAATATTTTATAAATGTTCAATTTCAATTTCAATTTTACTTTTCTTTCAATATTTTATTATAAAAAAGGTATATTAACATTCAATTTAAACTCAAAAGTTCTGAATTTTGACATATTCAAAATAATTCTAATGTTTTAGTATATCATGTATATTAAATAGAATTCAAAAAATTAAAACATAAAAGCATTAAACTGTTCTCATTCTCTTCTCTCTACTCTCTTTTTTCTCTACTTGCAATTTATAATCTGTAGAAAGGTTTTTACTTTTTAGACAAAGTAGTAATAATCGGAAATCAGGAGAAAACATTATATGATCAGGTGAAACATGACCTATGGAGACTCGCAACAGTTACGAGAGTGGAGAAAGTGAAACTTCTTCCAAACATGGTGCCAATCTGGTTAAGCTAACTGGTGTCTGAGATATCTACATGTGTGGCACAACGTCAACTTTCCTTGTTAATTAAGGCGTTACAATCAATAGAAAGATGATTGGCAATTTTGGCATACCAGCATCCATTAATACTGTCTCAATCATAGGGATGATATTTTCAGTGACCATAGGCGAAAAAATTTTGGTTATAATATTGAAATTCGAAAAAAGCTACTGCTGATAAACGAAGCATGAGCATACTTAAAAGGATTGGATGGTTTGATATTTTCATTTGCAGCCACATTAGTAACTGTTATAGCTGAATGGAAAAGGCTAGGAAGTGTCAATTGTACATGTATTTTGGCTGGCGCCCTAATTCTTAATTCTCAGAGTAGGTGATAAGTTCGCGTTGGTAAGTCAAAAGAATAAATTATTTAAAAAAATTATAAAATTTGATAGTATCACCAGACCTCTCTATATCCTCCTTCACCACCACTCTCACTCTAGTTTCTTCCATTTTCTTACTACACTTTGTGAATTTTATCTCTAGCCAAACACCATGGTGAGGGATTTGTACATAACTATTCCATCTTCTTCAAGTTCCTGATCTTGCTTGACATCATGACATCTCCAATGAGCCTCTACATCAGAGTTACTTACGATCACCTAGGCATTTGGACCGAGAACCCTTCTAGTTCTAATACTTTGTTTATTTCCCTACTTGACTACTAGCTAGAAATGGCCAAATGATTAACAATTTCTAAATTTGCAAGTGGCAATTTCAGGAAGAATTATTGCAGCAACATCAGACTTAGTCAAGTAGAGATCACACAAAGTTTACGTGAATTCATACACTTTTTGTTTTTCAATTTATTTCTTTACGTCGAAGCATTCTTTCAATTCAAATTGTTTGTTCTTTTTGTTGATTTAATTTATTTATTTCATATTCAATTCAAATGAAAAAGAATGACTCTTAGTAACATTCAGATCAACTTTATAAAATTACGTAGCCACTTTCACATATTAGGGATAATATACGAGACATTTCTATTTTTATTTTTCGCTAAGGGAATCTTTAGAATTAATGTCATTTTCTTTTCTTTTTTATTTATAATGAACCTATCAGTCTGAATACAAAAATAGAAGAAAAAACCTATTTCTGATTCAATCTCTCTCTTTTATACAAAGGGACACGCAAAAATGTTAAATCCCCTAAAAATCATTATTTGCCTTCATTCTTTTGACTACCGTCATTCCTTAGAGATTGCAAAAAGGTGTGTATACAGAAACAAAAAAACCGTTACAATATTCTTCTAATTCTTGTCTTCTCTCCATTGTATAATCCAAAGATCTAAACTTGAAAAACTAGACCAAAAGAGAGGCCTAGACTTGGAAACATTGCTCGACAAATAAGGAAAACTTAAGAATATCAACAATGTCATGAGACTTAAGGCGAAGACGGAGTGCTTCCATTAGATGTTTGAAGACCAAAAAGTGACAGGGCACCGAGGCCCATTTATATATCTATTTTTTGATTAAATAAATAATAAATAATGCTATGTTAACATTTACATAGCATTTAGCTGACAAATAGTTAAAGTGGTGGAGCTGTCAACTGCACCCCAAATTAAATCTTAAGTTCCTACAATAAAACAAAAATGGTTTGAGAAAGTAGGAGTTGATCCCACTAGAAATTCTAGTTAATCGTCACAAAAGAGATAATTAATGAAATAAGGGTTAGAATGATATGAAATTTTGTGAACAAGAAAATAAATTAAATTATGGACTCATAAAAATAGAATTATCAATATGATAAAATTTGATCTTTGATCACTTTTAACATTGGGATTATGATTGAACACGCATAACAAAAAATGATTATTTCTTCAATCATTTATTTGATATGATATTAAATACATGTTTTATTAAGATTTGTTAATCAAAAGCATGCAATTCAATTAACCTTTATTATTTAACAACCTTAGATACGATCCAAATTTTAATTAAATAATAACTTTATAAAAAGAACGACTACCAAAGCAAGATAACATCTACGGTTATATTTATTCTAGTTGAACACTTTTCTTAAAAGTTAATAATTTATAATGCAGCAAATTGAAACTTTTATTTGCTACAGTTATTAAAAGAATTAAACTTTTACGTGTTTAGTATTTAATCTAGCAGATGATCATTTCAATAAATAACTAAACGTAGACATTAGAATTGATCAAAATTAATAATAAAAAATACCAAAAAGTAATTCAATATAAGAATGGATGGAATACTTAACAATAAAACCCAGTTATTTTTTTTAAAATAAGACCTAATTATCTCTCAATCTATAAAGTTTCAAAAGGCTTTCACTCGCTTTAACCAAGATAAAGAAGATCAGCCAATAATGGTCATAACTACTATTAACTTTTAATGAAGAAAAACTACTCTACTGTCTACTAAAGAGAAGAAAATAAATCTTATGAAAGTCTAGAAAATGTAGATGGAACTTAGGATGCCTTTGCTCCTTCACCTTGGCCCTAATTTTTTGCCACTTTAATTCCTTGTGTTGTTATATTGAGATCTTTTTATTGTGATTCTTTAACTTCCACTAATGTTAACTTCTTTTATTGCCTCCTAGATTCAATCAACATGAGATTTAAACAAAATTTGACATATTTTTCTTGCAAATTCGAGATCTAAAATGTTAGAAAATAAGGGTAGGATCCGATCCCACTTATAATGGAAAAATTACAAAACATTTTTATATTTAAATTTCTCAAAAGTCAAGATTATTTTAAATTCTATAAATGATTTAAGTCACAAATCATAATAAAGCATGAATCGTAATTTATACTTTATTATAAGATTAAGTATTTTCTTGTCATATTCATTGAACCGTTTTCAAAATCGGCTCATCTCAACCACTATAATTGCATAAGTGTCTGACCTTTAATAGTATCCACAACACGAGTTGAGAAACAAGGAGTGCTAGCTCCCTTAGAGCTTAAGTCTCTTTATAATAGGTTTTGGATATTATAGTAATTTAATTGAAATTAAATTCTAATTTTAATTAAACTTTAATTAGAATTACAAATAATTATAATTAAATACCAATTGTGCCCAAATGAGATCCAATATTTCATATTAATCCTTATTTATTAAATATATCATATTTAATAATGAAGTTTTTAAAACTTTACATTCAATTCCAACTTGATTAAAACATTTTTCTATCTTCAACTCGTTCTTTATGTGAGACTCATTAGGTTCACAAATATATTGATAATGATATAAATTATAACCCTAAATTATATTTACAATTAGATAATTAAACTCCTTTAATTCTTTAATTAAACAATTTAAATTTATAGATCAAGATTGGCATCTAGCAACACATCGTGACCATCTAAATATTTAGAAATATCAAAGTAGTTTTGACTAATCTCTTCTTGCATCATTATTCTGTATAATTCAATTCTTTCATCATACAATATTCTGATTAGACATAGAGCATAAAATTAATGTCTACTCTATTTGGGTCCAATCATGTCAGTTCTTTACCATTAGTAAATGATTCTATTAATGACATTTGTAAACTATTAACAAAATGTCATGCCACCTTGTCCAATGATTTCTCGAATTAATACTAATCAAGAATAATAGAACATTCTCCCTAATCAATTTAGGGTGATGAATCGTATATTGATCACTCAACTACTTCCATATAGTTCATGTTATATCTAATGATTACCAACTAAGCTATCATTGACTATAATAGGTTATAAGTAGTATCAAAATATAACAATCCCTATATGAGATAATTTTGGAGATCTCAAGTCAGATGATCATTTATACAATCATTATAATGAGAATTTTCATAGACACACAAGCAAATGTTCCAAATAGAATTCTCATATGGGGTCAATTCAGTGAACTTATTCTCAAATAAGCACCCACATGTTTGTTCAAGTATCTCTATACTTTAGTCAATGAGAATTGCAACTGATAACTTCCTTTATAAGAAAAAAAATGTAAAGTATGCTAATCTTTTATGCTTTATTGATGTCTAGCCTCAATAGAACAATGACTAGGAAAAATTTAGAGATAATATATAAATAGAATATGAATCTCATAATTACAGTCTTATCATAATTTTATTTGCCATGTATAATTATCCTGTAAACTTTATTATATACATTTAAATATGTAAAAGATAAAAAATACCTTTAAATTATTTTTTCAGCTCTATTCTTCTAATTGCACCTTATTTTATGGAGTTTTGATTTGTTTAAGCTTTGGAATTCGATAAGGATTACTGAAAACAAAAGGTAAGCTAAAATAAAATTAATAATCACAATTAACATAAAATGAATTAATATCCAAAATGATCAATTTCAATATTCTTAGGATAAATTTCCATAACTCCATACTACTCTCTTCTCTCTATTATACGTTAACCAAAGTTTTAAAATAAAATAAATGAAAAGCATAAAAAAGAAAATAAATAATGAAAAGAAAAATGTAATATATACACTAATCATTTTCTTAACAGCACATCTATGCGAAATGTCACTTCCCACCATTAGAAGAATGGAATCTTCAGAAGGTATTGATTATAACAAGCTCAAATGTGTCAACACAATGTCAAGGGCATCCTTGTAAACTTAGCTGTCAAAAAATCATTATTCCATGTTGATATCATATGACACAACACACTCACACACACACGAGAGAGAGGGAGAGAAGAGGAGAAGAGAATTCATTTAATCCCAAAAAATACAACATATGTAAGCCTTCGTTACACTCCTTTTATAAAAAACAAAATAATAAAATACTAGAGTTTTACTCACACAAGCAAACATCCTATTAGACCAAAATTTTGGTCAAATCATATGGAATGCTTAAGGAAGAAGAAAGCCCCTCTCTCTCTACTCACTTCATCATAATTTCAGATACCATTTAATGAAGATGCCGGTCCTATAGGCTTTTTATCATCGGGCAAATCTGTTAATTATTATGTGTCATTCTTTTCAATTGCATATATTTCTTCATCCATAGCTTTTCTCAATTTCAATTCAATCGATGCCTCTTCATTATTAACCGGTTCACAGTCTACAGATAAAGAAAAATTGATAATCTCTTCATAAAATAGATTATTATCAATACCTATCACATAATCTTCTAATCTAGCTAGTAATTGACGACATCTTTGGGGTCTACTAGATGTTTCTAGCTGAGACATTGAATCTTCCTGAGTATTTTCTTCTTCATAGCTTTCTAAAATTACCACTAGCCTTTTTTGGGAAGTTAAAGACCAATCTAATATTCCATTATCTTTAAAGGTTACATCACGACTAGTAACCATCTTTTTCATATTTGGATTGTATAATTTATAGGCTTTGAATTTGTACTATAGCTTGTAAAAATACATTTCTCATCCAACTTCTTCCTAATCTGGTACATAGGCATAAGCAATACACCCAAAAACTTTGAGATGCCAAATGGAAGATTTCCTTCCACTGCAAGCTTCCTGGAATGTTTTGTCATTAAGGTTTTTTGTTGGATACCTATTTAAAATATAAACTACATAAGTAATTACTTCTGCCTAAAATTCTTTAGATCTTAACATATATCTTACCATGTCCATAATAGTTCTGTTCTTCCCTTCTATTACTCCATTTTTTTTAGGCGTGTATCTAATAGTCAACTGATATTGAATTCCATACTGCTAAAAGATCTCTATGGATGTAAGATACTCTTGATCTTTATCTATTCTTAATGCTTTAATTCTACAGTCACTTTACTTTTCCACAAATTCGTTAATTGATTTGAACCCATCATAAGCTTTTGATTTCTATTTTAGAAAATACATCCAAGCCTTTCTACTAGAATCATTAATAAAAGTAATAAAATACCCATTACCTCCATTAGATGGATCTTCAACAGTACACAAATCTGAATGAATAATTTCCCATAGCTTCTTTGCTCTATAGGATTTTCCAACTAGAAATACATCCCTACACTTTTTTCCCATCTCATATGTCTCGCATACATGGTTAGGAATATTCACAATATGTAAGCCAAACACAAGCTCTTTTCTTAATAGATAATTTAATCCAAGAAAATGAAAATGTCCAAAACACATTTGCTATAGCCAATTTGCATTAGGTATTACATAATTCAAGCAAGCAAATTTTTCATAATGAATTTTTAGTATGAATAAACGGTTAGAAGACATCTTTACGTTTGTAATAAATCTTCCATTCCTGTATATCAAGGTACAAAAATCATGATGAATCTACATTTTATAACCTTTCTTTTATAATTGACTAATGCTCAGTAAATTTTGATGAAGACCAAGAACATATCAGCTTAATGGATGCTCGACCTTTTTCCAAAATAGGAATATTTGAATTATTCCTAAATTTAACTTTTAACTGAACATTTTCATCTAAGGAGAAACATAACTCCTTATTCTTACATATATGATTATTAAACCAGAATCCAAGTACCAGATATTTTCATCTTCCACAAAAAAGTTGCTTGCTAGAAATAAACTTTCCAAATTATTAGAATTCTCACCAAAATGTTGGTACTAATTTTCTCATTAACCTGATAGTTGTTCTAAGATCTGGATCTACAATCAGCAGCTTTGTGTCCATACCTTCCACAACTAAAGCAATTAAAATTCTAACTCTCTTGATATTGATTACCTCATCCTCTTCCTCGACTGAATGTTCTAGAATTGTCTTCTCTCCCCCGGTTAAAATTACTACCACTACCTCTTCCTCTAAAACTTCCTCTACCTCTACTTATGAAATCTCCTCTTCTTCATTTATTAAAACCATGACCTCTACCATTTGCATTTTGTTTGATTCTATAATATTATTGAAATTCACATAGCATTTTAAGGCTTTTTTTGTTGTCTTTTTTGCTTTCTTTAATGTTCTGTTAACATGACTTTCAATACGTCCCTGTAACTTTACTATAGTCATAGTCTCCGTATCATGTGACTCTAATATTTTTGTCACAACATGGTCAAATTTAATAAGCATGGTGCGTATAATCTTTTCCACCATCTTACTATTTGAAATATTCTTTCCATACGACCTCATCTTGTTGACAAGATCAGCAACACGAGAAAAATATTATTCAACAGTTTATGAAACATTTCATACCTCTTATATTCTCTCCGCAGGGACTACAATTTGGATTTTTTAGCCTTATCTATACGTTTGTAAGCCAACTTCAGATATTCCACGCTTCTTTGGTAATTTTAGCATTAGCAATTTTGCTAAAAACTAAATAATCTACTCCTTGGTGAATTTGAGATAATGCCAACTGATCTTTCGTTTAAGCATTTACATTAGCTCCTTCTTGTAAGCCTGGATCAACAAGACTTCAAATATTGTGAGCCTTGAGGAGGGTAGATATTAAAATCTTCCAATAATTATAATCAAGTTTATTATCTAATTTGGGGCCTAACCATACAATATTATAACTATTTGACATCTTTCACTTTTAAATGAACCACTCTCTCACAAGTATAAGAACACTCTCTCTATTTTTTTCTCATAAATTGCTTTAAAAACTAGAGCTGGATTTAACTAGCTCTGATACCAATTTGATATCATATGACATAACACACTCACACACACACAATAGAGAGGGAGAGAAGAGAAGTGGAGAATTCATTCAATCTAAAAAAATATAATACATGTAAGGCTTCGTTACACTCCTTTTATAAGAAACAAAAACAATAAAATACTATAGTTTTACTCACATAAGAAAACATCCTAATTGACCAAAAATTGTTCAAATCATATGGAATGCTTAAGGAAGAAGGAAGCTCCTCTCTCTCCACTTGCTTCGTCATAATTTCGAGTACCATTTAATGAAGATGCTTGTTGTCTCTCTCCACTGCTTCATCATGATTTCAGCTACCATTTAATGAAGTTGCATGTATCTGTCTCCTTACCATAGACAACTAGCTTGATTTATTTATTGACACAAGTTAAGGAAGTGATTCAATTAGAAGCCTAGCTTGCCTGTCAACCTAAAAGTCACAAGTTTAAGTCTAAAAAATTATTATTTGAACTTATCTAATATCTTAAAAAGATTAATTAAGAATACAAATATATAAATTATTATGTACATTCAAATTTTTATTTAACATATACTTAAAAGTAAATATATATTTCATCGTAATAAATATATATAATATTTTAAAGTATAAAAAATAAATGTGTGTTTTTTTGTTGGATTAAAAGCGAGATGGGAAGTAGAAAAGGAATACTCTGTAAGAGCTGATGGGCCAATGTGGTTGATTAACAGGTTAACCAGTGGTTATCAAACATTGCAAAGAAGTTGCCTCTTTGTTGATCGGACAACCACAAAAAAAGTCCGATCAGCGATCAGGTACCACTGTCGAAGGGACTGTACTCTGTAAACCCTGAAATGCTACTGAAATCATAATAACAAGTAAAAGTTTGTGAACACTGTAATGTGGTCCGAGCTATAGAGAGGAAGACATACCTAATTCATTTAGTGTAATTATAAAAAGTAATCCAGAATTTACACGAGTGTCTAGTCAAATTCATTCATTTAATCAGGAATAAAATGAGTTGATTTTTTCTATCATACGACGTTTAAGTAGTATAGTGATCAAAGAGTTTGACATTATGTTCAATATATAAAAAAATATTAGAACCCTACTTTGGTTTTTACATTTAAAAAATCCAACTCTAGCATGTCTGTTGTTTCTGAAAAGGTTTGTAAGTTCGTTATCTGATTTTTGATTTAGTTGATTGTTTCCAACATATGACTTTTTGGTTCAAAGATTTACATTTTGCATGTTTTGATTGTGGAAATTTAATATTTTGGCTTTTCATCAAATCCCAATTTTTAAATTGTTTTATAACCATCAAAAAGGATAATAAAATGTCGTTTTATAACTTGAATTAGCATCAAATATAAGGAATTGATGATAGAAAACCTGTGAGAGGAACTCTGGGTTTAAATGTGGTATATTTTATTTCACTCAGCCATGTTTTCCCCCATTCGTCACAAACCAAATATTTCATCAATCAATCAAAACTCAAACACTTGTGCTTTGGTTCTCTTTAAGTAAATTCTCCTCCATGCTTTCTTTAAGCATTGATTTTTCAATGACTAGCTAATTTGATAGGTTTGGTTCTCAAGCTTCCTTTATTTTCATCACTCTTTTAAGTTTCGGTCATGACTTATCTCCCCTAGACTAACCAACCTTTTCAGTAATAAGCTCTAAATTAGTATATTTAACCTTTTTTTTCTCTACCCAAAATTAACTAGTTTTGATTCGGTTTGATAGAATTTTAAATTATACTCAAATATTTTTTAATTTTAAATTTTAAACTAGACTCGAGCTAGATTTTTTGGCTCAATCCAGACTAAAACTCGAATAACTTTAAATCAAAAGATATTATTTTGTTATTTTTAAATTATATCAAATAATTTAAATTTGAAATTAAAAAAAATATTCAAGATTACTTGAACTCAATCAAACTTAAGAGTCACAAAAGCGCTATAAATCTTAAAGCATTCAAGCCTCAAGCCCAGATCTAGGTTGAACTTTCGTAAATATTTTTAGGCCATGACGTGAGTCCGACTCACCCAATGTGGCCTGTAGATAAAATGGACAAATGAGCAGACCTTCTTACCTCTTTGTTCCTATTTGGCCCATCACTCCAGTATTTCATACTTACAATATTTCTATAAATTTGATAATTGTCTCACTTTAATTGATACAAATTTCCTCCTTTTGTTTGAAATCGGTAGAATCTATGACAAATCTAACAATTTTCACCAAGTGTCTGTTTGAATGAGCTTATATCAGTAGAGTTTTTGTTAGTAGAGCTTTTCTAAAAAATTAGTTGACTGTTTCGCTGTCATTTAAAAAAAGTTTTTTTGAAAGAACTTTATACAATAGACTGTTTAACAACACAAAAATAAAAAACACTTTTAATTTTAACTGTATTTTATTTTGTAATAAAAATTATTTATGCATATAAATATTATTTAAAATATATTTAACAATATGCAAAGCACAATATATTAATTATTATATAATTTTAAACCATATAAAACATAAATGAAAATATATCTAAC
>JANZXP010000002.1:11900271-11916637 GCA_027576715.1 Erythroxylum flavicans
ATGGTTCACCTTCAAACCAAACTGAAAGCCCAATCCATTGACCTGAATGAAAATTTCATTGTTCACCATGCCTTAAACTATCTCCCTATTGAATTTACCCAAATCAAAACAGCATATAATACCATTGGTGAGAAGTGGAGTCTTAATGACCTTATTACCAAATGTGTGGCCCAAAAAGAAAAACTTAGGAAAGAAAAGAGTGATTTAGCCCTCCTATCCATTCATACTAAACCTCATTCTGGCAAGAGTCTTATGAAATATAAGAAATACTCCTATAGTGCTTATAATAAAAATTAGGACTACAAGAAATTTGGCAATGCTCACTATCACAATGTAGGAGGTCTTAGGTAAACTACCTTTAAGCAAGGTCCTTGGTGTGTCTTCTGTAAGGTCAAGGGGCACCATAGAGGTGAATGTCGTAAATTCAAGGCATGGTTAGAAAACAAGAAGAAATTTGGAGCTAATCATTTTGCTTTTGTCAATTTTAAGTCTAATCTAGTTGATGTCCCTATAAATTCTTGATGGTTTGATAGTAGTTCCACTACCTATATTGTTGTGTCCTTATAGGGGTTCACAAACATAAGGAAGCCAAGTTTGAAAGAAAGCAAGATGAGAGTAGGAAATGATCTTGAAGTAGCAACGGAGAGCGTTGGAGATGTTACCTTAGTTTTAGATTCAAGGCATGAACTTATTTTAAAGAATGCCTTTTATGTACCTTCCTTTAGAAGGAATTTGATTTCAGTTTCTTACTTAGATAAAATTGGTTTTAATTTTTCTTTGGTAGTGGAAAAAAATTGTTTTTTAATTCTACAATAATAGGATCTAGTTTTTTAGTGGGTGGTTTATATAAATTATCTTTGGCTTCTGATAATTTTTCCACATCTTTTAATGTTGAGACTACATTTGCTAAGTGGTCTAGGATAAAAGAGAAATCCTCATTATTGTGGCACAAACACTTAAGTCACATCTCTAAGGAAAGGGTAGAACAATTAATTAAAGATAACATTTTACCTTCCTTAGACTTTAATGATTTGGAGAAATGTGTAGATTGCATTAGAGGAAAATTCACTAAGACCAAAAAGAAATATGCAAATAGAAGTCTAAGTCTCTTAGAAATCATTCACTCGGACATTAGTGGACCTCTATCTCCTACTATTTATGGTAACAAATACTTTATTACCTTCATTGATGGCTTTTCCCGATTTAGGTATCTTTATTTAATCAAAGAAAAATTTGATACACTTGAGAAATTCAAAATTTTTAAAACTAAAGTTGAAAAGCAATTAGGAAAAATCATCTAGGAGATGAGGTCTGTCTGTGGTGGTGAGTATTATAGTATATTTGATGCTGGACAGCAACATATGGGACCATTTGCCAAAATTTTGCAAGCTTGTGGAATTGTTCCATAATATACCATGTCTGGTAGTCCTAAACAAAATGATTTACGTGAAAGGCAAAGCTGTACATTAAAAATATGATGAGGAGTATGATGAGTAAAAATAATTTGCCAGACTTTTTATGAGTGAAAGCCTTAAAAACTACCCTTTACATCCTTAACAAAATTCCTAGCAAATCCACTCTAAAAACACCTTTTGAACTTTGGACAGGTAGAAAACCCAGTTTAAACCATTTTCGTATATAGGGTTGTCCTGCAGAAGTTAGGATTTATAATCCCTTAGAGAAAAAGACTGACTCTAAAACTACTCATTATTACTTCATTGTATATCCATACCATGCAAAAGGTTCTATTGTCCTAGAAGCGGTCCTAGAATTATGGAATCTATGAATGCAAAGTTTTTATAATTGGACAAGGCTGAAGCTGTTATTCCTATTGTTGATTCCACTGTTTATGTGCGTAAGATCGTTTCTTTTCCTGTTGCCATTAATAACATGCCTATAGTTACTGTTCCCGTTGAGAACTTGGATGATGCTCCTTTAGTTGATAATGTGGTTGATTCCCCCTGTTCTGGTTGATCCTCCTAATAATGTTGCTAACCCTCCTACACTAGTTGATACTCCTCAATCCATTGAACCTATTGTGCAAGTGCCTCTTAAGAGGTCAGTTAGATAGAGGAGACCAGCTATTTCCAACAATTACTTTGTTTATCTTAGTGAGGACATGAATGATATTGGAAATAATGTTGATCCTAAATCTTATTAGGGGGTGATGTCTTGTGCTCATTCTAATATATGGGTAGATGCCATGAAAAAAGAGATACAGTCTATGGCTAATAATGAAGTGTGAGAACTTATTGAATTGCCTAAAAATTATAGGGCGATTAGTTGTAAATGGGTTTTTAAAACCAAGAAGGACTCGAAGGGTTAAGTTGAGAGATATAAAGTTAGGCTAGTAGTGAAAGGTTTCATGCAAAGAGAGGGCATTGACTTCACTGAAACTTTTTCCCCAGTATCTAGTAAAGATTCATTTAGAGTTGTCATGGCTTTAGTTGCACATTTCAATATGGAGTTACATCAAATGGATGTCAAGACATCTTTTTTGAACGGTGATCTCCTTGAGGAAGTATACATGCAACAACCTGAGGGTTTTCAGTCAAATGGTTATGACCATTTAGTGTGCAAATTGAAGAAATCTATTTATGGCCTGAAATAGGCTTCTAGGCAGTGGTACCTGAAATTTGATGAAGTCGTTACCTCCTTGAGTTTTGAAGAAAATAAAGTTGATCAGTGTATATACCTAAAGGTCAGTGGGAGTAAGTTCATTTTTCTCGTTTTTTATATTGATGATATTCTACTTGCTAGCAGTGATCTTGGCTTACTGAAGAAACTAAGCAGATGCAGATAAAGCACTTTGAGATGAAGGATCTTAGTTAGGCAAGTTTCGTGCTGGGAATTGAAATTTACATGGATATATCTCGTAACTTGCTTGGCTTGTCTTAAAGGGATTATATTAATAAAGTCCTTAAGATATTTGACATGCAAAACTATAAACTCGGTGATGTACCAATCGTCAAGAGTGACAAATTCAATAAAAACCAGTATCCTAAGAATGAAATTGAAAAAGCATAGATGAAGAACAAACCATTTGATAGTGCATTGGGGAGTTTGATGTATACTCAGGTTTGCACTAGGCCTGACATTGCTTATATAATTGGCGTTTTGGATAGGTACCAGTCTAATCCTGGTAATGCTCGTTGGGTAACCGCTAAGAAAGTGATGAGATACTTGTAAAAAACCAAGGAGTATATGCTTATGTATAAAAAAGTTGACAACTTAGAGATAATAGAGTATAGTGACTCAGACCTAGCTGGGTGCCCTGATGATATGAAATCGACTTTTGGCTACATCTTTATATTGGCTAGGAGGTGCGATATCTTGGAAAAGCAAGAAGTAGACTATTGTTGCATCTTCTACTATGCAGCCTGAATTTATTGCTTATTATACGGCTGCTACTCATGCTGTTTTGTTAAGAAACCTGGTGACCTAACTTCTCATTATGGATTCCATTGCTAGACCTCTCAGAATCTATTGTGATAATAATGCAGCAGTATGTTACACTAAAAATAACAAGACTTATAGTGGTTCTAAGCACATGGAATTAAAGTATCTAACTGTCAGAGACCTAGTGAAGAATAAAGAGATAGCCGTCAAGCATATAGTTACATGCTAGCTAATCCCTTAACCAAGGGTCTTCGACCTATAGTGTTCCAGAAGCACGTTGAAAACATGGGGATTTTAAACTCTTTTAATGCGCCTGATTAGTGGGAGTTTTGAAATGTATGTGACCTTTCCTTGTCTTGTTAGACCTTTATTGTTAGATACTTGAATGTTTATTTCGCATGGATTATATTATTTTAATGCAATTGATTTGAATTATTCTCTTATTACTATTTTGTATATATATCAATTGCTATTTTGAAACTCGATGTCCTTTTATATCATCATGTCTCCTAATTGACACCCTGTTAGAGTTAGAGACATGTTACAAAATTTTGGACTCGGTGTTATATTAGATTTTAATGTCTCTTGGTCAACTCCATATTTGAGTCTGCAGACACTATTATAGAACTCGGTGTCCTTTTCAATCATCGTATCGGTGGTTAACACCATATTGGAGTTCAAGACATAATAGTTCATAATAAAGTATACAATTTCTCTTGCTTTAAGCCTATTTTAAGAGAAATTGTAAGGATTGACGTTAAAAGTAGCACCTTACATTAATTATTGGATTACCTTTATATGTTATTTTCATGCTACACTACACACTAATGACTGGTCGACAAGGTTAATGATATATGTAATTATGGATCGATGTTATATCAATAAAGGATGTAACGGGTGCCATAATCAGTGTCATTTGAATTTGATCAGACTTAGTCCTATTAAAATGTTGCATCTCGGATCATATATTTTTTCAAAATGTGGGCATATTGCACAAAATTTAGTTTATTAGCCTGAGAGTCATTTTCAAAGGTTTTTTAAAAATAAAATTAAAAAATTGATTTTGCCCAACTGGGAGAATGTTAGAATATATTTTATGGGATACAATCAATTGTAGTTTTGGCTTTATTGAGATGCCTATGGTCCACTATTATTGTGATCCCTATTGGATTTAAGCACTTTATACATTTAGTGTGATTAATGGTGTAGGCCTAACCCTAAGGCCCATAATAGGCAGACCTAGGGTTACTATTTATGGCTAGGTTCTCACTGCACTCCCTATATATACACATATATGGTCTCTCTACAGTTTGCCAACTATATTTTTCAATGAGAGCGGAGTTTCTGTGGAAGCCCTAGCCGTCACCAAACGCTTATGCGGTGTTCTCATAATTTGACGATCATATCTTCAACAAGTAAGCATCTTTGTTCCCTATCACGTAATTGACTACTAATTTTCATATCTTACAATACATATATATGTTATGTGAATTGGGAGACAAAAAATGGTAACATTTTATGGTCACAAATTGATAACAACACATCTTTTCAGTTATAATTACATTAGATAACTTAATCTTAGTATCAACTTATCTTAGTTTAGACAACATTAGATCATATCTTATCATTTAGTTTAGATTGAATCAATTACAAATTGATTCATCTTATTTTAACTAGTGTTATAAATATAGCATACATTACACAACAATTTACTTATTTTTCTACAAAAATCAAAATGTTTCAATGTAATGAAATTTTTGAACTCATCAAATGATCATCTGTTGTCTTTCTCACCACTCATGACATTTCCTTTCGTATCTCTTGTCTTCATACTCCATAACAAAATGTTGTTACTGAATGTAAAATTTGTCACATAACTGAAACAGGAATCATTCATTATTGTTCACAGCAATCTTTCAAAGTGATTCTGGTATGAAGCTTTTTCAACTACTATTTATCTCATCAACCTATCACCATCATCTACATTACATATCGTATCTCCCCATGAACTGTTGTTCAATTTGTTTCCTAATCTTAATCATCTTCGAGTATTTGGTTGTACATGCTATCCTTTCCTTTCTCACACTCGACTTGATAAGCTCACACCAAAATTTATTTCATATGTATTCCTCTATTACGCTTCCAATTATAATGGAAACAAATGTTTTGATTCATCTACCAATAAAATTTATATTTTCCGACATGTTAGATTTCTTGAACATCGGTTTTCTAAATTCCTACCAACCTTCTCTTCCTCCTCTCCCATTCCACTATCCTTACTATTAAAACTTCAACTCTCATCTAGCCCTCCTAAATTGCCTATTTCTTCTCCTACTTCAGTCCTGAATAATTTTGCCTGACCCATGTCTTCTGTACCTTCTTCCCTACCTATTCCCCCTATTCCTCCATCATTATCTTTCTCTTCTTATCCAATAGTCACTCATGCTTGGGATCAGACTAGACCTTTAAAATTCTTCCTTGACGATATTACCTACCACACTACTAGTCCTCCGTCTCTTAATCCCAAACTTACCTCTTTCACTCAAGCAAACACATTTTTTCATTGGCGACAAGCCATGTTTGATGAGTTCAAAGCTCTCTGTCACAACAATAATTGGTTCCTTATTCATCCTCCTCGAGGTGCAAATGTTATTGGCTGTAAGTGGGTATTTCGTACAAAGATTCATCTTGATGATTCCCTAGATTGCTATAAATCCAACCTGGTCGCCAAAGGCTATCATCAATCACCCAGTGTTGATTACACTAACACATTCAGTCCTGTTGTCAAACCAACCACAATTTTTCTTGTTCTTACACTTGCCTTAGCTAAAAACTAGTACATTCGTCAGCTTGATGTTAACAATGTTTTTCTTCAAAACACCTCACAAGAACCTGCTTTTATACAATAATCACCTGGTTTTGCTTATCCTCATCATCTTCATTATGTGGTCTACTACACAAAGCTCTTTATGGTCTTCATAAAAGATTTATGTCTCTTTTTATTCACTCTACATCAACTTACACCACCTTTCTCCTTGTTTATGTGGATGATATCTTGGTCACTAATTCTTCATAACAATTTATTTAGACCATCATTAATGCTCTTCACTCTGCATTCACCATAAAAGATTTACGCCCTCTTCACTACTTAACATCTTTTCAGTTCTAACTACATTAGATAACCTTATCTAGTATCAAGTTCTCTTAGTTTAGATAACATCATATCTCTTACCATTTAGTTTAGATTGAATAAATTACAAATTGATTAATCTTATTTCAATTAGTGCTATAAATATAGCATACATTCTAAACAATTTACTTAAGAAAAATAAATACTCTGCTTTCAATTTCTCAGCTTTATTATTTTTTTATCATATCAGAGCCTACTTGAGCTAAGTCTCAATTTTATTTACTTATTTTTCAGCCACCCCATCTCGTAGAGCTTCATGATGTGTTTCATGATAACACCATCACATCTCCACTTCACTAACCATTATGCAAGTTCCTTAAACAATCTTCACAAACACTAACAACACTTGGTTCTTACCAACTTGAAGCATAATATCAATCTGCACTACGTTGAAGCTTGAAGCTACTTCCGATGTTCCTGACCACACGGGCCACCATATGTTTTCCCCAACTTCTCTGAACATACCATCATTGAAAGCCACAGTTTTTAACCCCATTTCATGGACTTTCCAACCACAAAACATACGAAAATCTCCTCCAAACCACCTTGATCATTTAATTTTCAACCCACCTCTTTCCATCACTTTCAACCACCTTGCAGATGACTATGAGCTTGCCAATGCTCTAAAACAAAGACCAAAATAAACATATCTCTAGGAAGAAACTTTCATTTTCAAACCTTATAATAGTTTTAGCCTTATAATACTTTTTTTCAACCCTACTACACTACCATACCAGTTGTATACCCTATACTACTATACCAGCCATATACATTATACTACTATACCAACTATATTTACTACATTACCATACCAGCCATAAACGCTACATTACTACACCAACCATAAACGCAGTCGTACTACACTACTATACCACCATAACCATAGCTCTACTACATTGTTATCCACAAAACCTCACAATGCAAACTATCAATTACTACAACTCTTGACAATAACAACTACATTATCTGGCAAAATTGGGTCAAAGTCATATTACTTACCTGTGACTTAATCAGGTATATTAATGGATCCATCACTCTACCGTCCAAGTAAGATGAATCAACCGATGACACTTTGTCTCTTTCAGTAGAATTCATAGAATGGAAAAAAAAAACAAATAAATTTCACCAAAACATTGGCTTCTACTCCCTTCTTAAAGTTACATCACAAGCTCCATGTTCTTTTGAACGTTAGCTTGCAGGGGATAAAACCACACATCTTTTCAATTCTAACTACATTAGATAACCTTATCCTAGTATCAACTAATCTTAGTTTAGATAACATCATATCCTATCTAATCATTTAGTTTAGATTGAATAAATTACAAATTCATTCAACTTATCTCAATTAGTGTTATAAATAAAGCATATATTGTAGAACAATTTACTTAAGAAAATCAATACAATACCTTCCTTTCAATTTCTCAGCTTTATTATTATTTTCACAAATATACAAAAAGACACAAAATGTTAACACGTGAAAATTCATGATGGCTAAACAAGTTGTTAGCCAATGAATTATTCCACCAATTTGATGTCTTTTGCTTTGTTTTCTAATTTGGTGGGCATAGTTAATTCTAAAGGTCCCATCAAATTAAGAAAATTTGTTCTATTTGAAAAATACGATTAAGTTTACCTCATGAACTGTGAAAAGGAAATGATTCCAATGCATTTTAGGGCCAACCGTGCTAAAAAAATATTTTAGAAAAAAGTAAAAAAAGTAGAAGAGAAAAGAAAAAGGAAGCATGGATGACCAAGAAATTAAAATAACCATGGTAATGTTCATTAACCAAAGTGAGGCTCCCAAGTCCCATCCCATCACATCACCAAGTGTGCATCAAAGCTCCCAAGAATATATGGCAAATAACTATCAACGGACCAAGTGGATTGCCGTCCTAATCACCAAAAATCAATCGCAAATAGTCCACAATCTTCATCGTTTTTTTTTCCACGATAATTACCTAAAATTTTCTAATTGCTTTTGATAGGACACGTAGGTAACTTGTTTGAGTTAATAGATGGTAGGAAACTGAGGGTCTGTAGAAGGGTTACCGGGGTTTAACCTCACAAAGTATGTACAAATTTCCAATTTGTTATTAAGCTGAAAAGATTCAAGTCTCTAAAGATGTTCATCTTTTGTGCAGTTTTACGTGCTGAATTATTCTCTGCACGTATGAACATGTATGCATATTGCAGTTCAAATGTTACAAATAGTTGCAACATACACAGTGAATAAAGAAAGAGATAGCAGGCAGAAGGGGCAACCGAAGTATGACATACAAAGCATTTGCTTTAGGCGCATAAAATGGCAAATGGGTATGATATGGCATATAACGCTTGACTACCATAAATAAATAACCAGATTTCACCTACCGTTGACCAACTGTATAAATATGAAGCTCAAGGTTATTGACTTATTGCAATTGCGTAACAGCCTAATTAATAATTTATTTATTTATATACTTCTCCTGTTCACTTATTTATGGAAACTTACAAGGAAATATAACAGACTAAATTAATTAGCTTTTTTTTTTTCTTTCTTGTGTTTTAAAACTAGAAGGACGTTGATATGAATTGACATAAAAATGTGGTACCAGGTTGGAAAAATGTAAACTGTAGTGCAATTCATGCTTTGTTAGCTACCAAATGAAGTGGAAGAGGTGTGACAGTCTTCTAAGCCCATGTTTTCCTTTTCCTTTTTACATTATTTACCTTACAAATACGAATATGAAAATTTGTTGATGACAAGCCAGTTCTTTGTCGTTTAGGGGAGGCAATGGGTCACCATGCAAAATCGGGAACCGAAGAGCCACACCCCAGATATGTACAACACACAGCATTCTTTACATCTCTCTGGTTTTTGCTGATTCACCCAGTTTCCCAGGCGTCGCTTTCAGAACCTCCCAAGTGTTAAATAGATAAGAAGAGAACCTGTCTGATAGAGTCTAGTGCCAACCAAAGTGTATAATGTGCAAGCAAAAATACTCGTCATTAAATTTATAATCAGACAAGATAAATTATAATACTATAAATTACAAAAAAGAAATAAAAATAGGAGAAGGAAGAATAGATGGTGAGTTCCTTAAACAAAACGCATCTATTATTTTGGGTTTAGGTTCGGAGCATAGGTTCGGTGGTAGACTTTTAAGCACAAAGATAAGCATCTCTCTCTCTCAAACCCCATCCACCACCCACCATTTACAAGGTACTAACACACACACCTCTCCTTTTCTCAAGAAAAAGCTTTCCCTTTTCCTTTTTTCCTCCCAGACAGTGCATAGATATGATCATCGCTGATCAAGAAACCACAGTAAGGGAAATCAAACCCAAAAGCAGAAGAATCATGGTTAGTCCTTTGGAGCACTAAAGCTTGAGATAGCTGTATCACACATTCTCCATGCTAGGCTTGTTGGGGAATATATATACAAAGCTATTACCTCTCTGATGTTTTATAGCACTGGTTTTGATTTTGTTGCTCGCTTATTACAACTATTTGTGTTTTGTCGGACATAATATTGCAGGGAGGTGGAGGTCCAGAAGATGATGATGGTGATGATGATATTAAAGAAGAGATAAAATGGCCAATTTGGCTCCGACCACTCCTCCAAACAAGCTTCTTTGTTCAATGCAAGCTTCATGCTGATGCTCACAAGAGTGAATGCAATATGTACTGCTTGGATTGCATGAACGGAGCTCTGTGTTCCCTTTGTCTCTCATTTCACAAAGACCACAGAGCCATTCAGGTATACACAAAAACTGTGTCAATTTCATTCAGTTATTGAGATTCCCTACTTTGTTCCCTTTGCATAAATCTGTACAGTTGCAGTTTGTCTCGAATAACCCACATGAAATTTTCATTGGTTTTCACCAATGCCATTTGCCTCTTGGTTGGTTGTTGAATCCTAAAACCAGGAGCAAAGGAAAAGTGCAGCAGCCACAGCCCACATGGTTATTACTTGTAATAATAATGATAAAATAAATATACACATACACACACGTCTAAATGATGCGATACATGATTTTGGCATTGTATAAACAAGAAGTTATATAATTTGTTGAATTCTATGTTGGTTCTTTTTAAAATTTCTATTTTGTATTTAATTTATATCAATTTGGTGGTTATTTAGATAAGGAGGTCGTCATACCATGATGTGATAAGAGTGAATGAGATACAGAAATACTTGGACATAACAGCAATACAGACATACATTATCAACAGCGCAAGAATTGTGTTCTTGAATGAGAGGCCTCAGCCTAGGCCTGGTAAAGGTGTCACCAATACTTGCCAAGTCTGCAGCCGTAGCCTTCTTGATTCCTTCACTTTCTGTTCCCTTGGTTGCAAGGTAATACACGCTATATGTTTCTCTTTTTTATCTCATTATTTTTAGGAAGAAATAAAGTTTGATTTCCTTTCTTAAATAATTATTTCTTTTTACAATCTTCTCATGTCTCTTAATTTAATCGGTCCTTACCTACACATTCTTATTTTGATTCAGATATTAAAAGGTCAAATTTTATCTAAAGGAAAAGGAAATAAGATTAATTGCTTCCAATCCCCAACTACTCCCTTCTCTCTACTAAACCACCCCCCACCCACCGCCCAAAAAAAATATATAAAAAAAAAACTGAAGAAGAGAAAGAAGTAAAATGTGCTTTCATTTTTCCGAAGGCCCTTGAATGATTGCCGTTCTTTTCGTTTTTGGGGGAGTTTTACTTGATTATTGTACATACATGGTATTTTTATATAGTATTTGAAATTGAGAGATTCCCATAATTGTTGTGATTTGCAGATAGTTGGTACATCGAAGAACTTCAGGAAGAAGAAAATGAGAAAGGAAATGGAGGGCTCGTCATCAGACACAGAAGAATCAATGAACAACATAAGACAGGGAAGTAGCAAAAACAGCAAAGTACAAAACTTTACGCCCTCAACACCACCACCAACTGCAGTCAATTACAGAACTGGCAGGAGGAGGAAGGGAGTCCCTCATAGATCCCCAATGGGTGGTTTTATCACACAATACTACTAGCTACTACTCAAAACACAAAAGTTTAGATATGTACGTGTGTTAGCATACAAATGTTTATAACTAGTCAACGCCCGCGCCTTCGTCTGGCAGGAGGCCGGTGTTGGATATCATCTTGTACATAGAACAAAGGAAATAAGGAGCATAACATACATGGAGACGCAGGTGGGAAATTGGTAGGGGTGTAGACATGTAGGGAGTTTGTTTCAGCTTTTCACGTAATGTATACGTATAACTTTTCAACGTGTATATATATTACTAGCTTGTAGGGGAAAAAGGAACCGGTAATAATGTACTGTAAGATTGTGATCGGTATTCATATGAATCATTATATTTGGTTTGTATTATTAAAATTTGTCTATTGTGATGGTTTGCCGGTTCTTGGGAGTTTCATGATGTTATCACGGCCATGAATATTGCCTAGAAAATAAGAGAAAAGAATAACTTGAATTGGCTTAATTGAGAGTGGAATTTCTTGTTTTAATGTATTTGTGTACAAACTGCCCACGAGCTATGTAATAAAACAAGAACTGTGTGAATGATATGATCGTGATCACGAACACCGATTGAGTTAAACAAGTGCAGGTATCAACGTGGGGGCCCCGTGCAACGGAGTAAAGTAAGATGAGAGAGTCACGGAAGTGAGCGAGTCCCTGGAACTTCATTTCGTATTTACACGTGGTTTTGTCCTTTCTACCGGTAATACCGGTAAAGAAGTTTTTTTTTTTCCATTGGAAAATTATTAGGAAAGTGACGCCGCCCTTTTCAAGTTGGCCCAAGATTGCCGTCACTTTCTCCTCCTTCCTATTTGTATATATAGTACATACCCGATGGATGCCACGTGTTCCATCAACACCAATAATTGTACCTGTATTAGTTCTTGGCCGTCCATTTTCATCAGCTATCTTTTGCGTTGTACTTTGTTGAAAAAACGTTGCAAAAGGAGCACTAGATCAGTGGGGCTTAGTGGGGGGTGCTTGTGTAAGAGTAAACTGTTGTTTAATCAAAATGTATGCTGTTATTAGTTTAATAATTATCTCTCGATGGCCGTCTTTTGGTGGGTTGTGGGGTTGTTGACGGCTAAATAGCCATGCATATGAACGTTTTTAGTCTACTGTCCTCGTCAAAGTTGAGATGTGAAGTTTCCGTATACATTCAATTAATGTTTTGGTAGAATATTATAGGTTTTTAATAAAAAATAATTATAGAGAAAATATACATGTATGAATGAGTATTTAAACTAAGAAATGGATAAGCAGCATAACTGGGTAATGTAAATCTGGCGACCAAATTAATTCGCTATCACCCTCCACAAGCAATTGGCAACGTCATTATACAAAGCTTGTTACGTAGAAACTTGAATCGCGTTGTGGACGGAAATTTGGAGAAAAAGTCACCTATTTGGTTGGTCCAATAGATGAACTAAACCTTAAGATTGTCTAAAGCAATAACAAAGTGATAATCTAGTTCTTGAATGCGTTTTGTACATACATGAAGCAGCACAGGATCGGATGAGAGAAAGATGGCGCCAATATTCACACTAATGAATAGTCTTTGTTGGACATAAATAATCAAGATACACGAGCAAATCGTTGATCCATATTAGTAATGACTTTATATTCACTCACAGTTGAAAAATGTAATCTTGTAGGCTGTTTCTTTAACATTCATGATACCAAGGAATTAATTAAATAAATCTTACAAACATTCATAGACCATCGATCATCCACATATCCACCTCAAAATCTATCACTAAAGTAATGAAAATGTAGTTTTGAATTTTTTTTTCCCAAAAAAAAGTCATGACGCAGCTTTGGCTTTTAAATACCGCAGTAGTCTTTTAATTCTTTTCCAATGCTCACCATTTGGACTATGTATAAAACTTTTTGACTAAGAATGCTATGTCTGGCCTTTTTATTGTCAAGTATTGAAGTGCTCCCACAGTTTTGTCTATACCAATCGTCATTTGACTGAGTGGAACCTGATGATGACTTAGAATTGGAAAAAGTGCCACAGATGTAAAGGAATCCTTTTCTAGGGTCATACTATGAAAAAAATACCTCTCGATAGTTTTTTTGAGAGAAAATTCTGATTCATACACGAAAAGTGTACAAAAGACAAAGAATATATTATAAAGCAAATAACCTACTAACAAACCTTACTCTACTACTATCAAACCCTACTTTGTGGGTATTCGACCCACAAAGTCCAAACTAAATACAAGTCTGAATACCTTCCCCCCTTGGCGCATGGACATCGTAGATGCCCAACTTGGTCCGAAGAAGTTTAAACTACGAGCGACCAAGAGACTTAGTGAATAAGTCTGCATGTTGGACCTCAATCCGGATATGGCTGGTGTAGATCGTGCCTACCTGAACGTGCTCTCGGACAAAGTGGCAGTCAATTTCAATGTGTTTCATGGGCTCATGAAACATCGGATTAGCTGCAATATGAATGGTCAATAAACTATCACAAGATAAAACCATCGGGCTTGGATGATCAACTCCTAAACATGTCAATAAAGCTTTGAGCCGTAGGAGCTCACTCGTAATAACAGTCATAATTTAATACTCGGCCTCAACCAAAAAACACGAAACGGTGAACTACTTCTTGGTCTTCTAAGAGATCAAGGACTGACCAAGTGTGACGAAATAACTCGTGATAGATTGTTGCGTGATAGGGCAACTTGCCCAATAAGAATCACAAAAGCTCAGAGTTGCATATCACAATCAGCGTGAAGTAGTATCCTCTGACCGGGATTACCCTTAGGTCCCGTTTGGTTAGCGAGAAAGTAAAGTGAATTTGGAATTTGATTCTTGGGAAAATAAATCTATGGAAAGTAAAGATATTTACATGTTTGGATACCTATAAGGATTCTAATAGGAAAGTTGGGTGAATTCTTATTATAGTATTTGGTATGCATCAGTATTTCATGGAATGTAATGTAATTTTAACTTGTATTTCCATTTATATCCCTATCAAATAAAAATTGAAATCGTTAAATAATGTTAATTTATAATATAAGTTATATTATTAAATGTTAAATTTTCATTTATAATATTTTAATCATATAATATTTTTTTATTATTCTTAATATTATTAATTATTATTATTAATTTTCTACTTATTATTAATTTTGTATTACCAAATTTATTATTTTTATCAATTACATTATTATTATTGTTATTATTATTATTAATTTTATTATTCTTAATATTATTAATTTTCTACTTATTATTAATTTTATTATAACCAAATTTAATAATTTTATCAATTTCATTTATTATTATTATCATAAAATTTATTATTCTTATTAATTTTATTATTTTTAATATTATTAATTATTATTATTAATTTTATTATAACAAAATTTATTATTTTTATCAATTACATTTATTATTATTATTAAATTTATTATTCTTATTAAATTTATTATTGTTATTATTATTATTATTATCATTATTATTAGTACTACTACTACTTTCTACTTATTATTATTCTTATTATAATTAATTTTATTTATTTATTTATTATTCTTATTAATTTTATTATTCATAATAATAATAATAATTGTCAATTTTCTACTAATTATTAATTTTATCAATTATATTTATTATTATTATTATTATTATTGATTTTATTATTCTTATTAATTTTTTTAATTATTATTATTATTATTATTATTATTATTATTATTATTATTATTATTATTATTATTATTATTATTACTACTTTCTACTTATTATTGTTCTTATTAATTTTATTATTATTATTATTATTATTATTACTATTATTATTAATTGTATTATTATTATTATTAATATTATTATTATTATTATTATTATTACTATTATTATAAAAGAGTTGTCGTAGAGTCGAGAGAAAAGGAAGGGTTGAATTGGCTAGTCTATTTTTCATATTAAATTCCTAAGGAAACTAATCTAAATATCAAGAGAATGGTGGGGTTTATAATTCAAGGAAAGTGCTATTACTTTCTCTAGATTGGGAAAATTTTTACTTTCCTAACAACTCAAAAAAATGAACCACCATAATAATATAAATTTTAGGAAAAAGATTACTTTCTCAAATAAAAATCCATGTCAACCAATCAGGGCTTTCGTTCTTTCTCAACTCTACGACAACTCTTTCGTAATACTATCTTTGTGATATTCTCTGCCACTGATTTTGAGTAGAGTGGAATCTACGTCAAAGCGCATTAAAAGCAGTTCCGTGGTAAGCTTTAACTGGTAAAAGTTGCTACACAATTTGAACAATCTCTGCATATGAAGATTCGGGTTTGTTTCATCGTCAATCCTTTTCGTTGTTGACTGTTTTCTGTAACCTTTTCAGGTATGTGCTCAAAAGGGTCCTCGACCGAGGTATCCCCGAGTATGGAAATCGAGAAAAAGAATTGGGACAATCTCCAAATCCGCAAAGCTTGTTGATTGTGTAAAGATTCTTTCTTTTTCTCTTTTCACCTCTGCTTCTGTTTCTGCTTATGTTTCGTATTTAAGTTCAAAATTCCTTTGAATATAAATCTTGAAATGTTGGTGTGGTTAGGAGAATCAGATTAGGTTTTCTTGTACCTTTGGAATGATAAAGGTAGAATTTCCGTGGTTATGTAGGTTAAGGGTCTGTCAAATGTAAAGGAGGAAGTGTATGGAGCTCTTGATTCGTTTATTGCTTGGGATTTGGAGTTCCCTTTAATTACAGTAAAGAAAGCTTTAAAAACTCTTGAGAATGAACAGGATTG
>JANZXP010000002.1:11918024-11928998 GCA_027576715.1 Erythroxylum flavicans
ATATCTTGGGTCACTATGGTCATGCACTCAGTCCATACTATGACAAATCATAGTATGGACTGAGTGCATGACATAGGTTTAATGGTTAGATCAGGTAAAGGATGTAATATGGCCATTACATCCTTTACTTGGAACATGTACACTCATTGATGGTATTTGGTACCAATGTATCAGCCATAATACCTAGGGCATAATAACTGATTGAGGTTAGATGGCTCACTCCAAATATGGTATCACTATTACAATATGACATACCCCATTGTGCTAATACCGCTGTGTATATACTGTAACCTCAATCAGAGTGTACGTAATGGCAATACACCTGGTGTATTCCAATATAAAGCCAATAGTATACTCATTACAATTAATTAGTATCCATCATACTTATTATTATAATATTGCCATTACAACTGCACCCATATACCTTATGCCATCCACCATATAAGATAACTCCTATTATATATTATAGGTAGAACAACTATGTCTAAGCTGGTTTGTACATAATTAGAACACATGTAGTTAAGTATGAAAATTATATGTTACACATAACCTTAAAGTATGCAAATGTGGTCAATAAGTGTGTACAAATGAGTACCATGGGTCAAATATAAATCACTATATGATTAGGGTGATATACAATCATTTAGTATAATTGTATATCACCCTAATCGTACAGTAACTTAAAATGGCATATTACTACCCACACAGAACTAATAATGTATACCAAGTATAGTTTGTGTATACATCAATATTGCATACTTATATCATATGGTTACATACACACTATGTGGGCCGTGGTATAGTGTTCCACTAGTAGTAAATATACAATTACTTTTTCAATATAATGTAACCATACATCATACGCATGTATGGTTAGTCTGACATTGGATCCATAACTTTATGAGACCCATATAGATCACCCTATAGGTCAGTATGCCCATTGTATCTGGTGGTAGTGCCATTAATGTCAGGTGCCCATGGTATCTGGTGGTACTACTCCCGGTAACACTATACCACAACCCACATAGTATGGTTACCACATAATGTAAGAAACACAAAAGTAATAACAACCTGAGAAAGAAGTCAAAAGTGTAAAAAGCTTGAGAATCCTATATTGGTTATTATTACTGCTTATTTACCCATATCTATGGTCATAAATATTCCATAAATGTATGCAATAATACCATTATGGAAAGTAATAATAATAGGATATACAAACAGTCTTTGGCAACACACATGTAACGATTGCGTGGTAACATCCCTTACAGTAAGGTAATATTATCCATACATATTATTGTTATACACTTTATGGGTGTACCTAATTCCAGATACATAATGGATGTATCTATCACATAGATATAACTAGGACTATGCCTATGTTATAGTGATGTAAGTGCACCATGTATATGAATTAATATGGGTAAATAGGCATAACACAATTAATAGGTACCTACCACTAATTAAAATAACATTACTCTTGGCTTATGCTATATGACATACCTTATGTTTACATCACGCCAACATGTAAGTGGCTACATATTAATGTTATATATGATATAATAGTACCAAGGTGCTATGTCACATTCTGGAGTATTGGCTACATTATATAGGGACTACTTAGCATTCTAATGGGTTATGGTATTACTGGAAAGTTAGTACATATCCTTGGCTTCCATATAATAACTGGTAATACTCAATTTACTGGACTATAAAGTACATTATTTGCACAAGTATACTGGTTACAAGTGTGATTATATAATATGAGCACATGGTATCTCACTAGCATGGTATTAGGTGCATATTGTATTGTACATAAGTATTTGGATGGCAAGTGAAGATGGGCTTGTTATATCCAAATCCATTGTTAGTGGGTTATCCTAATACGGCCTATTTTAGATGGTATGTCATGGGCATACCCACCCCTGGTATCAATATAGGTATGTATATCAACATTGGAAGACAATCTAAATATAGCATTATAAATATCATTGTGATAAGTTTACCATACATAAGGTTATATTAGTCTGAATATACCATAGTCCCCATAATTACACAATATGGAGGTGCAATAAATCCATATATTTTGTATAATACGGGCAATATATGATTAATATGTGAACATCCACTAATTAGGTATCTGTATTACATGGCTATTAATACTAGTATAGCCAAGAATGGTATGAGGTACTCCTATTATAGACTGACAGTTTTATTAGGGGTACATCATATTAGTTCCTGTCCCTTATTTGATACCCATATCAGACTAAGCATCTTAGTGACTATCCATTGTTAATGTATAGTTATTATGGTATACATTACACTATACATGTAAGGCCTTGGTAGTTTTAATATCCACCACATAGAAGCCCCCTATCCCTGATATGAACCTTGGGCCATAGATGACTACATGAAGTGATACAAGAAGCCATGGCAGCGATAGAGATCAAGGTGCCACACGCCAAGACAAGCTTACTTTGCCAAGTGGACCTATTACAAGGCCACTGCAAAAAGGCTTAAACAAGCACTTCAAGGGTTTGTTCAAAGTCACATTACATCTCATCTTGATGACAAGACCGAACCATCTATGGAGAATTCAAGTGGAGTAGTCAAGCTTGTGATTCTTCTAGAAACGACTTGTGGAGAGGCTAATACTTAGCCAAATTTCAAGACAAGTTCAATTATTCTTATGGGCTTAATTTAATAGATTGGGCTTGTTATTTATCCTTTATTTATTAGGGCCAAAAGACTTGTTATGGACTGGATATTTATTTGTAACCTTGCCTTAGTTTATTTCAAGCTAGTTTTGGACAACCAAGCGTGTGGGCCTAAGTAGAGTGCTCCATTAGGCCCATTCCCCCCTTAGGTTTATTTAAGTTATTTTGGTTTTATTTAAGTTAGTTTGGCCCAATCCTAAGTGGATTAGGATCAGATTAAGTTATTGGGCTATAACTCCTAAACTAGTTAGGATTAAGCTTGTTTTTAGCATTAAATGGGTTTGTAACCTATTCCTTTTAGGGTTAGGACGTGAGCAACGGTATAATACCTTATTTTATCCTTGTAAACTTTAGATTAGTTGATTAATGAATTTCAGAGACATTCTCTTCAAGAAAGGCATATTCTTTTTGTTGCTACTTTAAGGATTGCATCACCTATCAAGGTAATCGCTTGTGGTGTGTTCAATTCTTCTGTTTTCTTTGGGTTTGGGTCTCAATTTCGTATAATTGGGGTTTGAACAAGATTGAAGTTTTTATTCAATAGGATTAGGGGGTTTCAAAAACCTGGGTTTCTTGGGGTTTCCGTATCAATTGGCATCAGAGCTTTGGCTTAATTCAGTTGAACTCATATGTATCTTTCATTGTTTTCTTTGTTGATTCCTTAGAAAAAATTAAAAAAGAAAAGAAATTTCAAGATTGATTAAGAAACATCCAAGATTGTGATTCTTTGAATCTTTGTATGATTTTTCATTCAAGATTTGTTCTATTCATTCATGATTCATCTATATTGTCTTTCTTTCATTCAAGAACCTGCCCAATTGTCCTTTTAGTCAGGGTCTGGAAATCAAAAGCAAGGAGCGGGCTGGTCTGCAAGCCCAGAGCTAAACCATTGGGCCAAAAATAAGGCCTGAGGCAGAGCTTCAATCTTTCACACATCGAGGGAACAATCTGAAGGTAGTTCGGGAGTGCCACATCTTTCCAGTGACCAAATTCAAAAGTTACTTGCTCCCTTGGAACGCGAAAATAGTGAAAAACTTTCCGGTAAGATGCGTAGTGAATTTTTGTGGATTCTCAATAGTGGTGCATCGGATCATATGATAGGAACACTTAAGCTCTAATACCATAAAAAAATACCACTCGATAGTTTTTTAGAGAAAATTCTGATTCACACACGAAAAGTGTACAAAAGACAAAGAATATATTACAAAACAAATAACCTACTAACAACCCCTACTCTGTGGGTATTCTGCCCACGAACTATCTAAATAAGCCTAAACTAAATACAAGTCTCAATATACTAATCCTTTAAAGAAGATCAATAATATATTTTTATTACGTCAGGAGCAAACCTAAAGATAAATGATGGAATTTAATACCAAGAAAGTAACGCATACGGCTTATGTCTCGTGTCGCAAATTCTTTCAGCATGTTACTAGAGAATTGATCATGAACTTATCATACTAAGATCGTTAACGTAAAATAATAAAAATAAATTGCGAGAGCCACACGTCAAGAAAAACAAAGAAGTATCAGCCTTCAAAACTTTACATTCCATGAAATGTAAAAATGAGTTTAATCGTGGAGCCTATTTAAAGCCATAAATAAAATGATGCAAATGACAAATAAAATGTAATTCTTTTGATGAATAAAAACCTATATGACTATTTCATATCGATCTCATCATCAAAATTGTCATGTATAAGACATTAGATACCTCTAATTATTTCATACAATATCCTCTCATGGAAGCAAGGGAAAGAACAACTCAAATTATTGTTTCTTTAACAAATGGGATGAAGGTTTCATGAAAATCAATATCGAACTTTTGTGTGAATCCTTTTGTAATAGGACAAACTTTATACCGCTTATTCTTTCCATCAACTATTCTTTTTATCTTATATATGTTCACTTATTATCTATAACATTCTTATCGTATAGCCTAAGGACTAACAACCAAATAGTATTAGACAGAAAAGCATTTATTTTCATAGTAGCCTATCATTATTTGTAGGGTTTGGCTTAAGTGTATGTATCAGGTTTGATTTTTAGATAATTTAGGGGTGTAAGTTGTTTTGTGGAAGAGTTAACATGTTTTAGTAGTGTAGTTTTAGGGAATAATTTCATAGGATGTGTAAATGGAAGTTGTCTTGGGTTAATAACTTGGTCGTCAAGTTTTTAGGGAATAAGATCAATAACCAAATTAATGCTTTATGTTATAAGGGTCGAAGTGATTTTGGGTTGAGAATTATAAGTGTTAAATGTATTGGTTGTTGGTGATTACTGCGAAATAAGAGAATGGGACTTGGAGTGCATGAGATAAGCTAAATGTGAAGGGGGAAGAGAAGGTGCTATAGTGAGATTAGGGACCATACTTGTTGATTAGACTGTGAGAGAGTTAGAATTATACAGTGGTAACTTATACCTAAGACTTCGAATAGATCATTAACCTGTTTATGGTAGTAATTTATTTGAAATGTTTTAAAAAGAGAAAAATTGTTCATTAAACCTAGAGTATATAGCAATATATATGCAGATAGTATCTACATCCAAACAACAATGTGCACTGTGATTAGAAGAATAAAGTAAATATATAAAATTTTTAATTCAAAGAGAGAATTTATGAATATTGTAAAATCGACGTACTGAAATAATGGCACAATGAAAAATGCGTAAATTATTGTATCTTGGTGATTTTTAAGATAGTTGTTGAAAATGATATCTTTGTTAAATAACATAGGAAGGTAAATATTTGATAAGAATGAGACCAATATTAAAAGCTTATGTCTATAATTTTCAAGGTATACCAGCAAGAGTTAAAAGTGTGATTCTAATGTCTAAAATGTGTTGAATTTTATATTCGGTAACACCATTTTGTTCGTATTTATATGGATGATCAAATTTATTATTATATTGGACAATTTATCTTTTCTCATTATGTTGGATAACTATTAATTGTATTTTTCATCTTTTCAATACATTTATCGATTAAGTTACGTAATTTGATCCAGATAAAGGTAATAAAGTGGCTCAATAAATGATTTAAATCAATTGGTCGAAGTCCAGGAAGAAAATAGATCCCGATTAGTGTAGACCAAACCCATATCAAGCTTGTGATGTGGAAGCCCGATATAGAAGCTATATATAGAGGTTAAGGTCTCCTGCAGTTTTTCATATCGTTCGTAAGCATACAGATCCTCTAACCCGTTAAAAGCACTTACTTATTGAGAAAACTATAGAAAGGCACTAACCACGTGTCGGTGAACATTTTCCGTGAAGGTCCTGAGAGATTGGAGCTCGTTTTGGTAGCAAAAATCACTTCGAAAGTCAAAATGAAACCGAAATCAGGTATTCTACATTTCCTTCACCTTTTTATGAACAATCCTGGACACGTAGTAAGGTCTATGCTACTTGTTACACATGGTATCTAAATGGTTACGTGATCGGGTTGCCGGAAACAAAGTTTTTTTTCTTTTTATCCATTACAATTTTCATCAATTTTATGAACAATTCGAGACACGTAATAAGGTCTATGATAGTTGTTACATGTAATATCAGAGCGGTTACGTGATCGGGTTGTCGGAAAAGAAGGTTTTTTTTTAATTTTCATCCATTATGGTTTTCATTAGTTTTTGATTTATTTTTTGGTTTTTTTCGATATGATAACATAAAGGTGGTATACATAAGGCTAGCTATAAAAAACGGTTCTAAAATGACCCAAAAAGTGCAAAAAATAAGTCTCAGAATAGCCAAAAATCTCCCTCCTTTAGGAGGGCGATTGGACCTTCGAGTGCGTGTGGTAACTGCCATAAGGCGGTTTGGGCACGCACCAATCACGTCCTCCCACGTGGCTCCACGGGGTGACCGACATATGTTGCACACGCATCACGCAGCCTGTGCTCCCACTGGCGCCTGCCGTCTTTCTCAACACACGGACGGTAGCAATTCAGACAAGTGGCAATGCTTGCAATGCATGTGTCGTACAGTGAAAGCACGTGTGCACGTGGGGGCAAGTGCTAAGCACACGTCAGACGCATCTGGCACGTGTTGTTATGTGCGCTTGCAATGCACGCGCGCCTCTTGCGATGCGCAGGCGTAATGCTTGCTGATGTCAGTGCACAGTGTTATGCTAACGTCAGCACCAGAAATTTAAAAAAAGAAAAAATTTCAAAATTCCCATAAAGTTGCCTCGGGTTCTTTTAGGTCAGTTTCCAGTTTGGGGAATTTTTAAAGTGATTTTTCAATTTTTCTAGATTTATTACGTTGGTAATTGGATTTCGGAAAAAGATTTTAAAGCTTTTTAAAGCTGGTTTTGAGTGCATTTTTGTGCTCTAAATTGCATAAGGGAGACATTTAAAGTTTTATGTCTCGTGTGATAGGTTTGGTATTCGAGAAAGTACTAAAGTCACTCTTATTGAGAATTTTTAAAATAAAAGTCTCAAATAAAGTTTAATGATAATGTTCTTAGTACTAGTATAAGATTATTTGATTGTGAATTTGGTTTTTGCATTTATAGTTGGTTTTCATTTACATTATGCCCATATAGAATGTGAGGATGATATAAAGATGTATCCCTTGTGTTTATGGACATTCTAGGGTACTGATGAGGATGTAGTCACCAAAGTGATCTTTCAAGTCAATATTTTGGATTGTTCTGCTCACATATTGAGGGATGTCTCTGGCCTTATGTTTGGTTATTCTGCTCAAAGGTGTTGACTTACATAGGGTTTTGAGATGTTCATAAAGGCATTAGATGGAAGAAAGTAGTTGCTTATATGATCTATTCATCTAAAGGTGGTAGTGTCATGAGAGTTAATGGTTTGTACTCTAATCGTCTTTTATGTGGGGGTTTAATTGCATATATTATGTATTCAGCCCAAAGGTGTTTCATAATATGTGTGATTGAATTCTCGATCTAGATACTGCTTTAATGATTTAAGTATTGCTGTTATCTTGCATTTATACTAATCTTTACATTGTCTTTTCTATTTTATAGTCACCTTTTCTATAAACAACAATGCTGTCGTGATTGAGACCTTAAATGGTTTCAATTTCAAGAAGTGGAAGAAGGATGTTGAGTTTGGCTTGGAGATGTCTAACGTCAACATAGTGATGCATATAGAGAGGCCTTCTCCACTTACTGATATCAGCTCCGAAGCTGCTAAAGCAGCAATGGCAATTTGGGAGCGGTCAAATAGGGTGAGCTATTTGACCATCAAGAGATCGATCCCAGATCATCTGCTCAGTGGATTGCTGGATACGGACATAGCGAAGGAGTTTATGGATAGCATTTCCTATAAGTATAAGGTGTCTTCTTATGTAGAGCAGAGCACCTTAATTAAAAAGTTGTTCTACATGAGGTATACAAGAGAAGGAGGCGTTAAAGAGTACATTATCAAATGGTTTACCTTAAGAGTAAGCTGAAGGTACTAGATGATCTATTCCTAACATGCTCATAGTGCATCAAGCATTAAATACTCTCCCTAGAGAGTTTGAGATATTGGCTACCTCTTATATCTCTCAGTATAAGGCCTGGGACATCAATGCCTTGATTTGTCAGTGTGCTGCATCTGAGGAGAAGATTAAGAGTTCTCCTCATACGGCCCTATTTGCAGCTGTCAAAGGTAAAGGTAAGATTAAACCCCAACAACCTAAGGGTAAGGGTAAGAAACCCAAACCCTCTCTACATATTCAGACTGGATAGTATAGCATTGCTAAGGGCCCACATGACATAAAGGGTATGAGGTGCTTTTTTTATAAGAAGAAGGGGCATAAGAAGGTCGATTGCCCGAAGTACAAGTTGTGGAATGTTAAACAGGAACTATCAAATAACTCCTCGATGTATATGATTCATGAATCTAATGTAGCTATCACCATATCAAGTTCCTAGTGGTTAGATAGTGGAGCTTCTAATTATGTTCCTTCCACAATGTAGGGGTTCACATCTAAGAGAAGGCCGACTAAAAGAGAGGAGAAGCTGATGGTTGGAAACAATAAATAGGTGGATGTTTTATTTATAGGAGATGTCAGCTTGAACTTCGATACAAGGTTTGTATTAGTTTTACGAGACACGTTCTATATATCGTCTTTTAGATAGAACTCGATCTCTGTATTAGTTTTGGATAAAGAGGGCTACCATTTTGTATTTGATACTTCAGTTGTAAATATTTATATCAATACAAGATATATCAGAACTTCCTTCTTATCCTATGGATTATATAAAATGTGTCGTACTCCTAATGAAATCTATACCTCTTCTTATATTGCTGAACCTGTTACTCGAAAGAGAGCCTTCATAAAGGAAACATCGTACATATTGTGGCATAAAGATCTTAGTTACATTATCAGGGAGAGGTGTTGAGAGATTGATAAAGGATAACATTCTCCCAACTCTGGACTTCAATGATGTGGAAACATGCATCGATTGTTGTAGGGGTAAGTTGACCAAGATAAAGAAAAAGGTGTCAACTCGTGCTTTTGGTTTATTGTACCTTATAGATATAGATGTTAGTGGTCCCTATACAGTCATGTTATGCAATGATAGATATTTTTTGATGTTTATAGAAGATTATTCTTGTTATTGTTATATGTTCTTGCTTAAGGAAAAGTCTGAAGTTCTTGATAAGTTTAAGATTTTTAAGAATGAGGTTGAGAACTAATTGGGAAAATCAATAAATATAGTTAGATCTGACAGGGGAGGGGAATACTATGGTATACATAGGGTTGCAGGACCAAAAAGGGTTCGTTTGTCAGGTACTTAGAATCAGTTGGAATAGTGACTTAGTTCACTATGCCAGGTAGACTTGAGCTAAATGGTGTGACCGAAACACACAATCGCACCCTAAAGGACATGATGAGGTCAATGTAGAGCAGGACTAACCTACTCGAATACTTTTGGGGCGAAGCCATCAAGATGACATTGTATATCTTGAATAAAGTCCCAAATAAGTCACTACCAAAGACGCCTTTTAAACTCTAGGTTAGAAGGAAGCCAAGCCTTGCACACATTCATATGCGAGGCTGCCCTACTAAGGTAAGGTTATATAATCCTTATGAGAGAAAATTGCAACCTCATTCAACTCGTTGCTATTTAGTAGGTTATCCTGACCACTCTAAGGGCTATAAATTCTACTGTAGAGAATGAGAGGCCAAAATAGTGGAATTGCAAACGGTTAAGTTTCTGGAATATGACATCCATGATGATGGAGGATCCTTACATCCTAAAGGAGATAGCAGGATGGATACTACGATTATTTCATATCCACCTCTCATACAGTTAGGGATGAAGGTCGGAGTACCATACCTATTTAGGCACAGGGACCTATACCTATTCAGGAAGAGGTTTCTGAGGTACAAGAATCTATGCAGTTACGCATATTTACCAGAGAAAGGCGACCTGCAAACTCATAATATTACATAGTCTATTTGGGTGAGCAAGACTATGACATAGGACATATTGTGGATCTAATTACTTTTATAGAAGCCGTTTTTGGGCCCTATGCAGACTTGTGGTGGAAGCAATGAAGGATGAGATGCAATCTATGAGGCATAATAAGGTATGGGAGCTTGTTGATTTACCTCAATATTGCAGGCCTATTAGTTGCAAGTGGCTATTGAAGACCAAGAAGGACAAATAGGGTCAAGTTAAGCGGTTTAAGGCTTATTTGGTTACCAGGGGACTAACCTAGAGAGAAGGAGTTGACATCAATGTTACCTTCTCTCTTGTATCTTCCAAGGATACATTTAGAGTGATTATGGCAATAGTAGCTCATTATGACATGGAGCTACATCAGATGGACGTTAAAACCGCTTTCCTAAATGGTGACCTTTATGAGGAGGTCTATATGGAGCAACCTGAAGGATTTTGGGATTAAGATGCAACTGAAAAAGTTTGTAAGTTGACTAAGTGCCTATTTGGATGAGCTTATATCAGTAGAGCTTTTGTTAGTAGAGCTTTTGTCAGTAGAGCTTTTCTGAGAAGAGCTTTTCTAAAAAGCTAGTTGACTGTCAATTAAAAAAATAGCTTTTTAAAAAGAGCTTCATAGTAGACTATTTGACAACATAAAAATAAAAAATACTTTTATTAATTTTAACTATATTTTATTTTATAATAAAATTACTTATGCATGTAAATAATATTTAAAGTATACTAAACAATATGCAAAGTACAATATATTATATTTACGGTTACCTATTTCTTGTATAACCATCTTGTAGGAAATTATTTAAAGAGATATCTCATTTTCTTGTAGGAAATAAAATT
>JANZXP010000002.1:11936730-11951772 GCA_027576715.1 Erythroxylum flavicans
AAAGGACCGTACCACTGGAACAAAACCGCCGCCTTTACCCAACTGTAGGCAGAGGCATGCTATAAACACAGCTGCCGTTACCCACCTGTAGACATAGACATAATAAAAACTCCCTGTGAGATATGCAGGATGCTAAGAAAAAAGAGAAAAGAAAAGAGAAATGAAAGAGGGATATAACCTTGACATATGACATATGATAAAAAAAACTCGGTGTGAGATACAGAGAGAGAAAAAAAAGAGAGAAATGAGATATGAGAAATGAGAGAGGGAAACGAAGAAAGCTAAATACACAACCAGAGAGAAGAAGAAGAAAAAGAGAAATGAAAGGGAAAAAAAACATGACATATACAAAAATGAAAAGAAAAAAAAACATATGACATATAGACGGGGGTGGTAATGACCATCAGATTAAACGGACGAAGGAGATGAATTCCGTGGTCGTCCATCCTCTTCGTCCTTAGTATATACATATAATAACTGGACTCATTAAAGGTATTCGAATATTAGCGCTGCTACGTACAAATATATTTGTAATCATTAATGGGATTACTTTATTTTAAAACTAAACATTTAATACAATTTCTATTTTGACAGAATATCAAATGGTTTTATTGAATTTTTTTTTATTTTTAAGTCCTCTTACCAAGAGTTAACTAAAAAAGCTTATATGGATGGTACGTAAAAATTGAAAATTGGAAAACACGCTTCCCCTAAAAATTTAAAATAATAAGATAACAAATTTAAAGTTTAGAGTATTAAACTTAATCAAAATTAACATTTTTTTAAAAAATAAAACTAAAGTTCGATCTATCAGCTCCAGGTCTTAAGTATCATTTTGTTTTTTTATTCTCAAATTTTTTGTTAAAGCCCTTTGGGTTAAGAGTCCGAGAAGTGTGAAATTAGGCCTGAAGGCCCATTGACTCTCAACTATTTCGCGCAGAAAAAGACGAAGCCATGGCTGTCGAATGCTGCCAGAAAATGGACAAACATAAGGAGAACGAGATTAGGGAGAAAGTATGCCGGAGGTGTCAGCAAACCTACAGTCCATTCTCCAATACCTCCTCGGCTTGTCGCTACCATCCTTCTTTCTTTGTCTGTCGTCGTCACGATGACCAAAAGAGGTATTCCACCTGTCTCTCTCTCTGGTTTGATTGAACTTTAAGCATTGCTTCTGTATACCCTTTTCATTATTTTGGGCAAGTTTTAGTTTAGGCTAGAGTCTTGTTTTCCTAACAATGGTTTGTCGATAGAATAGTGTTTGATTCTGGTGGTTTGTATAACAAACGGTGTCTGATTAAGCGTGAAACATGTTTATTGATTAGGTCTTTGAGTTTGCGATCGTACAGAAATTTCGGGATCTTCCTTTTGGATTTTAGTCTAATAGGAGTGATGGAAGTTTGTAGTCTTTGAGGATCGGTATCTATACCCATTATGATTTTCATTTTGGTTACTCACTAGTGCAGAACTTTATTATCTTCACCCATCTCAGTCTGCTGTATATATTAATATATCATGTCATAATTTCTATTTATGTTAATTTCCTAGTGCGGTTTGATTATGAAGTAGGTGTATTGGAAGCAAAATGAAGATTAGTGTTTAACCATTTGCGTGTTGGTGAGTGGTCCATCCTCTTGCTAATTAAATTAAACAGGGACCTTATCAGAAACTACTTATTTTTCTTTTGGTAAGATCTTATTCATTGATGACCATGATCATTGGTATTTGGAGGTGGACTTAGGTTGCAAATAATTTGAAAATCTGAGTTTGGACATTGTGATTGAGAAAGTCAAACATTTATGGGTCTAAGTGGGGTTTGCTAGAAGGAGCATGGGATTTCAAAACTATGGCGGATTGCTGGCGTGAACTGCAGGCGTAATGCTTCTGGTATCTCTGGTAGCAGAAGAAAGAGAAGAAAGGCTAGGATGAGAGAGTGAACGGTTCTAAAATGCAAAAGTTACAAAAATGACTGCTATTCATTACACCTTAAATGTTAAGAGGAAGAAGAAGAAATATACAGTTCAAGATGCAAGGTTCATGTGCACTTTTTAAATATAAAGGTTACAAGTAAAAACTACTAGATTACTGTAGATAAGGAGGTAATGAAGTTCTGGTTCCTTTTGATTGCATCTCACATGTGGCCTCGATGAAAGGACAAGTCATAGTTATGCTCATGAAAAGGTGGTGTTGCTGGAGGAGTGAAATCGGCAAGAGCTAGAACATCTAAGCGACAAAAGGGAAAGGGTGCAAGCCAGGTGATTTGTTTGCCTGAAAGGTCGCACATTGCTGATATTATTGGAAGCAAGTTAGTCCAAACTCTTGCTTAAGCGTGCCTAGGTGCTTAGGCGAAGCAACAAGGATAGTGCCTCGCAAACTGTAAGGCGCGGCACCTTCACCCAGGGGCCTAGCTGCTCACCTAGGCATGCATTGTGGCACCTCAACTCTGGAAAAGGCTTCCAATCCAGCACCTGATTGAGCTGAGACATTTCATAAACAAAATTTTGTTCCTCATTTTATTTTACTCAACATACATAATAACTTTATAAACACAACTTTGGTCCTCACTTTCTTTGCCAGGAATAAGCAGCTGAGAATGCTCCCTCATTTCCCCAACTTATACAAGTACTGTTGTAGCACTAATTATCATACCTTACCTACACAGCTGTGCTCTCTCTCTTGCAATTTTGTGAGCTTTGCTGCTGAGAACAATATCTCATTTCCTTGATTCCGACAGTCACCCTGTTGTGAGCTACAGTACCTGGTGCCATCGTCCATATTGGGTGTGATTCCTTGGAATAATGTCCTGATCCCTGAGTTAATTAAAGTCTAGTCTGATGTTAAGTTTATATATGTTCCATTCCATATATTCAAAATGTTCAGTGGATTGTTATATAAGAGGCTTATTCATCAGAATAGTTCAATTATGTCATGATATTTAAGATGTCTATGATACTGCAAGAACTTTCAACTTGACTTGTCAATTATACTTGCGAGTGAGTCTCGAAGTTGGAGCAAAAGTTGCTTATGATCAGTTTTACACAACAGAGATGAACTTTGATCCTCTTAGTTGTCGAGCATATCAGTTATACGGTCAAAACACTTGAATGATGATTTTAGATTTCCTCTTTTGCTATGTTGCATCAAATGCCATTGGAGGAGAGAGTTGGCGTGGCTATACTTTTCAGAGTAAACTCAAGGAAAGCAAGAAGCATGGATTAATTCCTGAGAATTTCACTTCTACGATTTTATCTTTCAAGAGCAAAATCTTCAACTACGATATCTGAATCTGATTTGACACTTTTTGCTTATGCATGCATGTGATAGAGATGAGTTTGCACGCCTACACCTGCTTGCATAGGTTTTTGTGTATGAATATTGTGCATCAGTAGTCATATATGTATCTATAATGCAGAGATTGATCTAGTGTTTTGCAGCGAAATTCACTGCTCTGATATATATTGGGATGTCAGATATTGGAGATTGAAACGATCAGCAGAATGCATAAAATGAAGTCAAAATTGTGTTTAGAGATAAGAGATCTTTTAGTTAGATGCTTTTTCATAGATTCTATAAAAACAAATTATAAAACAGAATGTATTCATACGGTTACTGATAATGCTGGTGTCTTTTTCTGATGGAAGACTCTTAAGGAAAGATATCAGAGGCAACGGTTTGTTCAATATCTCAAGATTGCTAGTATGCAGCCCGAAGATTAATCACAACGTCATTTTGGGGATCATATGTACTGTTTCGAAGGAAAATGATCTGCTTACTGAGTAATGCACATTTGAATTAAGGCATATGGTGTCGTCTTGGAGAAGTGAGAGAACACTATCTCACTCTTGCAGATACATGCGCATGATCTTAAAAACATCCACTTTTGTTGAGATGATTTGCCTTGTTTCTTAGAGATTCACTGTTAGTTAATAACTTTTCTGCCCTATTTTTGTTCATTTAATTTATGTTTGGATTTATTTGTGGAGATTATTTCCTCTTGATTGAAACTTTGAAGGGTGAGTTAGATGCTTTTGACATTTTTGGCTCGTTGAAGGTACTATGAATTAGGGCCTGATGATCCACCATATACTGCCAAATTTTATGACTGTTGTGGGGCCGAGCAACCTGAGGCACCTGGCTGCACCACTAGCTTTCATGTCTCATATGACGATTGATGTAATCTTTTTCTTTTTGTGGTTTCATTGGATCCAACTTGTAAGTATATTTATAGTTTCTTTCAGTTATGCATCGCTAGTCGTAACTATCAACTGGGAGTTTGTATTATTTTGTCTTGGGAAGTTTGGTTATTTAATATACAAGATTCTTGAAATTAATGGATCTATCCTCTGCCCACTACTCTGGTTTTTGGTATTTTATGCATTCTGTCAAGTTTGGCACTTTGTTAGCTTAACAGTTTGCAATTGGTTATAGATACAAATAGTGGTGCGTGAAAGTAAGAATGAAAATGCGGTGCAATTCTTTTAGATTATGTTTTTGAGATGATTTGATGCGGGTCTAAATTGCTGGTTTCTATTTGCTTTATCTTTAACTCAAAAGGACAACTATTCAATGCTCCATTTAACCCCGCAGGCTTTGGAAAAGGCATCATTCCCTTTCCACTGATTAAGCTGAGCTACTCAAGGGATGAAGATAATTGTCAAGATTTATTTCGTGGAAGTTGGTTATATTTTTATTTGTTAATAGCAATGAAGCATAAGCAGTGACAGTACACGTCTTTGTTTGAACCCATCTATATTGTGACCCCTACTCATTTGCAGCCAATTTCGATCACACTCCATGTGCCTGACAGTTGTTTGGATTTTAGTGCGTGGGATCTTACCAATCTTTTTCTTTTTTTTTTCCTTCCCCACTTTTATCATAGTAGGAAATTTCTAGTCTACTTATTACTCTTAATTATACTTGTCTAAGCTTGTACCAAATTCCATGTGTATGTATGCCTCATGTAATAATTGCATAATGTTGTTGAAGTTGACTCATTTCCATTTATCATACAAGAAATATAGAAATTGTACATTAAGAAAAAGTGAAATAGTCAGTTGTAACTTACCGAGGCTTCAATTTTGTGCATTTTTTAATATTTTATATGTCAATTTCCGAGCCATTAGAGAACGAGCATTTTTTTAAATGTTTTGATATTTTAAATTCTAAATATTGCACGGTAAAAGAGCTAAAAGTATTTTAAATAACGTATGAGTAAAAATATAAAGTTTTCTTATAGATTTACTCAATTCTAAAAAACAATTTTTATTATTTAAATTAATTAAAAATATTTTTTAAAATAAAGGAAATGGAAGTGACGTCTTATCCTTAATTAAGTACATGGATGCAGCCTTTCAATTTCCAAATAAAAAAAAGTATTTGGATACATCAACCCCAATTGGAATATAACCTAGAAAGCATTACCATTGACGCATGAGTTTAGGAAAGTGAAACCCCAACAAATTAGGAGAGGCTCAAGTAAACTGTTGTGAGTGCAATGATGTTATTTGTGTATGTGCGTGAAGTTGTTGGACCAACTACTGCTTTGTTAAGCTGAAATCATTGGGACGATTTAAGAGATTGCTTCAACTTTGTCTATCATTCCATACAATTCTTGCAAACATGTCTATCATCTAATTCACCCGCAATGATGTTTGCTCGGCTTCAACATTGGCCAGCTGATTCAGGTAGTCCTGATGTTGGAGTCTTAACCATCCCCTGTCTAGTTTTTGTTGACGATCAGATTGAAAGACTCTACTTAATGCTATGATTGCTACCAAAGTCCTAACTGCATTTCGGTGTTGAGATTAATGTAATTTTTAAGACGTCCTTGTGTTTTCTGATAGATTGGTGCTTCGTTATAACAAAGTACGTTATATTTATTTTTCTTGCAAGATCATGATTAGATTAACTACTAGCAATCAATTTCATTGACAATAATAAACAATTAGTTTAAAACAATATTTGTATAATTTAATCAAAACACATGCTGAAAATATCACTAGTAAATTCAATAAAACAATTTAACACAACTTTTTACTTAAAAGAAAGTTTTACTTTTGCCGGAGATACACAATTGTAATTTTCTCTTGTATTTACAAGTCAAGTAGATCTTCACAAAAATCTCCAATTTAAACCAAAATGAATCTTGAAAACATTTTTTTAAAAAATCTTTATAAATGTGAACATTACGATGGTGGTCCCATGAACGGATAAGGTTGATAATTCTTCATACCTCCGGTAAACCCATTTCTTCCTCAATCAAGTACACAAGTACCTTGTATATATCTCGTAGAAAAGCACAACTAGTAATAACTAATAACAGTATTAGTTAGTCAATACAACAATGTGTTGGAGACTAAGAGGTCAATTGTGCATTCAAGCACAAGAGCTTAAAGTACGTAGACTCTCAACCAGTTGACGTTAATGAGGCATATTAAGGCTAAAAGCAAGCAATTAATCCAAGTACATAGATTAGCTAAAAACAGGTAATAATAGTATATAAGAGTTTTTTTTACAAGGAAAGTGCAGAACCTGCCTTTTGTTTGAAAAGCATGCAAGAGGTACATCGAGAAGGGGCTAGGGGCTTGGAAATTGGAAATTGGAAATTGGAATCCATTCTTATCGATCGCTACTTATATAGGGTGAGAACCATTTCGTATGAGGTGGTCAGGAGTAAATCAGTATCCTTTCTCAGAAGATGGGGTAGACAGAACCAGTAGTATCATGTCCTCTCCGATGCATATGTATATATATATAATACCTTAAAGACATGTCTTCACTCGTAATTCTATTAAAAATATAATTGTGGGATGAGAGGATCAACTATATTCTGAATTTGTCTCTCATGGAATGGAATGATCCAATCAGTTCATGAGAGCTTTGACATGGAAAAAAGGTACTTATATTTGTTAAAACAGGTCAGTTTGGTGGATAGGAGACGTGTAACGTCATGGCTTCCACATTACATGGTATAATTAAGATGCAAGTTGAAACTGAAAATTTTAATTAGCTTACACAAAGATCCCATTACAGATTTTATCTAATCTCGAATAGTAATTAATTCTTTGATATAATTTTCCAGAGAAATAAAAGTTTTTAATTGAAAATTAAAATTTCTTGTTGGCAGTTGGTAAAAATAAGTATAGATTGCGCCTCTTCTTTTTGGATAACAAATCATGAGGGAGGTAAGGTTGATGCGACCCTTTGCTTTTGTATCCAAGTTAAGTTTAATAAATTCAAGCCATAATAGGTATTTACAAGTTTATCCTTTTTGGTGGTGAAACTGAAACCTCGCGAGCACTATTTTGTATTCTACTCTTTATTGAAGAAAAATTAAATTAAACTAAATCAATTTAAATAAATAATCTTAAATTTTTATTAAAAATTAAAAATTTTCTTTTTTACTTTTAAAAGAATAATAATTTAACAGTTTTATATAAAAAGAGGCAAGCAAAGCAATTAAATCATATTTCTGTAATGTTTTAAAAATAGTATAAAATAAAAGTTACCAATTAAGTGAATAATCTAAATAGATTGCTAAAATTTAGATAGTATTGTATTGTTCTCAAAAAAGTGATTTACTTACAAATTAAAAAAATCAAGATAAAAGTGAATTCAATGATACAGTAGAATGATTTGAGATGCGTATGTCACCCCCTAATGGTTTTCAGTAACATTTCAACCTCGGTATCCCAATTGCCAACACGGGCCATGGCATTGCTTTTGACTGATAAAGAAAACATCCAAAATTTTCTATTTTCCTGGAAAATAATTGATAAAATTTCAGAGAATTGGCAATCTTTTACTTCTATCAGTCAATAGAAAGATACCAAAATGAAAAAAAAAAACCAATTCGAAAAGGGGTAGATATATTACAGTGCCATGTCTCTGCATTCTGCAACCGGTTGTCTATTTTCCTGAAAAGCTGAGTGGTCAGCTACGCCTGGTAGATAGAATCCTCTGAAAAGTCGCCACAAATTCTTTAACAAAAACCAAAAAATGAAAAAAGAAAAGATAAAAGTACACTAACACTTGCCAAGCTTGCTCATGCTCATGGGCAGTTCTGTACTTTAACACCACGATGCGGAAGAAGAAAGATTTTTACTTTTTATATCTTACGAGAGAAGGACAAGAGAGAGATGGAGACACACAACTCACTTTTGTGTTTGTGACTTGAGTGTGGCCACTCTGGAGACAGGAACACCAAACCCAAATAATTTGGTTCTGTTTTTTTCCTTTTTCCTTTGTGTAAATTTTCAATCTTCTTCTTCTCCTCTTCCTGTTGTTGCCTCAACCAGTTGTACTTTTTGCTAGGCTGCAATGTCTCTGCGTATGTCTCTCTGATCTGACAAGAACACCCCAACTTTACGTTGTCTTGCAATGTCATCAGTTTAGCATTTGAGACGCATTCAACGGTTAAGGTCCTTACGTTTTCAACATCTCTTTTAGTTCTGCTTCTACATCCTCGTCAATTACTGCAACGGCAAAATGTCTGCCAAAACCAAGTGAGTGTACAGAACTCACACTGTTTGTCTCTTTCCTCTTAATATGCGAATCTGATTGGACTGTTTTTCTTTTTTCTTTTTTGCTTGAACGTTTTCATGGGTCTTGCAGAATTTCGAGCTTTTATTTAAAGTTTGAATTTTTGTTCTATGTTCTGAGATATGCAAGTTGGATCTGCTCTTTACAAAGGGTTTTTGTTTACTTGGTATTTAATTGTTCGACCACAAACACTTTTATCCCGTTTTCTCCCATCAAACGCCTTCCTTTTCGACTTTGAACTCGAAAAAAGCTATCGTAAACCTGTAAATTTTTTATCACAGAATGTGTTTTGGAGTGATATTCTTTTGACTTTGTGTTCGATAGTATTTTTGTTTTGATACTTTCTTCTCAATTCGGATCTGAATTTATAATCATTTTTACTGCAGAATTTCAAAATTTGATATCCACATCTGTATATGTATGGTATTGGAAGAATTTAGGGTAATTTGTGTAGATAGTACTGCTCTAATTTCACAGGGATGGCACATTTGCTGCAGATCCATATTTGTTGATGTCTGTTTAATTTGATGTCATGGGTGATGGCGATATCAAATGCATTCTGTGTCTAACATATTAATCTTTCAGTTGCAATATAGTAAAGATATTGTGATAATTGAACAGATCTGGTTTATCTGAGACTCCTAAAGCTTCCCCGGCAAAACCGAAAGTGAGCAAAGTTAGAGTGGCTAAAGCAGAGCCTGATTCACCTTCTCCCTTGCAAAGTTCACGCCTTTCAATAGATCGTTCTCCTCGATCTATTAACTCAAAGCCCACCACTGATCGACGGTCACCAAAGATTGGTACACCCCCAGAAGTAAGTGTATCCCATTGTGAATTAAAATGTCATTGGTTTTCATCTTCAACATTGTGATACCTTTTTAGTGCTGCTTGTGGCTATGAATTTGAAAGTTCACATGAGTTTGGATAGTGGAAAGAACAAGTCACTAGGATTCTTATGTTGCACATGGATGAATGATTCATTGCTTGGTGCAATAATAGACTCATTAGCTCACAACTTGATCTTGACCTGTCAGTTCTTGTAGAATTGCATAAGCTAGGACTCTCTGAAGCTATACTTGAGAACCTGTTCCCAGTGGAATCATAACTGTGTAGTGATCTTCATTAATGTGAATTAGTTTGGTGTAACTGTCCAAATTCTGCTTCGCGAAACATGTCTTCACCGTTGAATATAGCTAATTAATTTCTTGAAGATAGTGCATTTGTTTTTTTTTAAATGGAGAAAACATGACAATATTTCTGGATACTTAAACGTGAGTTTATTTTCCAAGTTTTCTATACTGAAATAGGTAAATTTGGATCTTATATCTCATCTGATACTTATTGGTCAATTTGGTTCTCAGAAACCACAGACACGTGTGACAAAGGGGGCAGAATTACAAGCGCAATTGAATGCTGCCCAGGAAGATTTAAAGAAAGCAAAGGAGCAAATATCATTGATTGAGAAAGAGAAGGCACAAACAATTGATGAACTGAAACAAGCACAAAAGGCAGCTGAGGAGGCAAATGAGAAGCTTCAAGAAGCTTTGGTGGCTCAAAAGCGAGCTGAGGAGGATTCTGAGATTGAGAAATTCCGAGCTGTTGAGTTGGAACAGGCTGGAATTGAGGCTGCCCAGAAGAAGGAAGAGGAATGGCAGAAAGAGCTTGAAGCAGTCAGAAACCAACATGCTCTGGATGTGGCTGCCCTTCTCTCTGCTACTCAAGAGCTTCAAAGGGTAAAGCAAGAATTGTCCAAGATTACAGATGCAAAAAACCAGGCACTGAGCCATGCCGATGATGCTACTAAGATTGCTGAGATTCATGCAGAGAAGGCAGAGATTCTTACTGCAGAATTGGTGCGTTTGAAAGCTTTACTTGATTCAAAACTGGGAACAGAAGCCAATGAAAGTAATAAGATGATACTGAGTCTGCAGGAAGAGATAGAACTTTTGAGAAAAGAACTTGAAAATGCAAAAGGCTTCGAGGATATGTTGATCAAAAGAGAGACTGCCACAGAACAGCTCAATGTTGAACTAGAAGCCGCCAAGATGGCAGAATCTTATGCACGCAGCATAGTAGAGGAGTTAAAAAGCAGAATCGAAGAATTAGAGATAGAAGTTGAGGAGGCTAATAAGTTGGAAAGATCAGCATCAGAATCATTGGGTTCAGTCATGAAGCAGCTGGAGGGAAGCAACGATAACTTGCATAATGCTGAAACTGAAATTTCTACCCTTAAGGAAAAGGTGGCATTACTGGAAATGACAATTGGAAGGCAGAAAAGCGATCTTGAGGAAGCTGAATGTCATCTTGGAGTGGCAAAAGAAGAAACATCTGAAATGTTGAAAAAGGTCGAGTCTCTAACATCGGAATTAGAAACTGTCAAGGAGGAGAAAGCCCAGGCTTTGAATAATGAGAAGCTTGCAGCTTCTAGTGTTCAAAGCTTACTGGAAGAGAAACACAAACTGATTAATGAGTTGGAGAATGTCAGAGAAGAGGAGGAAAAGAGCAAGAAGGCAATGGAAAGTTTAGCTTCAGCCTTACATGAAGTGTCTGCAGAAGCTAGAGAAGCAAAAGAGAGGCTTTTATCCAATGAAGTGGAGCATGAAAGTTATGAATCCCAGATAGAAGATCTAGGGTTGGTCCTCAAGGCAACAAATGAGAGGTATGAAACAATGCTAGATGATGCAAACCATGAGATTGATAGTCTTAGGAAAACTGTTGAAGAATCCAAAAACGAATTGCAGAACTCAAAGATTGCGTGGGAACAAAGAGAGGGAGATCTAGTGAAACGTGTGAAGAATTCAGAAGAAGACAATTTGAATTTGGAAAAAGAAATAGATAGGTTGGTGAATTTGCTCAAGCAAACTGAGGAAGAGGCTTGTGCTACAAGGGAGGAACAGGCTAACTTGAAGGATGGTCTAAAAGAAGTTGAAGCTGAAGTGATTTCTTTGCAGGTAACTCTCGGCGAAGCAAAGGTTGAGAACATGAAGCTGAAAGAAAGTTTACTGGACAAAGAAAATGAGTTGCAGAATCTTATCCAAGTAAACGAGGAGCTACAAACTAGAGAAGCTGATTCATGTAAGAAAGTTGAGGAGCTATCTAAGTTGCTTGAAGAACATGTGACCAAAACTAATAAACCTGAGGAGAATGGTGAGCTGACAGACAGTGAAAAGGAGTATGATTTGTTGCCGAAGGTGGTTGAATTCTCTGAAGAAAATGGGCATGTCAAAGAAGAGAAGCCTAAAGTGGAGCTTCCACTTCCACCCAAGCAATGTGAGGAGCCTAAACAAGAGGATCTACAGGAGATGAACAACGGTTTAAACAATGAAGATGGTCAATTAAATGCATCTAAAATGGAAAACACCAATGGAAAATTAGAAGAAGACGAGAGTAAAGAAAAAGATGACTCAGTTGAAGTAGAATTTAAGATGTGGGAGAGCTGCAAGATTGAGAAGAAAGAGTTCTATCCAGAAGGAGAAGCAGAACAGGAATCCTTTGAAGAAGAAGTAGGGTCCAAGGCCGAAGGTGGTGAGAGCTTTGACGAGATAAATGGCTTGTCATCAGCAGATAATCAAGATGATGGAGGAAGCTCACCTTCCAAGCAGCAACAACTAAAGAAGAAGAAGCATTTGTTCCGCAAGTTTGGAAGCTTGCTAAAGAAGAAGGGTAGTGGAAACCATAAGTAGGAGAAAGGTTGGTTATGTTATGACCTGAATTATGCCGGATTCACGAGTAGATACATTGGATGTTATTCTGGACCTGAGTGTTTGTGCTGCTGTTTCTGCTTCAGTTTCAGCATAGGTTAAAAAATGAAGAGCCTTGTATTATCTTTAGCGTTTGTTTTCTTTTGTTGTGATTATTCTGTCGTGGAGCATTTTGTATGCGATGTTGATTTCTTGTTTCTATTTTTCCTTTTGGGCCCCTGCACTTTGCCTTGGCAAAAATTTCAGGAAAAGGGGTCGGTAACTTCAGAATTGTAATTTGTCTTCAATACTAAAAAAATGCTTTTAAAGAGAAAGAGTTATTAACTGTTTCCCAATTGTTTATTAATTTCATAGCAAAAAGTTCAAGTTGAACTATAACATGTTTTAAACATTTAAAGCAAATTCTAATATTTTGAAAACATTTAATTTGAACTTTTACTTAATCTTCTCGTTAAAAGATATGTTCAAAATATTACTCCAATACTTTTTATTCTTTACTTTTAGGTTTCTTTATCAACTATGCATCACAAAGGGTTCACAAATATAGTCCCTCTAGCCTCTTACCTAGATAATAAAATTTGGATGGTCTAGTTTCTCTTTTGTTCAATTCCCTAATCCTTATTATGTTCCATTGTCTCTTTGCTTTGCTTGTTCCTCTTTTATTCCTCTTTTATGTGGCTTTGTCGCTTCTCATTGCAAATTGTCTTGTTTACTTCGATATTCAGATGTTGTAGCTAATACAATTCATGTTTATTTTGCAGACTCGTTACTATTCGTCTTTTGAAGTTCTTGGATAGTTGTATCCTTTCATCTCAATTATTTGTTCTACTCTTTTAGATCATGATTAGGTGTTGATTTTGTACCTTACTTTTGGCTAATTTGCATAAACTTATATGATAGAGAATAACTTCTCTACTAATTAGGAGTAAAATTAAAATTGCGTAGTTTTAAATCTCTCTAAATCTTATGTCTCAGTGGAATTGTTGTTGTTAAACCAGAGCTGCATTGACAGTTGTACCAAAGTCAATTAGCATCCATGCTTATATTATCAACGACACACTTAATAGATAGTATCAGCAAAATATGTTGTCTTTGTAGAACTAACTTGACAAAATGGTGCTCAATTTTAGATATTATTTGGCCATATTATATTAATACCATACCTTTTGGCATGGTGAAATTCCAAATGGATGAATTTATGATACAAACATACTTTAATTTTGGCCCAATCTGCAATATATTCAACATGGCAATCTACGTATTTCACTTTGTATTGGTGCTTAATTCTAGTGAGTGATCTTTTGCCGCACTATATTAAGGGTCAGTCTCCTTTGTAGAAATTGATTTTGTCAATATAAAATAAATTATCACAATTACACTTTATTTTAGCTAAATTAGGATTTAGTCAACATATGTTTTGCTAGCAGTCTTTGTATTTTAGGCATCACAATAATTAGTAATCATATAAAAATTCCAAAGGAATGGAACTTATATCTACAAGGGAGGAAGGCTTTTTGGATGTTAGAAAACCTGAACCCTTTCCAGATACATTACAGCTATCAACATGAACATATTCTTAGTTGTTTATGAGCTAATTGGAAGTACATATTTTTTTAGCTATTTACAAGCTATACGTCGATTTCATTGACTACCACAACACAAACTTTTATAACATGTTTTTTTTTCTAGTAAGTTATTTGATTATCTGGTTGTATTAACATTGTTTCAAGTGCACTGATCCAGATGCAATCATTAGAATCTAAAATTTGATTAATACCATTATCCCTTGGAGTCATTTTTCTTGTTGTGTCTATTGTGATATATCATTTGTTGTATGTTTTAGATCACATTTCTTTACTCTGACATGGCTTAACGATGAAATTTATAGTTTTGCAGATGGAATTTTTAAGATATAGTAGCTTTAATTATAATAATATTAATAAAATTGTTTACTTTTCTGGTTGAATGCTTCTTTAACAACATCATGGAGGAGTAATAATTCGAACAAAAGATTTTTAAGATGTCCCCAATTGTCTAGTTGGTAATTATGAATTTTTCCAATGACAGAACAAGCAATTTCTTAACAGTTTGTTTGGTTTAAAGAATAAAATAGTTATTCTTAGAAATAGAAAAAGCAATTTCTTAACAGCCTGTTTGGTTTAAGGAATAAAATAGTTATTCTTAGAATAGAAAAAATGAGGAATATAATAGAATGAGTATTACTTTGTTTGGTCAAAGAATGAAATAAATAAAAAATTTCTATGCCACTGTTTGGTTTAAAAATATAAAGTTAGAATGACAAAGAAATAACTAACAAAAAGATCAAAATATCTTTATCATTTGTCCTTTTATTATTATTATTATTATTATTATTATTATTATTATTATTATTATTATTAAATTTCTTATTGTTACTAATTTTATTAATAATAATAATAATAATAATAATAATAAAATTCCTTATTCTTATTAATTTTCTACTTACTATTATTCTTATTAATATAAATTTTATTAATTGCATTTATTATCATTAATTATTAAATTCCTTATTATTATTAATTTTCTTTTTATTGTTATTTATTGTATTATTATTATTATTAATTTATTATTCTTATTAATTCTATTAATTTTATTCTTATTAATTATTATTATTATTATTAATTTTCTACTTACTATTATTCTTATTATTAATAATTTTATTATTTTAATTAATTATATTTATTTATGTTATTATTATTATTAAATTCCTTATTATTGTTAATTTTCTTCTTCTTTAACAACAACAACAACAACAACAACAACA
>JANZXP010000002.1:11951872-11983461 GCA_027576715.1 Erythroxylum flavicans
ACTGAGTTTCCTGAGGAACAACTTAAAGAAAAGAAAGGTTTAAGATCATGGCTAGGGATCTTAAATTATGCAAGAAGTTATATTCCTAAATTAGGAATATTAGTTGGACCATTGTATAACAAGACTACTCCTAATGCTGATAAAAGAATGAGTAAAATGGATTGGGAGATAGTCAAAAGAATAAAGAAAATAGTTAAAAATTTGCTAGATATGGAACTTCCACCACAAGGTTCGTATATCATCCTAGAAACAGATGGCTGCATGGAAGGATGGAGTGGTATAGCAAAGTGAAAAAGAAATAAAGAGTGTTCTAGATCTGAAGAAAGAGTTTTTGCTTACGTAAGTGGGAAATTCAACTGCATACAGTCAACAATAGATGTAGAACTCAGCGCGTGTATCAACACTCTTAATGCATTAAAGATCTATTATCTGGACCAAAAAGAAATAACTTTAAGAACTGACTGCCAGGCAATCATTATTCTTGTTGTAAGAATGAATCAGTTATAGTGTCTAACCGTTGATTTTTAGTAATCAAGGCTTGATTTTCTTTGAGTATTTGTGTAATATACTCTGACATTTTGCACGGTGCTATGCATGTAAACAATGCAGAATGGTCCTTCAGGTAATTCACTGCATGCGGAGAATTCAACCACTCCCTAATTACCACTTGGGCATGTAAATGTAAAGATTTAAATGCAAACACATTAAAGAAAAAAAAATAATTGTCAAATAAAAGAACTAGAGGGAGAAGGATGTTAAAGGGGGAATCCGTAGCCTTGGCGAACAAATTCTTTGGAAAGAAGAAATTTTGTGAAATTAAGATAAAATGTATGAATACATAAAGACTTCCCCAACCCATATTTCAAAACATACTCTTATTTGATTACCAATCAGAAATTCAAACATTCAACAATCTGAACTAGCTCCGTGCACCCGTAAAATCCTTACAGCAAGCAACCCCATTCTCCCCAGCTTGTGCACTTGTCTTGCTTCTCCTCTTGTTATACGGGAAAACAAGATATGCTGTAGCTGTCGACCAGCCCAGTATAAAAAAGGTAAAGTTAAAATGGACTGATAGAAAGAAGGCACAAAATAATCGAAACACTCATTAGCATCAGATACAGTTATGTTGGAGCTGATACCTTCATCTCTTTCACTCCATTTTTTTTGGCAATCAAACAAACACGTAGTGGACGTCAACTTCTAGTCCCTATTAAACTTGAAGAGCAAGGGCATTGACCCTTAACAACAAAACAAACAAAAACCTTGAACCCAGCTATTTAAGCACAGATAAAGACATTATGCAGTTAGAAAGCAACCGAAACTTACGCTGGTCTCAGAAAATAAAGGTACTTTGAGTGTCTCCATCGAGCCATCGCCCATGTTAAGTTCCAATTTTGCAGGAAGAAATAAGCTTTAAGCTAAGGAAAGAAACACATAAATAAAACAAGAGAGAGAGAAAGGGGACCATATGTAGACTTGGGTGAATTTGAAGAGAGACCCAAGCACTCTAATAGCAGGCGCTTCACGTACTCTCTCCACTTCATCCATTGCACGATTGCATGAATACACCCAATTATTTACCTAATATTTTCTACTGCGATGCCTAATACGCATGATGACATAGATAGGTAGATATATGTAAATTTGTAATTTGAATAAGGAAGCCATAGATGCAGATTTATAATAAAGAAAGAAAGAAGTATGATCAGGAGAAGTGAGTAAAGAGAAAATAAACAGAGCACAATTTAGGAACCAAAAAGATTATTACCAATTAAATCAAAAACAGAGCCAATGAGCTAGAGATGAAGAGCGTGAGTGAGAGACCAGAACAGAGAGTGGAGAAAAGAGACTATCGTGTGAAGAGCAAGAGAGGGCCATTGAGCCAGAGATGAAGAGCATGAGTGAGACCAAACGAGAGAGAGGTGTGCTGCTACGTGAGTGAGAAAGTTTGATGGGAACAACAGGAGAGGTATAGAAATTGTCCAAAAGAAAGAAAGCTTGTGTTTACCTATTCCGGAGGTGTGTGGAATAGGTAAAGACGGGGGCGTAGCATATTTAGCTATTCTCCCATCTTCAAGACTTATAATGCTTAGGAACGGTTATTCCGTAGGTTTTATTTTAGCCAAATACAGAATACTTAAGAAGTAGGAATAGAGGGGTAATATAATACCTATTACCCTCAACTAAATACCCTGTAAAAGAATTGTCTATGTTATAAAGTTGAAGAATGATATATACATAATGAAGCTTTTTGAACATAATTTGGGTAAAAAAAGTAGCATATTTCATATAATCATTGTTTTATAAGAAAAAGCAATATGTTCTTATTTGTGATACTTTTCTAACTGTTGGCCCTTTAATTGAAGTTATTGAGCACTATAAAATAATATACATAGTGTTAGCAATGATAACTAGATAAAAAAGATACCTAAAGTAGTAGTTACTAACGTTAACGATTTGTTCATTCAGTCTCGTTATATTACACTTTTTACTATTGTGTTCAGAAGCACCTTATTTCTTATATTTTTGCAGTTGAACCGTTTGTGACTTTTTGCTTACACTTAGTTCTTTATTTGGTTCATTCTCATCTCTTCTTCTTATCTTTTTTGGCCTTCGTAGCATCAACCTCTTGGTTGGTGGATTTTTTTGCTCATAATCATACAATGACAAGAAGAACACTCCCTTCGATAGCCTATAAGACTTGATCATGCACTCTTAAAAAAAATACTTTTCTTAATCAACCATCGACAAATACATATGATTTTGGTTTAGAGTGATTGATAGCACTAATAACATTTTTGCATAGATAACCATATAGGTCATGTGCTCTACGCCTATAACAATAGTCTCTTCCTAGTCTCAAAATGTGCCTTTAGTTCCCTTTATTGACCATATATGCTCCATCATATTCCACACAATCCTCTATTGCATTGCCCTTTTGTTTTTTTTTAAGCTTCTTGACAATTGCAGGTGCGGTATCTGATTTCTATGCAAACGTATCTATGCTCTTTTTAGTATGGCTCTTGATAATCATCATTCTTATAGTTCCTAAGTACTAATCGTTGATTTGTCCCTTATTTGTAAGACTCATATACTGGAAGTCTAACCAAGGTTATAACTAACGGTTGGAAATTTTGATTCAAATAATTGGTGTGACCTAACCTAAGTCGCCTATGGACATTCAAGCAATATAGAAACGCACCCAGGTCTAATTTTTTTCTGATTTCTTTAGTTTCTTATTAAAGTTTTTGACATACGTAGACTGTGCATATACTTATAGTTGCATCCTTAAGTCTTTACCACTCTAATATTCATGCTAATTACAGCAAATATGTTTAGTGTATATTCTATGACATGTATTTGGTAGTGTGACCTCGATAACTCTTATGAATTCCTAGATATGCAAGTCAATAAACATAAAACATAAGGTAATATTATATCATATAAAAATAAATAAAAATCTACATATAAGTAAGTAACTTTTGCTTTTTAGATACTATTACGTCTGTATCCCCCCTTTTTTTTTTTTCTAAATCCAAATTAGCTGATAAGAGTGATATAAACTAACTCCATAAATCCATATTTTTCACTTTCGTAACTGCCCATACTATAGGCTACAAAGATAATGATTAACCTGACAACAGTTAATCCAAGATAATGACTAACGTTACACTAATGACACTATAACCTCAACTCAATCCATTTTCGGCCCAAGCTATTTGATTATATAATTTTCTTTTTTATTTGTATTTCCTTACAAAATCCTGACACATTAGGCATGTCAGTTGAGGATTATGTCAACTTTTAACTCTCTTAAAAAATGTATTATTTTTAAAGCTTAATTTTCTTGAAAGATGAACCATGCCTGAAGACTTATCTCGTTTGAAAATTGATCACAAGCAACTGTGGTGGTCTGGATGCTTTTATCAGGTATTATCCTTGCTTTTTCTAAATGAATAAGAGCAACACTTTCGTTCCTTTAAATGATAGAGATAGATGTAGAGATTTGCCATCCTTTTATGTAACCATCAATTAAATCAAAAGAGCTTTATGGACTAGCTTCAAAACTCCAAAGGAGAACAACATATTATTCAATTCCATATAAGTGAAAAAATAATTTTAAATTAAATTAGAGGAGTCCAAGGTCCATGTCTAAGATCACCTTCACAGAAAGACTAAAAAACTAAAAAAGATTAAAGCATAAAGAGGAAGTAATCCTTTCAAGATGGTAAGCACTTCATTCAATTTCTACTTCTAATCATACTTTGTAATATAACTTGATTTACTTATTTATTATGATCAAATGAAAATCGAGAAAGATAAGAATTTTCCAAACACAAATATAACAACAACCAATCTAATAAATCCATAATAAGCAATAATAATATATTCAATTTATTTTATTGATGATTAAAAGCAGGAATAATATATTTAATCCGTTTTTCCTTGGATTATAATCGAACAAACAAAAAGTCAAATACTTCTATTTTAAAATTAAAGAATGCATATAGATGATTCAACCTTTGTTCATTCGAAATTATATATAAAGGATTACATACAACACATGTAACATTACCAAAAATATGAATGAAGTAAAGATGAGTTCCAAACAAAGGACTCGTAGGTAAGAGGACTTTAGGAAACCTGAAATCTAATAATACACATTCAACATATCCTGAATTCTAAGAATTTTGATGAAAATATGACATTACAGGTAAATATTTTGAGTTGCTATAACAATAATTTCATTTCCAGGCTATAGTTTCAAAAGTTAATATCCTAAACAATGATGTTTGTCAATTTTAAGCAGTATTACAATGCTTGCATATATTCTAAATGAAATGGAAAGATAGGAATTCATTAATCTAGCAAGTGCAAAGTTATTATTATTATTGTTGTTGTAATAATAATAATAATAAATTCTCAAAAATTATCATCATCATCTTCATCATCCATTTTTAACAACTAGAAAAATAGTTTTGCAAGCGCCCAAAGAAAAAGAAGTTTTATTAACAAAATTTTCAAAAGATTTATAGATTTCAAAGCCAAAAATAACTTTTCAAAGCAACTTTCTAGATAAAGAACATTTTGACTATATATTGAAAATCGGTTTTACAATCCAGATCCTTTTAAGGAAATAAATAATGTTTTTTTTCAAAGGTTAGCACCACAAGCCTTTAGGGTTTATCTAGACTTGCCACAATCTCAACTTCATATCAAATTTTAAGAAAACATGAGAATTATAGAGTGTTTAAAACAAATATTTTTTGTTAAGAATTGGATACGTAATCCACTTCAGGGCTTTGTTAAAAGGCTTGTAATTGATCACTAATTTGTGGTAGGAAGACTATAAGTCCATTGGTTTAGGCCTTATTTCTTATTTTTCTAGTTTCCAAGGAGTGGCATGTAAGTTCGTGTGTTTAGCCTACTCCTAACCGTGAAAACTAAAAACCGTAAAGAATTGGATTTCTTTACGAGGTATAAGTCTATCTATAATGTGTCTACCTTTAGTAGTAATAAAAGGATCATGAACAATAATGAAATAATAATTAAAAAATTTGAGCAAATCTATTGATAATTAGGGAATCCCTAAAGTTTAAAAAGACCAAATTTGCCAACAATCAAAGTTTAAGCTTTTCCAAGAAAATGGATTACATTATCAAAACTGAAGAATATGACGTCTCTCTTCAAGGACCTTTGAGACCATTCATTTATTAACCTAAAGCTCTATCCACATAGGATTAATGCAAGTAGGAGTAAGGGCCCTCACCAAATAAGGTTTAAATACGCCCCTCACCAAATAAGGTTTAAATACAACCATTTTAATGGTATTGAGAGAAGTTAGGTTCTAGAATTTTTAGGATTCTTTGTTAAGCTTAACAGAGTCTAGTTTTTTGTACTATTCCTATCTTATTTGACTACTATACAAACCTAAAGTTTCCGTTAGAGATATAAAAAAACATCTTAGATTCCTTGGTATTGCAAATCAAAACCCACAATTACAAGATGAACACAAGATCAATCCCTATATCCTTGATTTATAAAATCCATTACAAAGCCATAAATATTGTATTTTCCTCAAAATCTTTGATACATACTTAGAAAGGTGAAACCTTGTTTTTGGTAAATAGATCTGACAAAGTCTAACATCGTAGTGATAAAGTCCATTAAATGGAAAGATATTAACCTAATTGAGGAATGGATACTTGAAAGTGTAGTAGATCTAGGTGGACTTGTATCTTTGAGCCTAAACACAAAAATTAAGGAGATAAAACAATGAAAAGACGACAAGGTGAAACTATTCTTAACAAAAATTCTTTAAGTTGTAGATTTGATGATAATGTTTCTAAGTCAATTATTGACCTAAGAAGAGTCTATAAGATTCCTTTTTTAATTAATGTTCCTAGGAGTTCAACATCTAACATCCCATCTTTAAGATTCCAAGGTATTGATCATAATAAGATTATTCCAAAACTAGTCTACAAAATTAATGAGCAACAATCTCCCCCCAGATTCTCTAAGTTTTTTTTCATAAAAAGCAATGTAAGCAATGAGAATTATAGGTTCGAAAAAGATTTAAGGTCAATAAAACAGTGTTTGCTTAATGACTTTTACTCTTTATAAAACAATGAGACCCATAATTTTAGCTACTTTTTAGAGAAAAGAAAACAAATTTAGAAGAAATATTATGAGCTCATCAATAACTATAAGGTGCACATGTTGCTCGTTGATTGGTTTGATATATATACCCATGAAGACAACATGGATTATCCCTTTAGAGCCATTAATAAAAATAACAAAACAAAGGTATGAGAAACTACAATAGAAGAGAAATTGTAGTAAAAAACCCTTTTCTTTCAATGAGATTAGGATTCCTTACAAACAAAATGTAGTCATAGTGTTCCCCTTTGAAGATAAAAAATGAAAGTAAAAATGAGAACCTAAAAGATATAAAAAAATCACGTGTCAAAACAATCACATCAATAATTATTTGCATATAATAGGAGAACAACTATCCAGGATAGAGAAATCTTTAGAAACCCCACTATGATAATAAAGAAAGATGCAATAAAAACCCTAATCTTCAAGCCCTACTAAGTGTCCAGTAGTAACTCAAATTAGTTTAGGAAGAAAAACAATAAAGAATTCCTCAATGTCATTCAAAGCCAGTTGTATATGATCAATGAAAATATTATCTTTGATTCCACAAAATCTTTAACATATTAAATTTTGAACACCCTCCAACTAAGAGTCAAGCTATGGTCAAAACTAATAACTGCCAAGAAGTGAACATGATTGAGCAAGATAGAAATAATGAGTTTGAAACTTCAACCTTCTTTCCTTTATAATGATCCACGAGCAACACATTGCAAAGCCATACTGGTCAAAGCCTACTTCCTTAGACATAGATGTTGATTGAAAAAAAATCTAAATTCTCATAAGCATCCAACCTTAGTTCCACTAACTCTTACAATTGCAATTTCCTTTCTTCCCCAACTTTTGCCAGATCTATATTTCCAAATCCATCTTTCCTTGTTCGATTAAGTCTCCTTTGGGTCCCTCATTAGCTTAGTATTCTCTTATAAAAGAATCCTATATATAAATTTTTGGGCTAATGCCTATATATGCTAACTGAGGTTCAAACGGTTGTAGTTTTATACTACTTAAATAGTGCAACTAGCCTGTCCTCTTGCCTAGTAGTCTGACTTTTTGAGATGTTGCAGGTAGTGACTCTCCTTCACCTAAAAAAACATACTTCTATGATAAGGTGGGGCCTTCAATTTTATCTTTGGAGCTTGCAACATAGAAAGTAACCTTTTCTTGTGAGTTATAGTAATTTTAACATTTGAAATTTTCCAATCTATTAGCATAGTTGATAACGATTCTATAGCTTCACAAGTTTCATTAATTTGCTTGATCACTTCTAGTTTAGCACCAATTTCTTACACAATTGGATCCATAATATCCATATAATAAATAGAGTGAAAATAATTACGGTACTTCATTACCTTAAAAATATTAAACTTCAATATTTCTCTATGAAATTTAATGAAAAAAGTACCCTCATTTATATCAATTTTTGTCCTAGCCATCTTTATAAACAGCCTTCCTAAATCAAAGTTGAATGTTTAACACTATCTTCATCCATTTTCAAGATGTAAAAGTCGACTAAAAATACCAAAACTATTAACTTGGACTAAAACATCCTCTATAACACTAATAGGATGCACATAAAAATGATCAATTAGCTGAATAATCACATTAGTTTCTCATAAAGAATTCAAATTCAAAGCTCGGTAAATTGAGTATGATAAAAAAATAACAGATGCACCTAATTCTAGTATGACACGTTTCATTTTCTGATCACCAATGATACAAGGAAGTGTAAACATACTTAGATCTTTATAATTTTTTCAGTAATTTTCTATTTTTCATAGCTGATACATTCTTATCTAAAATTATTCTTTCCTTATCCTTTAACGTCCTATACTTGTGCATAGTTCTTTCAAAAACTTTACATATTTTGGAATTTTCTCTATGACTTTATAAAATTAGTATATTTATTTTGAAGCATCTCACTTCCATCTGACACTTGCCCATACGCCCATCAGACATTCGAGCTTATGCTCTGTGGAAGTAGTGCGCTAGAGCAATCACATTACTTATCATGGCATCATAATAAAAGCACAAATACTCAATATCTTAAACTCAATTCCTCATTTTCATTTCATAAAGCATAATATACATCGAGCATTGCATACATCATCCATATATATGCACAATATTGAAAGTTTAACAGAGTCTACAACTCTGTTTACAAAAATATGCTACATAAATAAGGAATTATACAAAACTCTATATAACTCTGCAATTTTAGCTGACCGACCTTTGAGCCATTTCTTCTATCAAAAAATGCAAGAACTGTTTTTTTTTTCTAGAGTCTCTCTGACGCTAAGTATCCTCTCTAGAACCTAAAAGTTAACATTGCAATTTTGATGAGTTTTGCGAACTTAGTCAGCTACCCATCATCAATGGCTCACTCATACGAACACATAATAGTTCACAATTCACATTCAATTTGCAAATAAGTACTAGCACATATTTCACACCACTTCACCAATCATCATGCAGCATCAAATATCACTTCGATCACTTATTTCACATTTCACATTTAGAATAGCTTAACAATTCATTTCGATAACTTAAGACATACATATCAAATGTATATGCAATGTACATGTGACTCACTTTCAATTATTACGTTATTGTGGCCAAGTTCCTTTTTAACTGTCTCATTTCTATTGTGAATAACGGGCTCATTAATAACTGTCTCATATCCTTTGGGGGTACCGGACTCATTATATATAGTGAGCCAAAGGCTCTTACCACATTCTGAGCTTTAAGCTCATTTTCGCTGGTGATTCCGGTCACAACTGCCTTTATCTGATCATGCATTCATGTGGTGAAATGCATCAATTCTCATATATCAATCAGTCACTTATATTCACTTCACATATTCACTTTCACATTTTCATCGGACCTAAGTATGACATTCAACAAATATGTTTAGTGCACTTATTTTAGTCAATTTCACATACAGTGAGCACTTCTAATATGATTTTCATGCATCAAACGCATCGGACAATCGATGTCTAGAATTTACACATTCACATCAATAATAATTCAATACAGAAATTTAAACAAAACAATTAATCACTGTGAGACCATCTAGGTTTCTCACAGTAGACTCCAGTTAGTTATTGCCTTGATGTTTCGGCAACGTCTAGATGCTGTTGCTCTATTGGCGCTTCTAACACATTTATACACATTACAACTTTGCACAATCACATAAGTATTCATTTATACACATATGTATATGTGTTATGTACAATGCATGCTCAATGACAATCCTAATTATGTTTCCTTAATTCACATCTCATAATCATTTAACATTATCTTTCAATCATTCTTTAATACCTAATACACTTTACTCACTTTAATCAACTAATCCATCATTAACTAGGTTCATTTAAGATCTCATTCAAGCCTAAATACGTCATAAGGAAGTACCCTAACATTAGTTAGTTCAAACATCACTCAAAAGGCAACATTTCTTCCTTTGTACCTACCCACAATCGTGGTGGTCCTTCCCACAATCGTGACAGAAGCTCGTAGGACTAGCCATTATCATGGGGATTCTGCCACGATTGTGACATAACCATATTTTTTCCAGGACACGATCGTAGGGTAAGGGTCACCATCGTGCCCTGCATTTTCTTCCTCCATTTTCGCGAATTCAACATATATATATACTAACACCAAGTTCACGCCAAATTTCCTAGTATTCACATCCATTTATGCAACTTCATTACGTGCTAATTCAACTAATCAACTACCATATTAGTTGCATTAAAATCCACAAAACTCTATTCATTTGATTCATCATCATTCATCTAACCTCATTTATTCTTGAAATCCTATCATGTATGCATTTCTAACTTTATCCTTATTATATTCAAGACATCTTATGTAAAGTTAATAATTTCTACTTCATTTCCCCTTTTTATTCTCTCCTCATTCTTATCTCTATATCATCAATAAGACAACTCATACTTAAGGTTCATCAATCATACGAAATCAAAACATATCATCTATCATTCATTAGCATCTCAATTCTGATTTCTTCTCATTTCAAGAACTACACTTGACACCTTTCTTATACCTTAGTTCTTAATTTAATTCGTTCACAATATAGCTTATACTTATGCTTTTGTTAATCTTAAAACAAAAACACAACATATACATTCATTCATTAATTTCCTATCTTCATTATCAACATAAAAATAGGACATAATCACATCTCTTCATTTATCAACTTTCAACAGTCATTCAAACACTATTTCCATACCCATTTTATCTTTAAAACATCTTTAATACAACTCATAATCTATTGTTAATCATAAACACAAAACCAACGATAAATATATCCCTTTATTCCTCAACATTTTTGATCATTTTCATACATCATTTACACTATAAATATATCCCAAAAACCATCCCTATAACACTTCATAAATTATTACTCATCATATACAGAAAAACATGACATATATACTCTCATTTCTTCACCCATAATGCACATATATTTAATCACTATTCTCATAATCATTTAATATCAAAATAATCACCATATTTGTTTCATTTACAACTACCCATAAAGATTAACATACTACTTACTTGATTTATTCTAAACTTCTTCAAAATCTCCATGAAACCCTAACTCCTCATGTCACACGATCATCATTTTGGAGGTGTGGTAAGTTAGGTTTTATTGTGGCAAGATGAAGAAGACAATAAAATTGGAAGTAGTAAGTGAAGGATGAGAGCAATTTTCAACGTTGAAAGTAGAAGAGAGTGTCGTAGATGAAGAAAAATGAAGAAGGTGAAGAAGAGAGATTAACGAACAAATGAGAGGGTTTAGCCAAAATGAAAGACAATTAAAGTTGTCTTGCAAAGATGAGTGTAACGAGGGTGAGGTGTGTGGCAAGTAGCACGACACTTGTTACTTGCCTCATGTCCTCCTCTCATGGTTTCTAATGGGTCCTTTTTTAAAAAACTATTCCATTTATCTCTAATTTCTAACCCAATTGTCTCCCAATTTTCTATGACAATTGTCATTAAATCCTAAAGTCATTTATCAAAATTTCTACTTCTATTTGACATTTATTTTTATTACCATTTGTCAATTATCTCGCCACTTGACATTTTTCCTAACCCAAAAAATAAACCAAAATTTTAGAAATTTTTGAAAATTTCGCAAAAATTCTAAATCAATATTTTTACTCACTAAATCAATTTTCAAGACATATAATCCATAATTCATATCATAATCATTTAAAAATCAATTATACCTGAAAAATGTCAATTAAGTGCATGAACAGTCATTGTAATGTGTGCAAAAAAATCAAATTCACGTGCATGTATGCTATATTATGCATGAGCATGAAATGTACTCCCTAACTTTTCAATAATGTCTCTTATGTACAGTATTCTAGGGTTCTAACCCCTTTGTATTAGAAAACGGGATGTTACAATTCTCCCCTCCTTAAGAAATTTCGTCCTCGAAATTCGTACCTGATTGTTCGAATAGGCGGAGATACTAATTCCTCATGAGCTCCTCCGTTTCCTATGTAGCTTCTTCACTCGAGTGATTTTTCCACAGGACTTTCACCATTGGAATTACTCGGTTTCTCGATTGTTTTGTTTGATATCCCACTTTCTTAATCGACTCCTCAACATAACTCAAATTACTAGCAACTTCAATCTCTTGAGTCAGTAACACATGCATCGGATCAGATCGATACCTCCTAAGCATACTCACATTATGTATCTGAGCCATCTTAACCGGTAAGGCTAATTTGTAAGCCAGTGGTCCAATCCTCTCAATGATCTCATAAGGACCAATATATCTAGGGCTCACCTTATCCTTTTTATCAAACCTCAGCACTCCTCACCAAGGTGACACTTTCAAAAACACTTTGTCTCCTACTTTGTATTCTATATCCCTCTGGTGCTGATCCATATAACTCTTTTGTCTATATTAAGCTGCTTTAATTCTACTTCAGATCAGTTTCACTTTATCTACATATCTTGTATCAGTTCTAGGCCTTCTACCGTTCTCAGACTCTTTTCATCCCAATATAGAGGTGAACGACATTTTTTGCCATACAACACCTCATATGATGCCATTCCGATACTATTGTGATAGTTATTGTTGTAAGCAAATTCAATCAAGGATATATACTGATCACATGCTCCTTGAAACTCCAATACACATGTCTTGAGCATATCCTCAACAGTCTTAATTAATCTTTCACTTTGTCCATCTATTTAAGGATGAAATGCAGTACTAAAATTTAACTTCATACCTAGAGCTGACTGTAAGCTCTTCCAAAATCTCAAGCTAAATCTAGGATCCTTGTCTGATACAATGGACACTAGAATCCTATGCACCTTACTTCTTCGTTCACATACCTCTGGGCTAACTGGTCTAATGAGTTATTCTCTCTCACTAGTAAGAAATGGCCTAACTTTGTCAATCGGTCCACTATAACCCATATAGCATCATATTGCCTTAGAGTTCTTGGTAATCCTATAATGAAATGCATCGTTATTCCCTCCTATTTCCACTTCAGAATAGGTAACGAATGTAGCTTCCCAACCAGAGTCTGATGCTCAGCTTCAATCTGCTAGTAAGTTAAACATTTAGTAGCATATTTTGCTACTTGCTTCTGTATCCCTGGCCACCAGAAATGTTGTTTCAGCATGTTATACATCTTGGTGATACCAGGATGCATAGCATAGGTAGCTATATAAGCTTCCTCCAAAATCTCCTTCCTCAGATTATCAATATCAGGCACACATAACATTTACTTGAACTACAGTGTCTCATCTCTCAATTCAAACTCAAAATTCATGTTCACCTTCAACTTCTCAATAAACTTCACCATTTCTGAATTTTTACTCTGAACTTTTCTAATTTTGTCATGCAACATTGGTCTCAGTCTCAGTATAGCAATCAATGTCTCATTCTGCTATAGATTCAACTCAACATTCAATGCTCTCAATTAAACTAGGCTTGGTAATCTCGATATCTGAATTTGAGCCACACTACTATCTGATTTTCTACTTAAAACATTAGCTACCACATTAGCTTTTCTCGGATGATACTCAATCATGTAGTCATAGTCTTTCAACGGTTCTATCCATCTTCTCTGTCTCATATTAAACTCTTTTTGACTCATCAAATACTTCAAACTCTTATGATCAATATATATCTGGAAAGACTCTCTATATAAATAGTGTCTCCATATCTCTAGAGCAAAAACCACTACAGTAAGCTCTAAATCATATATCGGATGATTAATCTCGTGAGACCTTAATTGTCTCGATCAATATCCTATCACCTTGCCATACTACATTAGTACACATCCTAATCTTTGATGCAAAGCATCACTATAAACCACATAACCTCTAATTCTACATGGAATAGTCAACACTGGTACTGTAGTTAACCGATGCTTCAACTTCTCAAAACTTATCTGAAATTCATCATTCTATTTGAAAGGCATATTCTTTCTCAGGAGTTTTGTCAAAAGGGCTGAGATCAGTGAAAACCCTTTGACAAACCTCCAGTAATATCCGGTTAACCCAAGGAAACTCCGAATCTCTGACACATTCTTCAGAACTTCCCACTTCATTACTGCCTCTATCTTCTTTGGATCCACTTGTATGCCTTGCCCAGTTACTATATGACCCAAAAATACTACTTGATCCAGCCAAAATTTACACTTATTGAATTTGGCATACAGTTGTTTCTCCCTCGTGATCTGTAAAATTACTCTCAAGCAAAGTTGCAAATACCGTACAAGATTTAGTACCAGATTGGGTTCTGGTACGGTACTATACCGGTATCGGTCAATATTGGGTACCATTTCGGGTAATTTTTTAAATTTATGAATAGTCCCTAGAATTTTATAAATTTTACAAAATAATCCATTGGTATATTGTACAGTTATATACTGTATACTTTACAAGTTTACATAAACCCTGTTTTCAAAAATTATAATAATAAATAATAATCAAAATTAATAGTTTAATATGAAATAACAATAATTTTTAAATATTTCACATATAAATAATAACCATAATTAATATAAAAAATCATCATAATAAAAATATAAAAATAAGAATAATACAAAGTATTTAAAATATTATAATAATACAAATTCATCATTTTAATAAATAATAATTACATCAAAACATCCAATTAAAAGAACAATAAATATCCTTAACTATTACAATTTCATCATAACGAGGAAACAATCAAGTTGAAGTTAAATCTGAAACAAAAACATTTATAATTACACCACATAAGTAGAATTTAACATAAACTGATAAACACCAAATATAAGTAAAATTAAAAGGAGAGGAAAAATAACCTGGAATGAAATTCAATCGTCAATGGAAGGATACCCGCTATAACTGCATTGACCCTAGTTATCATTTGGTACAAAATCCTCATCATTGAGAGGAGCTTCTTTATGATCATTATCATTCAAATTTAATGTACTAAATGACATGCCAATGCTTTCCCATCCAAGATTATCTTCTAAGTCATTGACATATACCAAATTCGATTCTTCAGAAACCTAATCTGCCAAAAGATCGATGTTATCAATAGAAATTGAATCAGTTGAACTACTTGTACTATTAAGACTCCTAGTAGACAATAAAATTTAATTATTAGAAATTATAAGAAATTATATCAGAAATAATAATGATAATAATGATAACAACATATCTTTCCTGACAATTTCCATTTCCAACAATAACAAAACATTCATAAAACAATTTCCAATTCCAACAATTCTCATTTCCAACAATCACAAAACATACATAAAATAATTTCCAATTCCAATAGTTCCCATTAATTCCCATTTCCAACAATCACAAAACATTCATAAAACAGTTTCCAATTCCAACAATTCCAATCACAAAACATTCATAAAACAACTTCCAATTCCAATAATTCCCAACAATTCACATTTTCAACAATCACAAAACATTCATAAAATAATTCCCAACAATTCTCATTTCCAACAATCACAAAATATTTATAAAACAATTTCCAATTCCAATAATTCCCAACAATTTACATTTCCAACAATTACAAAACATTCATAAAACAATTTCCAATTCCAGCAATTCCCATTTCCTACAATCACAAAACATTCAAAAAATAATTTGCAATTCCAATAATTCCTAACAATTCACATTTCCAGCATTCACAAAATATTCATAAAATAATTTCCAATTCTAACAATTCTTAACAATTCTCATTTCCAACAATCACAAGACATTCATAAAATAATTTCTTACTAAATACCAACTAACTAAACCAACCACAAATTTCATGTTTTCATTACCAAAACTATAAACAAACCAACCACAAATTTCACAAACAACTTCAAATCCGTCTCCAACAATTTACGAACTTCAAATCCATCTCCAACACAAACAATTTACCATTTACCAACTTTAAATCCATCTCCAACATAAACAATTTACCAGAAATCCTTCATAATTTCATTCCTCATAGTCACAACACAATGTCATAAGCAATTAACACAAACATTGTAACAAAATTAAAAAAACACAACCAACAAACAGAATTTCACAATAGATTCGGTGATGGGTCGAGGTCGGATCTAGATCTGGGTATTATTGCTAGATCTGTCAGATGTTGCGCCTTAGTGTTGGTGGTCGCCAGAGGTGCTGAACCGTGACAGGCGGAGCTGGCAAGGTGGCGACAGGCGGAGCTAATGAGGTGGCGACAAGTCAGAGCTGGCGAGGTGGCGACCGACGACAGGCGAAGCTGGCGAATGTGACGTGGTAGAGGAGTAGCCAAGCACCGTTGGAGAGGACGACAAACCACTAGGAGTGGAGGAGAGGACGACGAGAGTGATAGAGAGAGGAGAGGATGAGTCAGTGGAGGAGCGAGCTGTGAGAGTAAAAACCAAAAATGAAAGGCAGAAAGAACAGAAGATGCGTTAAGGGCTAGTCTTAGGGAATTTTTTTTATTTTTGTAGATCATTTCTCAAAAATTGAGGATTTACGGTACAGGCCCGGTATTGGTCTGTACTTACGGTCAGTACCACTCCTCTCTGTACCATTCTGTTTTTTGACTAGTACGGTACTAGCTAGTACAAAACGGTACTCTGAACTCTGCTCTCAAGTGCTCAGCATGCTCTTCTCTACTCTTCAAATACACCAAAATGTCATCGATAAATAATATCACAAAATGATCCAAGTAGGGTTGGAATAACTTATTCATCAAAGCCATAAATGCAGCTGGGGCATTAGTTAACCCAAACGGCATTACTAAGAATTCAAAATGCCCATACCTGCTCCTGAACGCACTTTTCGATACATCAGCCTCTGCTGTCTTCAACTGATAGTACCTAGATCTCAAGTCTAACTTGGTGAACACCTGAGCTTCCTGTAACTGATCAAGCAAATCATCAATTCTAGGCAACGAGTACTTGTTCTTCACTGTTACCTAATTTAGTTACCTATAATCGATGCCCAGTCTTAGTGTTCCATCTTTCTTCTTCATAAACAAGACTGGAGCTCCCCATGGTGATACACTGGGTCTGACGAAACCCTTTTACAACAACTCCTACAGCTGAGCCTTCAATTCTTTTAGTTCCACAGGTGTCATCCGATACGGAAGAATAGATATATGAGTAGCACTTGGAACTAAGTCGATCATAAACTTTGTTTCCCTAACTGGAGGTAAACCAGATAACTCTACGGGAAGCTCATCTAGGAATTCCCTAATAACAGGAATATCCTGCAAATTCTACTCAATGCAAGTATCGATTACGTGGGCCAGATAAGCCTCATATCCACTTCTGATCAATCTCAATGCACTCATGAACGAGAGTAGTCTGGCAGGAATTGCTTGACTAATACCTCTGAATACTACTCTCAGTTGATTAGGAGATTCTAGTATCACCTCCTTAGTATAGCAGTTCATGATATCCTTATGAGCATTGAGCCAATCTATGCCTAGAATAATATTTATCTCCTTTAACTGTAATACAATAAGATATAATTTTGCCTCTCTGTCCAGACCCACTAGTTCGGCTCTGCTGAACAGTTGTTTCAATTTCCACTCCTCCTCTCATTCTAGACTGTCTCCACTAATAGCAAGACAGACTGTGATCTGATGATTAAAAGAGTCATATCTAAGGCAAACTCCAAATAGTTTCCAGCATTCACCACTGTGCTTTTTCCCACAATGTTCACAATTAGGTAGCTGTCCTGATACTGCACCTCTTCCATTGCCAGACTGCACAAAACTACCCCTCTATTTAAACTCCGACTATCTTGATCTAGATGGTGGTAAAAAAAATCTACTCTGGAACTTACTAAACCTTCTGCCGGAACCACCCTGATATTCACTAGGCCTCTTCATTCTAGACTCTTATCTATATTCTGCCTAGCCATCATTCAACAATTGCTTAATTTGGATAAAGGCAGCTCGTAATTCTATAAAACTACCCAAATTAGAAATGGCTAGCCTCGTCCGGATTTCCATATTCAGCCCATCTTCAGACCTCCTACATTTTTCTTCCTTAATAGGAATCAAGGTAGTATCATACCGCATCAATTCATTAAACTTTATCTTATATTCTGCCACCGAGAGATTACCCTACTTCAGATCCAGAAACTCTTTCATCTTTTTGTCCAGGTAGATCTTAGGCATGTAATTCTCTTTGAAGACCTTCAGAAAGTCTTCCCACTTCAAATTGCAAGGCCTGGTGGTACTGTCTGGAATAGTTTTCTACCATTCGTATGCTGGACCTTGTAATAAGGAAACTGCATAGTCGAATCTCTCATCCGAATCGCAGTCTATCTGATCAAAGACTCTCTTCATTCTTTCTAGCCATCCATCGACCTCTGCAGGGTCTTTACTTCTGTAGAAGTCCATAGCCCCCTTCTTTCTCAGCTTATCATACCTTCTTTCCCTTCTCTCATGAATTCTTGGAGCATTCTCTCAGGTCGAGGTACAAAAGACTCTTTACTGGCTCCTATTGATTCTAGATCAGCTGATTGTCCCACTTGATCACCTATGGTAGATGGCATATAATAGACAATAATTTTGATTACTATCCAAATTTCTCACTATATTTCATGTCGAATGTTCCTATATGTCTCTATGGATGCCAAACCATGCTGTGATACCAAAAATTATAGCACCTCACTCCCATCTAACACATGTCTGTATGTCCATCAGGCATTAGAGCATATACCGGTGGAAGCAGTGCGCTAGAGCAATCACATTACTTATCATGGCATCATAATAAAAACACAAATATTCAATATCTAAAACTCAATTCCTCATTTTCATTTCATAAAACATAATGTACATCGTAGCATTGCATACATCATCTATATATATGCACAATATTGAAAGTTTATCAGAGTTTACGGCCTTGTTTATAAAAAGAAGCTACATAAATGAGGAATTATACAAAACTTTGTCTAACTCTTCAATCTCAGCTGACCGACCTTTGAGCCATTTCTTCTATCTAAAAACGCAAGAACTATTTTTCTTCTAGAGTCTCTCAGACGCTAAGTATCCTCTCTTGAACCTGAAAATTAACGTTGTAATTTTGGTGAGTTTTGCAAACTCAGTCGACTACCTATACGAACACATAATAGTTCACAATTCACATTCAATTTGCAGATAAGTATTAGCATATATTTCACATCACTTCACCAATCATCATGCAGCATCAAATATCACCTTTAGAAAAATTCACTTATTTCATATTTCACATTTAGAAAAATTCAACAATTCATTTCGATCATTTAAGACATATATATATAATGTATATACAATTTATATATGACTCACTTTCAATTATTATGTTATTGTGACTAAGTGCCTTTTTAACTATCCCTTATCCATTGTGGATACCGGGCTCATTATACATAGTGAGCTAAAGGCTCTTACCACATTATGAGCTTTAAGCTCTTTTTCAATGGTTACTTTGGTCACTACTGCCTTTATCTGATCATGCATTCATATGGTGAAATGCATCAAATCTTATATATCAATCAGTCACTTATATTCACTTTACACATTCACTTTCACATTTTCATCAAACCTAAGTCTGACATTCAACAACTATGTTGAGTACACTTATTTCAGTCAAATTCACATATAATGAGCACTTCCAATATGATTTTTATGCATCAAATGCCTCAGACAATCAATATTCAGAATTTACACATTCACATCAATAATAATTCAATACAGAAATTTAAACAAAACAATTAATTAGTGTGATACCATCTAGTTTACTCACATTACACTCCAGTTAGCTATTGCTTTGATGTCCCAACAATGTCTGGATGTTGCCGCTCTTTTGGTGCTTCTATATCATGCAATACACATTTATACACATTACAACTTTGTACAATCACGTAAGTATTCATTTATATACTTATGTATATGTGTTATGTACAATGCATGCTCAATGACAATCCCAGGCATATTTCCTTAATTCATATCTCATAATCATTTAACATTATCTTTCAATCATTCTTTAATACCGAATACACTTTACTCACCTTGATCACCTAATCCATCATCAACTAGGTTCATTTAAGATCTCATTCAAGCCTAAATACATTATAAGGAAGTACCCTAACATTAGTTGGTTCAAACATCACTGAAAAGACAACATTTCTTCCTTTGTACCTGCCCACGATCGTGGTGATACTTCCCACGATCATGACAGAAGCTCGTGGGTCTGGCTACGATCGTGGGGATTCTACCAGATCGTGACATAACCATATTTTTTCCAAACCACGATCGTGGGGTGAGGGCCACAATCGTGCCCTGCATTTTCTTCCTCCATTTTCACGAATTCAATATATATATACTAACATTAAATTCTCACCAAATTTTCCAGTATTCACATCCATTTATGCAACTTAATTACGTGCTAATTCAAATACCATATTAGTTGCGTTAAAATCTACAAAACTCTACTCATTTGATTCATCATCATTCACTTAACCTCATTTATTCTTAAAATCCTATCATGTATGCATTTCTAACTTTATCCTTACTATATTCAAGACATCTTATGTAAAGTTAATCATTTCTACTTCATTTCCCCTTTTTATTCTCTCCTCATTCCTATCTCTACATTATCAATAAGACAACTCATACTTCAGGTTCATCAATCATACCAAATCAAAACATATCATCTATCATTCATTAGCATCTCAATTCTTACTTCTTCTCATTTCAAGAACTACACTTGACACCTTTCTTATACGTTAGTTCTCATTTTAATTCATTCACAATATAGCTTATACTCATGATTTTCTTAATCTCAAAACAAGAACATAACTTATACATTTATTCATCAATTTCCTACCTTCATTATCAACATAAAAATAGGACATAATCACATCTCTTCATTTATCAACTTTCAATACTAATTCAAACACTATTTCTATACGCATTTTATCTTAAAAACATTTTTAATACAACCCGTAATCTATTGTTAATCATAAACACAAAACCAGCCATAAATATATCCCTTTATTCCTCAACATTTTTGATTATTTTCATATATCATTTACACTATAAATCTATCCCAAAAACATACATATAACACTTCATAAATTATTACTCATCATATACACAAAAACATGACATCCATACCCTCATTTCTTCACCCACGATGCACATATATTGATCACTATTCTCATAATTATTTAATATCAAAATAATCACAATATTTGTTTCATTTACAACTACCTATGAAGATTAACATGCTACTTACTTGATTTATTCTAAGCTTCTTCAAAATCTCCAAGAAACCCGAACTGCTCATATCATACGATCATCATCTTGGAGGTGGGGTAGGTTAGGTTTTCTTGTGGCAAGATGAAGAAGACAATAAAAATGGAAGTAACAAGTGAAGGATGAGAGCAAGTTTGAATTTTGAAAGGTAGAAGAGAGTGTTGTGGATGAAGAAAAATGAAGGTGAAGATGAGAGATTAACAAACAGACGAGAGGGATTAGCTAAAATGAAAGACAATTAAAGTTGTCTTGCAAAGATGAGTGTAACGAGGGTGAGGTGTGTGGAAAGTCGCATGATACTTGTCACTTGCCACATGTCCTCCTCTCATGGTTTCTAATAAGTCCTTTTTTTAATAACTAATCTATTTATCTCCAATTTCTAACCCAATTGTCTCCTAATTTTTTATGACACTTGTCATTAAATCTTAAAGTCATTTGTCAAAATTTCTACTGCCATTTGACACTTATTTCTTTTACTATTTGTTAATTGTCTTACCAATTGGCATTCTTCCTAATCCAAAAAATACCCAAATTTTCTAAAATTTCACCAAATATTTTAAATCAATATTTATATTCACTAAACCAATTTCCAAGACATATAATCTAAAATTCACAACATAATCATTTAAAAATCAATTATACGTAAAAATGTAAATTGAGTGCATGAACAGTCATTTTAATGTGTGCAAAAAAAATCAAATTCACGTATATGTATGCTATATTATGCATGAGCATGAAATGTACTCCCTAACTTCTCGATAATGTCTCTCATGTACAGTATTCTAGAGTTCTAACCCCTTTGCATGAGAAAACGAGATGTTACAGATTTCCACCTTTTTGAAAATTTCTAAGAACTCTCTTTCATATTCCTCTTTGTGTGATTTAACCAACCTGCAAGGGAGAGGAGGTAAATATGAATTAGTTGATATCAGTAAAGATAAATCATCTTTTACCTTTATTGATTCTTAAGTTGGAAATTCATCTTTCTTCACTCCTTCTCCATACTTTTCTACCTATATTGATAAGGAAGATCCAGATTAAATTTCCTTCCCACTGCTCAATGTCATTGCACTCATATTCTCCTTAGGATTCACCATTATTTGTGAAGTAAATTTTCTTAATGCTTTTGCTTCCAATTTACTAACTGAGGTGGCTGATTGAGTGATTTGATTTCCTAAATTCTAAAGACTTGCTCTTATTTCATGTTCAAATTGTTAAGTATTAGTAGCAAGTGTCTTAATAATTTCATCCAAAGACGTACTTGAATTTAAAGATTAAGAGTGAGCATGTCTAGGCACTTGAGGTTGTCTATTGAAATTGTTAGTTTGGTATCTTTATTGCCCTCGTTGATTTCCATAACTAAAATTTGAATGCTCCCTCCATCCCATATTATAATGATTAAAATAAGGGTTTATATTTATGATGAGGTTGAATAGGAAATTCCCTTATTGCATTAGCTTTTTAAAGGGAGTCTTGTTACAATGTAGGGCACATATCTGTATAATGTCTAGGGAATGAGCATATTCTACACGCTGGTGCTGAATACAATTTATGACCATTTGACAAACTAAAGAATTTAAGTTCAAAATTTTCTCCTTAAGGTTAATATTACTTACCTTATTCACACACTTAACAACACCATCCATTCTTACCCCAAACTGTTAAGAATTTTTGACCATGTTTAATATTAATTGTCTGACAACTTCAAGTGTTTTATTACTAAAGTTCCTCCACTAGTTACAGCTATCATACTACTATCTATTGGCAATAGCCCTTCATAAAAGTACTGAATTAAAAGTTGGTTAGGAATCTGATGATCTGAGCAGTTAGCACATAACTAGTTAAACTTATACTAATATTTATATAATGTTTCTCCTATATATTGTCTTATCCTATACATCTTCTTTCTGATATTGGCTACTTGTGATGTAAGAAAGAACTTCTCTAGGAACAACCTTTTCATCTCATTTCATTTTGTCACTGAGTCTAATGGGAGATAATATAACCAATCTTTTTCTTTATCTTTTATTGAGAATGAAATGACTATGAGATTAATTTGTCCTTCAGTTACTCCTTATGGCTTCATTCTAGAGCAAACAATAAGAAATTCTTTTAAGTGTTCTTATGGATCTACCTCAACAGGGAGTAAATGAATTAAACTAGATTTCAATTTCAAATCTACCTCAACATCTGGAAATTGTATACATAAGGATTGTTGATTCGAATTTGGTACACTAACCGCCTCAACATTCTAGTCTTAGTATTTTTCCATCTTTTCTTCAACTTCTTTAAAATTAAAATCTTCACTAATTGCGAGATCTATCTCAAATTTCACTTCTGAAGGTGAATGACCTTTTCTATAATCTCTTTCTTTAAATGACTTGTTGTTTTCTCAATTTTTGGATTATATTGAAGTTTATCTAGTTGAAAAGATTGAGTTACAAGACAAGAGATTAGCAGTAAACTGTAAAATAATGCAAAAAAACTGAGAAATTAAAATAGTTCCCCGATAACAGGTTATCGAGACCCTCAAATTTGATTTTGATTCACTAAACTCTTGTAGTAGTCATGGAACCATGTCGAATCCTAAGAGAACTGAAAACTAGTTTCTTAATTTCAATTAACAAAATAAAGAGGAGATTTATGATTAATTAACTAACGAACTAAAATTAATAATAAATCAACTGAATATGGAGAGTGAGAAATTCAATTTTACTTAACTCTTATTCAAGGGAAATATCTTATTCAATTGTAACATTGATCATTAGTCCAAAAAGAATAAATTTTACAATTCAAGTATTAGTCTGAAACACATTAGGATACCATAATAAGTCTTAAATTAATTGGTTCAAACCCAATATTTAAAGTAAAATTTACCATAAAGTAATTGAGTATGATAACATTCCATATCAATTAAATTATAGCGATAAGATTAGTGAAAAATACTAAAACCTAAATTAAATAATTTAGATAGCTACAACTATTCAACTTAGTTTTCTTGTTTCTCATAGGTTAAATATACAAATTTGTAAATAACCTACTTGTTACTTGTGTCAATCCTTCATGAAAATTATGAATTACTGAATTTACAAATAGCTATATAATAATCAATATTAAATTAATTTGTCATATTAATCAAATTTAATTATTCATGATATTTAAGAACTTAAAACAATAAATATTTGAATTAAAACATAAATCTATGTTTAGAACAAAAACTCACAACTATATAACTAAAGTTTTGAATCCCTTTCAATCAGAATATTTGGATTTAGCCATACATTACTTTAGTTCCATCACTAAAAATAGTAAAAAAGATGAAAGATTAAGAGAAAAATACAAAGAAACAAAATAAAAAAAATGATGTATAGAAGTGTTGGATGTGTTTTTCTCTCTATTCATACTTAAAACGTAGCCTCCTCTTATCTTGCTAAGATTCACCTATAAAAAAAATCCAAATCCCTACATTATAGGGCAAGAAATAAGTTTCCTAATTGAATTTAAACTCTTGAGGTAAATCTAACATTAGGCATGATCTCATCTTTTCCAATATTCATGATTTTGATCAATAATGCTCCAATTTGATCCAATCTCCAATTATTACCTCCTAAAACAAAGAAATATCAATTTTCCCATTTAATCATTAAAATTAAGTCAAAAAAGAGATAGATCTAATTAATATAACCAAATAACATCTTATCATGACACAAGTATATATAATTAGGAAACTACTACCTCTTGATTTATAATTTAACCTAATCAAATTTATTAAGCATAGCTAATCTATTTGATTATCATAATAGTATATGATATTTTCATTTTCCAGTGCTAAAATGTTTATTCTCCTAGTACACAAAATTTACAACATCTTTCAGTCCATTATACAATCCCTAAGAATGAATCTAAGATGGTTAGATAGAAACTCGATAATTAAGAATAAAGACAATTGATTTATCCAATAAATAATCAAATCGTGCATTAATAATTGAAAGATCCATTATAAGCTACATCCCTAATCCTAATTAGGGTTTCTAGTCACTAAACGTAATGATAACAAATACAAATAAATAAATCCCAACATAAAGGGAAGAATAACAGAAAAGATCAAATGAGAAGTTGTCATAGGCTCCTGCAATCTTGCTCTAAATCCTCCTCCAACGCTAAGGAAAACTAAAGCTATTAAAACAAAAACAAAGTGGTTATCAAACACCTTTCAAAAGTCCCCTAAGTTAAACCTAATACGAGTATTTACAGATGGGGTAACAAAAATAAAGTCCTCACCTACTTAAGCTTAAGAAATAACATGTCCTTATAAATTATAAATTGAGAACTGGCATTGGATTGGTTTTGAAACTAGTGTCGATTTTCTTTTAAAACTTTTGTGCATCACGAATCAATGTGTAACCAATCTCTAACACCAAACTATAACTTACACTAATTTTATTTTATAACTTTCTTCGTAAAAGTATGACAAGTCTGATATCAGAAACATATTCTATTTTGAGCACCAATTGTGTTTAGGAATGTCAGTGGGCCGACTCAGGCTAGGAGTAGCTGAGATGGGTCAGCCTGCAGCCAGGCTAGTACATGGGCTTGCCATTTATTTTTTTAGCAAAAAACTTTCAAAACGACGTCGTTTTGGAAATAATAGGTGGGTCGACCATAGTCTGCCTGTGGCGCGATCAACCGGGCCAAAATGGGCTGGGCAAGGCCTAATTTTGTTCTACTTCTTAACTTCTTTAATCTTTGTAAAAGATAGGTGCTTATCTCCTTAGCTACTTTGATACATATTATGCAATTTTCTAATAATTTCTCCATTTTCAACATATTCAAGCTAGAATTTTTATTTCGAATTCTTTTATAAAATTATTATATATCTTCTTATCTTCCAAATCACTCTAAAATCACCTTGATTGGAAATTGTTATAAAAAAGTTGCACTCAATTTTGTATTTTCTCCTTAAGACTGTTACCTATATGATAATAAATTAAACATAGGAAAATATTATACAATCCATATAAAATAGCCTATAAAAGTGTCAATTACTATGCAATTTATTGTGCAATTTAACACTAAATAATATGTAAATTTTACACCTATCAAATTCTCCTACAGTTAACTTATTGCTTGTCCTCAAGTAATCAATAATAAATAAACCTAATTACTAACCTAGACTCACTAAAGCAAGAATAATTCTACTTTCATAAGGGTGTGTTGACATTTAACATATGTCATAAGCTTTTAAACCCCTACATATCCTTAGTAGAGAAGTTATAATCTTCTATTCATATTTAATAACATAAGGTATACATAACCAAGTTTCAAATGAATTGTAAAACTTAAACACATAATATTTCACAAATAAATTACTATACAAATAAAATAAGTAAACAATATTATACCTCATTTCTCTAGTTTTGATACATCAGTTTGACATTTCTTTACAAGATATTACTTATTCATACAAGTATTTGAAATTTCGGTGAGATAATCTCATCATCTTCTCATGAAAATGAACTTACTATAAGCTTGAAAACCATCTAATCTTCACTACTTAAATAGACATGTACAAGAAAAATTAAAAGACTTCAAATAGGATTATAATGGGGATAAAGGTTAATTAGAAAATTAAAAGACTTTAAATAAGGTTGTAATGGGGATAAAGGGTTAATTAGCCTAATTAACCCTTTCTCCTTGTTACAACCCTATTTGAAGTCTTTTAATTTTTCCTTGTACATAGGCTAATTAAGAAAGGAAATAGAAGAATACACATTCATAACTAGTAAAGCAATAACAAATAAATTAAAAGAAGTATAAATTCTCACTCTACTAACTCCTCATGTTCTTACAACTACCCCTTTTCCTTCATTCTTTTTAAGCACAAGAATCTTTGCCAATCAATTTTCAACACTTTATTTATACCTTTTTTATATTTTTCTTTCATATTTTCTATTTTATTTTTTAGTTGGTATTAGATTCTTCTTTTTACGTTGCCTCTTCCATATACTTTTCCATTTACTCCACATTTATTTCATTACATCTCATTCCCAAAAATATCAAAATGCAAGTAAAAGTTGTACTAATCATAATTAGGAGTAAATACTTATTTTTATTTTTAGGCACGAGACTCTTTAAGAAAAGGATTACTGAGAAAAAGGATAAAATTGTATATATGACTCAAAAGGGGGCTCACTAATGGATCATTATATAAAAGGTAGATAATTTGGTTCAAAAATAAATTTTATGTGCTTTTATCCTCTTTATGCTTGTATGTATATTACATGTAATCTCAAAAAGATAAATTTCAAATTCTAAAAATTCAAAATCAAATAAAGGATCTACATAAGAAAGTAAAAGAATTTATATAAAAGCTCAATTTCTCATAGATAGCTTAAGTCAAATCAAATCATAATCACTTAACAAATTTAATTTATATAGCATTTAAATAGTCAAGTTTACATAACATTCACTTAATCATATTATACACCTATTTTTTTTATAACCGATCTTAACTAAGAAACATGCATAAACTCATGTCATCAATCCAAAGTTACTAATGAAGACCTAAACACACAACTTAAAAATAAAAGAAATCTAAAATTTAAAAATTTCAATGAATTTCTATCAAACTCAATTCCACCCTTACACTTGGAACAATATTGTGTTTAATATTATGTATTAAGAGTAATAAAAGGATCCAAAAAACCTTGAAAACTTAAAGAATTGACTTGGAAATTCTCCACCACAGCTTAAAAAATACCTAAACTCCTAAACAGTTGACTTGAAAATTCTTCGACACAAAATACTTAATCATAATCGAAATTTACACACTACTCGACATCGATGAAGGTTCATAAATAATAAAATATAAATTACATTTAAATTTTCAATATTTTTTATTCCACAAACTAAGAAAAAATAGAAGTTAGTTAAAACAATACACAATGTAAAACATCATAAATGTCGTGATCTTAACTATATATATGCATGTGTTTAGGGTTAGTGTCACTAGGGGAGTGGAGGCTATAGTGGAATGCATTGTAGATATGCTCATATAGACTCTAGGTTGGTGTCTATTATTGAAATCTATGCCTAAAAGCTATTAATGGATGACACTAACTTTAGCATCATTACCTCTTATGACATAATAGTTACCATAATTTATTCTCATTGGTCCTTAACATATTGTTCATTGTTATCTCATCTTGCCTCTTGAATTGGGATGTTTGGATGTCCCATCTCAAGTTTATGTAGGTTAATCCACTTATTGTTCTCTTAAATACATTGAAAAAAATGCATCTTATTTTTATTTTTGCCTATTTTGTCTTCATAACTCCAACACTAGAGAGTTACACCCATTACATCTCCAATAACTAACTAATTAATACCAAAAATACAAAATTTTTATTTTGTATCATGTGTCAAACTACGTTGCTGATAACACCTCACCTAAACCATTAGAAATTATATGTAAGAGGTACAAGTATGTGGTTTAAATTTAGTTCAACAAACTAGATTGGGTCTATACATTGTAGCTTAGTATGTAAGCCACTAGTTAGGGTTGTATGGCTAGGTGCTTACACAAAAAGTGCCTCTGCCTAATAAAATAGATCATTCCTAATCCCAATCTATACAATACAACCCTTTGGTTTTACTTATCTTAACTTGTTGGCCTCCTAATGTGAAAGCTCAGCCTTTTACCTTCTTATAGTAGCCTGAGATGCTCCTCAATTATCTCCTAGAAAATCAACACCTTAGCGTTTAGACATAAGAGTAAATAGCCAAGGATTTTGGTTTAGACTTCTTTATATTCTTATAAAACTTCTTTACCATCTCTAGGTAATACTCTCTTTATAGAATCAACAAACAATCCTACTAGAATCTTCAGAGCATGTCCTTAATCTTAAAGGCCCTATCAATATCTTGGATTATGGTCTTTTCAATAACCATTTTACTATTGCTTTGTTTATTATACCATTCATTGTTCTCTCAATTTTTGGACCTCAAAATGTCCCCCGAAGGATGCAATGTCAAAAATGAAGATGGAATTTGACTTCTCTTAGTCTTTGTATTGATTTTTAGAGCCATGTTTTTAACACACACAATCAAATATGCCAACTTGTCCATAATTGTAAACTTTACTCTTTAAGCTCATTGCTTTATAACTTCTTCTACACTTCCAATAATCACGAAAACCTTAAAAACGAACATAACATATCACAATTATCATGAATTCCATAATTTCAAATCAATCTTCTCACAATTTTCTAAAAGCATTACAGAAGCCACAATTTCTCCTCACTCAAACTCAATACTCAATCTTTAGTGTACTATTATCATAAAGTTAGAGATGAACTCTCTTGGAAAATGGAGAACTTAAAATAGGTTCCCTATATCTCTAAAAAATCCATTGAATGCAAAATCCCAAATCTGTGTCTTCTTAGTCCAAAAATTTGATGAAATGGGATGAATTGGTTTTTTGACCTATGAGTTTTATATTTAAAGGAATGATTTGGTATTTGAAAGTTTATATTTTGTTCTTAGAATTTAGATTTAGGTGAAATGGGGGATTTTAGACGTTAGGTGGTAATAGAGAAGAAGAAAATTAGTTTTGAGTTAAAACTCAAGTTTGGCTTTTATAATGTTGAATCTAGGATGAGACTAGCACTAGACACAATATAACAACAATTTTAGTTTTGTTATGTTTCGTCAAAGTAGTGTTCATTAATAAGACCCAACACTAGACATACTTCCTATATTAATGTCAATTCTATTATGTTTCCACATGCTCTTCTCTGTTGTTTTAATATTAATGCCTATCCCATTTTTCAAATCAATATTGGTTATCCTCTGTAACCCTCAATTCATGCTTCACTTTGATTTATCTGTCTCCTTTCTACTAAGTCTCATTTCCCTTAACTTAAAGAACATACAGTAGTGGAGAAAGTTAGAGTATTACCTTACAAAGTGGGAGTGCTTCTTCATATAGTGAGAAAATGGCTTGATCACATGATAATAAAGTGGGCATTTTTTTAAGACTATATTTTCTATATGTTTAGAGGAGATAGTGGCCAAAAAAGCATAACTTCCTATTAACTTGGTGAAGCTAATGGAAGAAGTGGCAATTCTCTATTAACTTATTGGGTTAGTGAAGAAAGTGGGTGTCTTATCATGCTTAATCCTAAATTTTTATAAGCTTATATAAAGATATCCTTTGTAGATTATTTAAAATATTGAAGATTACCTTTAATCATCTATAAAATAGAGTTGAAATTTTCATGGAAAATTTCTTGTTAAAAGTTTCAAGTAGGGAGTTCTTAAACAATCATATAATACAATACTTCAAAGAGAAAGTAACTCGAGTCTTTTGTATTATTTCTTTAAGAATATATCAATAAAATTTTATTTTTGTTATATATCTCTCTTGTTCATCTTTTGAATGAGTTTTGCAAAATAGTTTGTATTAAGGATGAATTAAAAACTTAAAAATGAATGATGTAAGACATTAAAAAATAAATCAAACTTGTTACCTGATAATCACAAAATTTAAATCTTACTAAATACTTAACTATCGCATATGGACTTTAAAAATTTTATTCAATTCTACTACATCCAAAAGAAATCCTTATAACATTTATTATAGGCCGCTTTTGTATGTCTTTTTGCTATAAAATAATATATCTTAATCCCCTCATAATATTATAATACTTTAATAAATAGCTAAATAATCATAAATAGAAGTAATTTCCCATTAACTTCACCATTACAAATATGTTAAAGAATGTGGGCGATACTAATAGGGATGTCAACGGGCCGTTGAAAAAAATATGAGGGCAAGCCAAGCCCACGGCCTGGGCAGGCTGGAATGGCTCAGACCGTGGCTAGGTCCGTGGCCCAGCCCGCCTAGCCCGCCCGGGCCACGGGCCGCCCATCGAGCCTGAGTTGGCTCGAGCATTTAATTTATTTTTAAAAGTGTTTAAGACGATTTTAAAAAATTGTTGTATTATTTTTAAAAATTCATAAATTATAAATTATGACATAATCATTTATAGTAAAATGTAAGATGAAATTACCCATAAATTATACAAAAATATTTATATGAAAAGTTAATAAGTTAATAGTTGTAGTA
>JANZXP010000002.1:11984221-12000317 GCA_027576715.1 Erythroxylum flavicans
AATTACATTAATTACAAATTTTTAACTTACTTAAATTATTTATTAATTATTTTAATAAATAATTAAAATATTTTTTGGTGTGGGCGAGCCACGAGTCCAAGGTTTCACGGGCCATGGGCCGACTCGTGGTCCGTCCACCCTCGGCCTGTGGCCCGTACTTCACGAGCCGTGGCCCGGCCCGTGGTCAGGCTCATGACCAGGTCAAACTGGGCTAAACCCGTTGACCGCGGGCGGGCCCGGGCCCAAATTGACATCTCTAAATACCAATATAATTAGTTTAAATTAAACATAATTTTATCCATTTTGAGCGAGAGTTTTTTTATTGACTTAAGGCATCGTATTATTTAAACTTTTTTGACTTCTTAACATATCAATCCTCTACTTAGCTTTTATCATATTTAATTAATGATTAACCACTTAATTCTTTCAATGTAATTGATATTATATGCAATCATCATTTTTACAATAAAATTTTGATAAAAGATGAAAAATAATGTCAAATTATATTAAATCTTAACTAGGAAAATTTGTTTTCTTATTTAGAATGTTTGTACTCTTATTTCATCCATCTGATTAACTAATCAGTTCTCCCTTAATAAAAATTTTATTAATCTTATTGCAAATGATTTTAAGTGCCAATTTAAAATATATATTTAGAAATAAGTAAAATGAACCGATTCCTCTTAGATAGATTTAGAGTTTAGGCTTGGAAAATATTTAGAGTTTGTCTTCAACCTAAACACCCTTATAATAAAAGTTTATAACTTTGGGATGATAATTGAACGTAGAATGGGAGTCTCTCCATTTAGGAAGAAAATAAGACCCTATACATGACCACATTTGATGAATTTTGGTTGAAATCAATTTTATGAATACCTTACTAGACTTAGTATTGAATTTGGTCGGGTACAGTACAATATCAGTATTAGACCAATTAATACTGAGTATCATTTCAGTAATTTTTTAAATTTATAATAGTCCTTTAATATATTATAATATATAATTTTTAATTTTATATCAGCCCTATTTCAAAAAATCATAATCATATAAATTTAAAATAATATTATCTCTTTGTTTCTATTAATAATACTTTTCACACATTTCACATATAAATAATAACTGCAATTAATATCAAAAAGATCATTATACAGATATAAAACTAAAAATAATTAAAATAATTAAAATGTTACAATTTACATCATATAATCAATAATAATTACCTTAAAATATCATACGGTAAGAATAATATAGGTCCATGACTCCATAAGTATTATAACAAGAGTTCATACTGAAGAACACAATAAAGTAGAAGTGAAATCTAAAACAAAAAAACTTACAGTTATAGTTTTATATTTCTACTAAATATATATATTTTAATTTACACGTCAAATATGAAATTAAAAGAAAGAGAAAAATGAAAAACCTAGAACTTTATTCAATGTATATCCACTTAAATTGTACCAACTCCAATTTTTATTTGGTATAAAATCCTCATCATTGAGAGAAGTCTTATCATTACTATCCTTCAAATTTAATGCACTAAAGGACATATCAATACTTTTTTTATCCAAGATTTTCTTCTAATTCACTCTCATATATAAAACTTTGTTCCTCACAAACTCACTATGCTAAAAGATTGATATGGCTAAAGCAAATTGAATCTATCCAACTACTTGTTCTATTAAGAGTCCCAGTAAACAAAAACAAATAAAATAAAATTATAATAAATTATAAGAAATCATATTTAACTTAATAATGATAATAACATACATTTCTTAAAGCTTCAAGTTTTATCAAATAAAGACCAAATTGTTCAATCTTTTGTATTGCAATCTATTCCTTTTTTTTATAAATGGATTCAAGGTGCTCTAATTCTTTTCACACCTAATTGTACTCACACATTGGCTCAAAGTTCAAATTGCAAACTTTTTTAATTTTAGAACAACACTTTAGAATTGGTCTCACTGAGCAATTATAAGACAACAAAAATAACCTTATAAATAAAATAAAATGATGATTAATTTCAAACAAGTATAAAAATTGAAGAAATATATACCTAGATTAAGTTTTCTTCTTTGACGAATTACAATAAGCATCCCAAATCCACTACATGTAACCTTATATGCCTCTATTTATGAGTTAAGAAGATCTTGCATCATCTTATGTGAAACAATAGTTGTGAAAGTTAACAACATTCCTCTATTAACTTCAGCTTTTTTTGTAGAACTTGTTCTAATAGGATTTAAAATTTTCCTAACAATAAACAATAGGGAATAAGTTGTCTTTCCTAGTTTTCATTGATGACTGCATGATAAGGTGTATAAAAAGAAGACTAATGTTTCATATTGGCTTTAATTGTCTCCTTCACCCTCTATGGCATTATAAAAATAACCCATTGTTACCTTCACATCATTATCAGCCAGACAAAGTATTTTTCTTAAAAGCTCAAAAACTCAGATAAAAAATTAACATTGGGACCAAAATTTATGTCCTTCAAGTATAATTCTATAAATCTATATTCTAGCATTAGACTTGGCATACTAAGATACAACTGACTTATTACTTGTAAATAATTTTCTATGCTTCTTATTCATTAGAATAAAACATTGAAGTGATAAAAAAATTAATCTCAAATCTTGTAATGGAAGGACAATACATATTCCTAAAGTTAGTGAAACACTTTCTCATCAAATTAAGAACCCATGTATAATTATAAAAGAACTTGGTTACTTTTCTTGCAATATGCATAATTTCATTAATGATAGGAAAGTATCTAACATTTCCTATAATTTTCAATATTAGGTAAATATAATATATAGCACAAAGAATCCAATAAAAAAAATACCTAGTTTAAAACTCTTTTTCTAACTACTTTATAAGAAGAATTAATATCATTGATGAATCGTACATTATTCTTAGGTCTAACTTCATTCACTACTTCATCAAATATCTTAAACAAAATATCAATATTTCTTACAAGACCAGATGCATCAATGGACTTTAAAAATATTGTCTCCTTAGTAGAATAAACCAAATAATTGATAATAGGCTTATATTTTTTATTTGTCTAAACATCATATAAGATCGAACACCCATAATTTGCTCAAATCATTCTTCTTTTATATAGATATGTTTAGAAGATTACCTTTTTAGTCATCAATTGAAGGCGTTTTAGATCATTAATTGTAAGAGGCAATAACATCTACTATAGGCTGGTAGTAATAAGACTGAGCAACATTGAAAGATACATTTACATCTTTTCAACATCTAGCCATTGCCATATCCATATTATGAGTTGCTTCTTTAGATTGTAAGCCATTACAAATTGAAGGTTGAGCTTTAAGATTTGTTTAAGGAGAAAAAAAGTTTGTTATATGTCTTCTTCTCTTCCTCACATTAGGTGTAGTAATCCTTTCTTGTTGGTTTGGAACACCACCTTCAATATTGCTAGTATCATGTTGACCACTGCAAAATGAACTTCTACTACCAATTTCATAGTTCAACCTTTACCTTTTGTCTTTCTTATTTTAATATTCTTCAAGTTAAGTTTTCATTTTTCATTTCACATCATGACTAACTTTCTTATAAGGCTTCACATTGATCCTAGCTAAATGCTTCTTTAATTTATTGATTCCCCAACCTTTTAAATGTTTATTGCAATACAGATAAATAATAAGGTTCTTTATACTAGGAACCAATTTAGCATAAACCCTAGTTGGATCATCGAATCTTCTCTCACTTAAAGAGGATGTATTATTAGGAGTTCTTGAACTTTCCTTCATAAAGATAATAAATTAATAGCTTCATATAAAAAATATATTCTCAAAAGGAACTTAATAGCTTTGGTTGGTCTTGGCAAAATTAGAAAGGATAGCTGAAATTGGTCATCCCAATAAGTTGATTGCATATTACTTGTGCATTTATATGAAATATTTGATTTTTCATATTGTATATAGTAATTGCAATAATGTCTTTGAGAATTTAGCTTGTAAATTTGAAGAATTGAACATGTTTGTTGAACTAAAAAAGAAGATAATTATATAACTTTTCTGGTAAAACCACATACTAGAATATCAAATTCATTATGATATTGCCATAAGGTTTTGAAATTATATTTAACTTTTGAACTGCTAAGCTATATTTTTATGTATCACTGTGATAGATATCTTAACTCCTTATAATCCCTCTCTAACATATAACTATCAATTTTTATGCAACTATACTTTAAGCATTTGTTTTATCATCATCATCATCCAAGTTTTTCATTCTAATTTATTGAATTTGTTGCTTTTTAAAGGGTGATACTGACTAATACATCAAGTGAATGGGTGAGTTGTGATGACATTAATAAAGCTAAATATTCCTGATTGAAAAGTTCTTTCTTTCTTTCTTTTTCTTTTAACCTAAACCATTCTTAGATCACATAAATTACAACTCATATGTAACAAAACAAACATAACTAAAAAACAATACACAAAAAAACGAAACAAATAACAATCCAAGATTGTTGGGTCGCCGGACAATGGAAGATGGTTTTGGTAGGCTACAGGGAGGGCTTGGAATGCAGAGACATGTTGGCGGTGAGAAGCTGGTGGTTAGTGACATCACAGTGGAGCTAGTGCATTGGTGCAAGGTCGAGGAGGTTAGGAGTTAGCGCATTGGTGCAAAACACACCTTACTCGAATGTCTGATATAGAGGATGCTAGTGGAAAACTCAAAGAGTCGGGCCTTCCGTTAGAGGATAATCGAAGCACTAAGAAAAAAGGATTTCATACCCAAGGAGAGGATGAAGATAATCCTTTCCCATGGTACTTTCATGGTGCTCTCTTAAAGAAGAATAATCTGGATGATCAGAATCAGTTTGAAGATGATCAGGAGTTCGAGTTGATGGACGAGGACATGATAATCAACAAAGAGAGACCTATGCCTTCGATTCAGCTTTCCAAGAAGATTGAAGGTCTATTGGAAAAGCTTTGGAGGAAAGCCATTATTGTGAAGTTGTTAGGGAATCGAATTGGCTACAAGGTGTTATGTTCCAGACTGCAGGCACTATGGAAATCCGAGGGAGATTTTAAGATCATCGATCTTGAGAATGATTTTTTCCTAATCAAGTTTGACAGTGATAACGATCTCTAGTACATATTAATGGGAGGCCCTTGGACTATTCTTAGGCAATATCTCGCAATTCAATTATGGACGCTGGACTTTAGGGGGAGGATCATGTAATTCGAAATGCTGTTGTATGGGTCCATTTGCAGGGGATAACACTTAAGTATTATCATAAAAGCATTCTTAGTATGGTAGATTGTTAATTGGGAATGTCATTAAGATTTATTATTTTACCAAAAATGCTTCAAGAGAAAAATATGCTAAACTAACTGTTGAAATTAATCTAAGTAAGCCTTTAGTGTCCCAAACTATGGTGGATGGAGATATACTAAAGGTAGAGTATGAAGGCCCGCAATATGCTTTACTTATGGGAAAGATAGGCATATGTTACCTGCTTGTCTAGAAAATCCAAAATGGGTGAGGAGAATGGCAACTTGAACAAGGATAGTCAGGTGGCTGCTGTGGCCATTGAAAAAGAAGGACTGACGGTCAGTACGACAGATCCAGTGAAGGAAAATTACAGCCCTTGGATGATTGCTTCGAGAAAGTGATGAAATTGGAAAAGGAAAGACCTGATTGTATCGGGGATGTTTTCTATAAGTGGTAGTGAGTCTAGAAGGCAAGGTTCCATATTTAATGTGATAGCAAATCATGATTTGGGAAGGAAATCTGGTGGGAAATACAATGATAGATGATACTTTCCATAACTAGCATTAGTTGATCCAAATACAAAAGCCCACTTCCTCAATTAGCGGAACTAGTAAAAGAAGCCATACGAAATTTTCCCATACAACTCCCTCGTAAACAACTCCTTCACATGTAACTCCCTTATTATATAATAATAATACCTAACTAATGGAATCGTCACATGCCCACCAAATTCTAGGCAAAAAACTCAACTATGAAGCCACCGACTTAAAGCAAAAACCCACAACAATTTTAAACCCACAAAACACTCAGTTGTTATCTTATCGAACTAGACAAGAAATCTAGAGGAACATAGTCACTCGACATTTGATAAACCAAGCTCCAGTAAACCACCAGATCTTAATTCCAGATATGGTTTATGGAATGGTGTTGACATGGAAGACATCCCTCCAGATTTACATCTCAATCCTCAGAGACCTTATTTAGAGAAGAGTGATAAGGAATGTGTTGATGTCGATGATGAGAACATGGATGAAGATAAGGTCTCGTCAGGTGTCTCGAATGACGGTGAAGATGAATATATTGATATTGAAAACGAAAATGAGGGGACTTATGGATTTTAGTTGTGTAAAGTGAAACTATCAAGGGGTAGCGTCCTCAAACTTTAGAAGGATTCTTCGTAATTTTTGTAAAATATATCATCGTCATCTTATTGCATTGTTGGAAACTCGAGTTTCTGGAGTGAAAGTGGATGAAGTCATTCATAGAAGTGGCTTTGCTCAATCCCATATCATTGAAGCTAAAGGTTTCGTTGGAGGCATTTGGATTCTTTCGCATGATAAAGCGTCAGAATTCTTGAGAATAATTTTCAATATATTCATTTGGTATTGGAGACGTTTGAGCACAATCTTTTTCTAATTGTTGTCTATGCAAGTCTGAATACTCAGCGTAGAAAGAGTATTTGGCTGAATCTTCTTATATTAGAGAGTCAGATTACTGACCTATGGTTGGTTAGTCGAGAATTTAATTGTATCTTACATGATTCAAAAAAAAAGAAGGGGTTCGTTAAAGAGAGGAGCTTATAGACTTTTTCAGAAGTGGTTTTTTATTGCATGGATGTTTTATCTTGGTTTTCAATGGCAGAAGTTTACTAGGCCAAGAGGTCGGGTTCGTGAAAGGCTGGATAAAGTAGTGTGCAATGCTTTATTTATTGATAATTTCCCGAACACCACTGTTGTCCACATTCCGAGAGTGGGATCTGATCACTATCCCATTCTTACTAGAACATTAAATAAGCAAATAACGAGTTAGTCAAAAAAGAGGTTCCAGTTTCTTGCTCCTTAGTTGATGGACAATAGCTTTATGGGTTTTAAGAGGAAAGTTTGGAATGTAAATGGTGATTATTTCAATAACATGAAATATTTTATTAAAGAAGTATCAAGGTGGAATGTTGAAGAGTTTGGTAATATTTGTAAAAGGAAAGAAATATTGATGCATCATTTGGGTGGTGTTCAAAGAGCTCTAGCTTTGCACAGGATGTCCAATTTTGATCAATTGGAAGATGAATTGAAGAGGGAGTTGCATCTTGTTCTAGCTCAGGAAGAAGTTTATTGGCAACAAAAATCTCGTTTAGACTGGATTGCAAAATGGCAATAGAAATACATCTTATTTTCATCGTAAAGTGATCCAGACTATTATAATGGATGCTCTTAAGGATAGTTGGGGAAATATGCTCTAAGGCGATAAATTAAGGAGACATATTATTGAGTATTTCATCAATTTATTTACTCTTAATACAGATGTATCTATTAAAGAGGGAATGGCCAGTCTTTTTCCTAATATTGATGATAGTTGTCTTCTCCCACGTCGGATAGGCAATGGGAAGGGTCCTGGCTTATAAGCGTGGGCGTTGCACAGCCCCGGCCCTAGGCAGGGGTGAGGTGGGCCCCTGCCCAGGGCCCACTTTTGTTTTTTTTTTAAATACATATAAAAATATAATTTTTTGAAAAAAAAATTTTTAATTTATTTTTAATTAATATCAGGGGCCCATTTTTTCTCTTTCGTCCCGGGCCTATAAAATCTCAGGACCGGCCCTGGCGCTGCATATCCTACTAGGTGCATCTTTTGGGGAGAGGGTAATGGATACGTAACAAGTGGTATCAGAGCTAACCTATTCCCGACTTCGATGTCCCGCCAAGCGCCCCTCAGGATAGAGTAGGCAGGGGGCCCCACCTGTGACGAGGGCGTCACATGATTAGGTGGGAGAGAATGTCATGTCCCACGTCAGATGAGGAAATAAGGATTGCTATTTTCAGCATAAAGCCAATGAAAGCTCTAGGACTAATGGAATAAGTCCTACATTCTTCCAAAAATATTAGAGTGTGGTAGGTCAATCTATCTGTCATTTCGTGAGGGAGATCTTTAGAGCTCAAAAAATTCAGAAAGAGTTGATTCTATAAAGTTTTTTCGGCCCATCAATCTTTTTAATGTTATCTACAAGACAATTTCCAAAGTGATTGTTAATAGATTCAAAGGTGTGCTTCCTTCAATTATAGGATTAGTGAAGACAAGTTTTATGCATGGACGATAAATAACGGATAATATCATCTTTGCCCAAAAAGTTATTCATTCTATGAGACGAAACATTGAGAGAAAGGGTTTTATGGCAATTAAGGTGGATCTGGCAAAAATGTATGACATACTTTTATGGGATTTTATACATGACATCTTAAGTAAAGCGAGACTTCCTGGAGATTTGATAAATATAATTATAGAGGGCGTGACATCGTCAAGTATGAGAATTTTGATTAATGGTGAAGTTTTTGATTCTTTTGTTCCAAGGAAAGGAATTCGTCAAGGTGATCATATATCGCCGTATCCTTTTGTATTATAGGTATAGAGACTGGCGCAATAAATTATTCGGGTTGTGAAGAATGGATAGTGGAATCCTTTTTGCTTTAACCGTAAGAGCCCTCCTATTTCTTATCTTTTTTTGCTGAAGCCTCCAAAGAGTAAGTAAGGATTGTTAAAAAGTTGGTAGAGGATTTTTGTACTCAATTAGGGCAGAGAGTCAACGCTGTTAAAACAATAGTCTTCTTTTCAAAAAATGTTAAGCAGCAGTTAAAAGCAGAGCTGACTAAAAGGCTCAGTTTTCAAGTCACAGATGATATAAGTCCTTACTTGAGCATGCCGATTCTACATAGTAGAATCACCAGGAGAACCTATACAAGAATTTTGGAGCAATTTTATAAGAGGCTATTGGGTTGGACTGCTTCAAGCCTTTCGTTAGGAAGCCGTGTTACATTAGCGAAGATGGTGTTGCAGAGTCTTCCTTTCTTTGCCATGCAAACAGCTATACTGCCATATTCTATTTGTGATAAGATTGAGCAGTATGTTCATCAATTTATCTGGGGCTCTTGTCATGGTACTCAAAAGCTGAGTTTAGTGGTGTGGGATGATATATGAGAAGCAAAGAGAATGGCGGCTTAGGTTTAAGTAAGTTTTGAGTGATGAATGAAGCTTTTATTATGAAAGCTAAATGGCAATTAATTAATTCCACAGATAAGCTATAGGTTTAGGCTTTAAGGGCGAAATATGGAATTCAGGAAGTTGTGCCTTGTGAGATTAAGAAGAAAGGCTCTCCTTTTTAAAAAGCTATCAGCTTTATATAGGCCAAACTTTATGATTGCTTAGTTTGGACTCTTGGTAATGGCCATACTACTAGATTCTGAACTGTAGATGGTCGATCAATGTGAATCCTTTGGTTGATTGTGTGATTTGTGAAATTCCAGAGAATAGTTTGAACAAGCCAGTAAGTGATTTTGTGAAATCGGACGAGAGTTAGCATTGGAGTAAGTTTGATTGTGGCTTCCTAATGGTATTCTTATGAATCTAAATTCTGGTCCGATTCCTCAATTCAGGGAAGGCAAGGACAAGTTTTATTGGAGACATTTCGCTAATGGACTTTTCATCGTTAGCTCAGCGTATATTGTCTTAATGGAGGATGAAACGCATACAAGAAGTAAAGAGTGGAAGTGAATTTGGAAGTGGAAGGTCTCGAGAGGATTAAAACTTAGCTAGAAGGCATGTGACTCACGATACTCGTTGCCAAAGATATGAAGAGGGTGAGGAGATATTAATTCATGCTTTAAGGGATTATAGATGGGCAGGATTGGTGTGGAATCAGTTAGTGCCTGTGGATTACTGAAGTGAATTTTTTTCTGTCTTTAAAGTTTGCTAAAGGAAAACTTGAGAAATAAATGGAGGATTCAGTGTGTATGGTGATTAGGATACTTGGTTTGGGGTTGCGGCTTAGAGCATATAGAATTGAAGGAACATGAATATTTTCCAGAAAAAGGAATCGATCCCGTTTATGCAAGTCAAAGAAATTCTGAATAGAGTTTATGAAATTAATATAGTCCATAAGGAATGCTCCATTAGTCAAACTGGTGTGCAGCAGGCTAGGGAAAGAAAATAGCAATCTCCTCTATACGATTGTTTGAAAATGAATGTGGATGGAGCAGTCAACCCAAATAATGGTTTATCTACTGTGGGTGGTTTGATGAGATACTATAATGGTTTTTGGATCAAGGGTTTCGCTATGAATATTGACAGTGGCTCAATTATTAAAACTGAGCTTACGAGAATTTTTCGAGTTGCTTTTTGCCTGAAGTCAAGGGATAAGGGATGTCTTGGTGGAGTCTGACTGCGAATTGGCCATCAATCAAGTTCTAAATGGAGATGCTATGAACAACAATGGGCATCTATTAAACAATATTCAAGAGCTTCTTTGTCAAGATTGGAGGGTGAGCATCCAGAGGCTAACCGATGTGCGAACTTTATTGCAAAGTATGCTCACTGTCTTATAAATAGTTCTCATGTTGCTCTATCCTCCGCTTGAGTTGGAAGAGCTTTTGATGTACGATATTCAAATTCTTCATAGTGTTGAGCAATTTCTAGGCTTGTTGCCTCTTTCCAAAAAAAGAAAAAAAGAGTAAAGTTTGCTGTGTCACTAATACTAAGTGGATCTAAGAGTCTAAAAATGAGAGGGATGAAGTTAGAGTTTGGTGTATTTTAATTTTTTTTCAATTTGGTTTATAAGTTTTAAATTAAAATTTACAAATTTCACTTAAGTAAATATCAATACTTTGGCATTGACTGATATCTAATAAAAAAAATCAATATTGATCAGTATTCATAATAAGTATAGGACTAACGATATAAATATTATTTTTTTAGTTGATACAACACTCAGCGACTAGTATAAAATGGTATTCGTTGATTGGAACACAGGTATGTTGAGGGGCATGAGATCCTCTGTGTTGTTTATCCTCTGTGTTGTTTATTAGAAATCTTAAATAAGTTACAATACATGCCCTCTATATTATAATCATCTATTAAAAAAATAATTGAAATTGTTAAGTTAAAGTTTGATAAAAAGAATGAAAATATTTTATTCTAATTAAAAAGGTTCGAGACAAAACAAATAACTCACCCTTGCAATGCAATCAAGGAACATAAACATTGATATTCCTTGTATGAAAACGTTCTTTTAATGGTGAAAAATATAGCATTACAATTAATTACGAGTGAAGACTGGTTTGGTTTTGCGTAGTTCATAAGTTAGAAACCGTCAGCTTCTTTGCTTTTCGCTATTCCACGCGGTACTATACTATTGTTGAATGACTTTTTAGGTTTATTAGATTTAGAATGCAGTATATCCATTTCACCGTTCCTTTGCCTTCGTTTAGTTTCGTTTGATTCGGAGAAGCATAATTTTTTGGCTGAATCATGTGGGTGGAGATCCTGTGCGGTCTTGTGGTTTACAAGTTGTTCCGTTGCTTCTTCTACGACAACGATGACGTTCTGGAGGTCGAGTCCTCGGATACCAACGCTATTTTCAACGTCGCTAATCGGTATTCTTAATGTTTCAGACGGCTTTTCTTTTCTTGTTTCTTCCCCATAATTTTACACATTTTTGCTTACTTGTGCTCTCAATTATTTGGACCCCAGACTTGAAAAGCTTTATGGAGGGAAGGTGTATATTGGGCTCCGGATTCCTGATGCCGATACCGGTTCAAGGCAGAATGTTGATATAGTTCTAGTCAATGCGGAGTAAATTTCTTGTTGCGTTTCCTACTTTTACTTTAATGGGTTATTGTTGAGGTGGTTGTCGACGAGTAATTGAAGAAAACTTTTACTTCTGTAGAGATTCTTCTATGATGATTCTTGCTTTTATTGGTTGATCAACCGATGAAAGCTGAAGATTTTCTGAGCTCGACAAGAAGATGGCATATTATGCTTAAAATTACTAGATTATGATTTGGTATGCTTTTCTTTCGACTCTTCTCTGCAGGGAGGCAGTGGTGATATCTGTGAAGAATCTGTATGGATTTGTGTCGATCAGTGGGGATGGTAGCTGGGTTTGTGAGGGAGAGGGAAGGCACAAAGCAGAGCAGCATCCTGACCCTGTAAGTCATCTTTGAAATTTCTTTTCTCTCGTTATATAAATTAGTCTAAATATTTCAGTATCCTGCTGCCACTTGGTTGCTTGTCCCATATGACTATACGATTACATGTATGCAAATTCAAAAACAGGTGACTTCTGTGCTTGCTTTTTATTGTATGAAGTGGCATGTGTTAGAACTGTTGTAATTTCTACTGGTTTTTTGTTCACGTTTATATTTTACCTATTGGAGACTCTTTTGCCTGGTTTCTAGTGCCTGATTATGCCTTACACTTTGCATAATAATTGGATGTCAAAGAAGAATTTTAGTTGTGTATTATGTTCTTCTCTGGGTACATATGATCCTGAATATCCTTTATCATGTTAACATGCTGATCTTTCAAAAACCTTGCCAGTTACATTTAATACTCGTCAGAATCTCTACCATGAAGTGACGATTTGTTAACTTGTGACTTATAATTCAAATGAAATCATTTCGCCTGCTTGTTGTATCTACAATTCTGGAAGAACATGATGGTTTAATGTGGTTTTAGTGCTTGTTTTGTCCACTGTATGATCTGATCATATTTTAGTGAACGCTCATTTTTCAGATAGAAGAGATTAAGAAGCAAACCTCAGTTCTTGAACTGTATCTTGAACAGAGGGGGGTTGCTCTACCAGAAGGATATTTGTCTTACAAAGTTGTTCTTCCCAACCCAAGATTCCGGTATGTGTTTAAACTTATCAATCATTTTGGTGATTCTCAGCTTCCATTTGCAATTTGGATCTTTATACTTGCTGTTTCTTTTTAGTGTTTCCTTATGGCCTAACTTATCCTCAGTAATCTAGTCAACATATCTGGTTTCACCAGGCTATCAGAGCACCCATATGATCTTTTGCAAGAGATGATAGAGAGCAGTTTAGATTTATGATAATTTGGCGTAGGAATCTGTGCCTATTAGGGATTTTGGTTAGGAAGTTCTAGGAAACATTGGGTACTGAAAGTGAGAAGACCTGCTTATATTATTGAGATATTAGCATGAATCTACCGAGTGAAACGGGATGCATGATAAGGAAATTTCAAGAATCTGCACTTGAGAGTTTTGAACATGGCAAGAAATGGTTTTCTGTGGCCTAAAAATGTCATGGTACACAATTCAACCTAGGTTTTAAACCGTTTTGTCATTCAGCACTTAAGGTTTTTTAATTTCTTATGCCTAATTTAGTCAGATGTCCTCATGTTTGAGTCTAAATGTATGTGACAACTATTCAATGAAAGTATAATTAATTTGGAATGCTTATTATACTATTTCATCATTGGAGTTAGGAATACTGGCTTTGGATCTTTTTGCATCCTGCATGTTTTATATGAGAAATCCTTACACACTTGTGTTAAATGCAATGAACATGTATTTTTCTTGTAGTACCCTTCACTCCAGTTATTTCCCCTCTGAGGTCATAACGTATGATCAATGGGTTCAATTGAAACCAGAACCAAGAAATGTGTTATCTGGCTGGATTAAGGGTGCTTTTAGGAGTGCGAAGAAAGAGATGCAGGAATCCATACACCAGAAACTTAACTTTGCTCTGAGCACAGCTCCAATGTGGGACAGGTTTGCTTCTTCAACCCAACAACAGGGATGCTGTTATCCTATTAAATATTATGCTAGTCAATTATGTTCATGGTGTTTTGGTTTTCATTAGGAAAAGCTATTATATTTCATAACTCGTTAATTTGACAATCATTATATACATAAGCATAATATATAATACATGGAATGAGAATATTAGTCCACCTATATAATGCATGTTTTTGTTAGTTTTGACTGATGTCTATTGATTCATTGGAATTAGTTTTTCATTTTGATTTTTTAGCCAAAGCACTAGAGTAGGAGCTGGGCCGTTCAGAAGTGTCAGATCTCCAGAAGCTGATTGGAAATCCAATATTCCTGTATTTGAGATCATTAAGTGGATGGGCCGACTCTATTTATAGTTGCTTAGAGTAACTGATATGAATAGATTTCTAAATGCTAGAAAGTGATGTTATGTATGCATCTGTTGCAAACTTGGAAGCACAAAGCAGTTGTGTATACTTGCACTTTCATTTGTCAATATGCCTGTGTGCTTGAGTGCACATGGGAGTTAGCCGGGCATGGATTGGGTGGTTTTAGCGTATACGGTTCATCACATGTTGTCCTTCTCAATGTTTCTACTTTCTACTTCAGCCTTCTTTTTCCATTTCATCAAGTGGGCTTGTAAAAAGTTCAAACGGGTTTTAATGTTATTCCACTGATTAACTACGATGGATCTGGGGCCTTCTGTGAGTGCTATGGGTCGAACTGCCTGTGGAGCACGTGAAGTTCCTTTTTGTTCATCAGGTTGTGATTTTCATTTGAATGTAGTATGTAATTGCTTTTATATTTGTGCAGGTTGGAGCTTAAAGGCAATAAATTTGTCCTGGGAGATTTTGTGGAATTTAAGGGAAAGCAAGAAGATATAACGGCTTTGAAGAACATCAAAAGATCAAAAGTCAATCGCATGGTCATCCAAAAGACTAGTATGTTTGGACTAGGTAATGCGTTTAGAATTTTCTGATTATACGATCAAAGTAGAAATAAAATGGTTTGGGGAGCTCCTCAATTCTAATCTTGAGCTTAACAGTAATAAAAAGTAAAGAGAAATAGAACAGGGAGAGAGAGCAAAATATTATATTGATAATAGCTCCAGAACTCTCAATGGTATTATTGTTATGTTTGCTAAAACATTGTGTTTTACGTGCTATGCTATTATGTGTGGGTATTTGGCTGCATCACCAAATTTCATCGGCAAACCTCTCAATCTTGTCGTGCCTACTTAGTGAAGGATCCATTTGTGAACCCAGCCATTTTACATTATATTTATCCATTCCTGTTGCTAATTGCATGGACATGATACACAGATGGCCAGAAGAGTACTCGTGATAATAGTCCTCTAGTCTTTGGGCTGCAGAGGCTACATGCAATTGGCAGAAGCTTTTTAAGTGTGCTTGTTGGTTTATATGAGACAACACATCTGCAGCTTGTATAACTTGAGAATAGATTCTTATTATATCATCGTCATTTTTACTATAGTATGTCATTTGATATTTCATCACATTTTACAGCCCATTCCAAGCTCCAAGTTTTGTATTCTCCTCGGGATTATCGAAGTGAGGGGGCTTCAGCTTCAGAGTGGAAGGAGGCAACTGTGAGATCAAGTACTGAAGTGCTATTTCAGCCTGTGAACTCTACTAAAGTCCGCAAGTTCAAACTTTCTTCAATTATCTCCATGTCATTGAGCGCCTAAAGATGTTTTGCTCAACTTGAGGTTTGTTACTGTGCGTTAATGGTGACAGATATAATACTTGCTGTGCCCTGAATGATAGTATGATTGAAATCATGAAGGCGATGTTCTCTCTATCACGCGTATACAGAAGGTGTAACTCATTGCTGATGCTCTTGCAATTTTTGCTCTTTCTAGTCCCGTGGACTTGCACTTGTTTTCTGGTGGCTTATTATTCTAGTGGCTTATTATTTATTTTCTGATTGTATAGGTATTAACTATTAACTTGTACTCGTCTTGTTAGTGAATGAAGAGTGATGAATCCCACTTAGAATAACAACTAAATCAACTATCGAGCAACATGAATTTGTCTTCTGCATTTAATCCAAAGTCTTTAACACGAAACATGATGGAGCAAACAGCCCTCAACTTGAGGGTGAATCGTGCGTTTTAGGCCTCAAAACGGACCAACAACTTGTCGCCTGCAGGTTTGAGAGGTAGTGGTGGGCCGGTGATACTAATTAGTATTTCACTAGCAGACACAGAATGTGCATATTTACGTAGCGACAATTCAAATAAGGATAATGCTTAATT
>JANZXP010000002.1:12000417-12022634 GCA_027576715.1 Erythroxylum flavicans
CAATGGGTGATGCAAAGGAGATAGATCTCGCATTGAATGGGTTAATCTGTGCTGAGCCCAAAGGAGACTTGCTAGTGGACCCTGTTTCTGACGAAGCTGGGTGAGTTAAGGTAAGGTACCATGGTTTAACTAAGTTAGAATATTGCGACATAGTAAATGAAAACCTTGATGAGCATAAGCCATCTTCAGCTATTGATCTGATCGACGAAGGGTCAAATCGAAGGGAAGAGACTTGTGGGTGATTACGTAAATTATAGAATTCTAATGATTCTTTAAAGTCTAGTGAAGAAACCATCATGTTGATTGTTGAAAATTCAATAAATGGTCGAACACCCTATAATCATCAACATTCCATAATTACTTAGCAATCAAGATTTGAATTATAAGTTAATAACAGTAATAGGCTCATGTATGTTAAAAAAGTCTAAAAAATGAGTATTTTTCATGAAGTTAAAAGCGAGATAAAATAAACAAGAATTAGGCATATAAATAACAATATTACCTTCCATAAATAAGAGAACAAATAAGGTGGGTCGAATACAAAAGCTTTGTAGAGTCTAAACGGGTAATAGTCGGTAAAAAATTTCAATGTTGATAAAAGTACATTTATGAAAGTTAAAGCAGACCTAAAAAAACCCCTGAAAAGATAAGAAGAACAAATTATAAGAGAATATATGACAAGGTTATACGTAGTGACTGATTTAAATCTAGTTTAAAAGTTTTTCAGGAAAAATATCAATTCACAATGCAGGAAAGACACAATAGCATTCCTTTGATAAAATAGTGGCTATACTTTTATGGGTTATCAACAGAGTTTTGGAAGAAGTCAACATACTTGCATAAAAAAGAAGTACAAATTGTTCACAGTTTTTTCACATGATTGATATGGCAACTTCCAAAGTAAACACAATGAAGCGTGCGAATCTACAAAAATTGAAGCTAAAGATAGAATGTTGGTATGATTAAAAATCAATTAAGAAGGATAAAAATTGAAATCGACGTACAATCAAAAATTATATATGGTCACTTACAGTTTTCGTGAATGGAACTTCCGGTAATCTTGTTTAAGGCAAAAAATCTTGGACCAATGGCAATAAAGGAACAACAAAGCTTTTGAATGAGAAATATATAGAAACAATCTTGTTGATAATTTTTGTCAGTTTTAAAAAATGAAAAAAGTGCAAAAAAACGTAATTGGTGGAGTTAAAAATTACCAAAATAGGTCTTGAATCTTCATCGTGGCCCATTACATAAGCGAGCCCTTCAGTGGGTTCATTGGAAAATTCATCTGCTGTCAAGTTCTTTACATTTAAAAGAAAAAAACAAAAAACAAAAAGTAAAAAAAATATTCGATAGATAGTGAAGAAATATTTGTTGTTCTTTATTTTGAGCTGGCAATTCTTTATTTTGAACTGGCAATTCTTTATTTTGAACCGGAAATTAGTTTAACACTGAACTATTTGAACTTATAAAAAAATACAACATTTATTTATAATGAAAGAAATAGAAAAAGGATTGATTATAAAAAAAAAGACTAAGAAGCAACATAAAAAGTGTAAGAAATTTTGATTGCATTGATAATATTACAATAAAAATTGTTATTACATTACCGATAAATATGTTTTCTCTCCGAGAAAGGCAAGCCTTTAAATTTTTTGCAGCCAGATTAATGTTTCCACCTTTACCTCTGAGGAACTATTCAATACAAGCGTTGTTACAAAAGTTATTCTGTGATTAGTAGAAAATTATGTTAATGGCATCAACTATTTGCACTATTAATATAATCTTGTTTCTTCATCCATAAAAAAATGAAAAATTGAAAGAGAGAAAAGATCTCACCTGCTTTTGCTAGAGAGGAGTTTGCTTGGTTAGATGTTACAGCACAGCCTTATTTTGTTGAATCGATTGGGGAAGATCTTTAAGCTGATGTAGCATTTCTTTATTCCTTATTTTGAACAAGTAAAGTAATACGAAGGGAAACAAATAAAATAAATATGGTCAAAGATTTCATGAATGTAATTGATGAGAAACAAAATTGAAACGACAAGGGACTCATATGTCAAAAAAATCATAACATATTAAATGTTTGTTAAAAGAAAATTTAATTATTTTTATATTTAATCGCTAACAACCAACAAATTTCATTTATAACATTGCATGTTTAAATCAGCGGTGTCTTTGTCGAAAAGATTGTCTGGTGAAATCTACGACATATTTATTAGAAGATTATGTTTTGTGATGTGAAGTAGCGTATTTGTTGGGAAATTAGTTTTTTTTACAACATTAGAAGGTAATGTTATCAACAACCAAACCAATGAAGGGAAAGCTTGAAATATTCATCCGATGTAAACTTAGACCTGTGGGAACAATATAGAAGATGATGAACAATGATGTATGTCACAGGTGTGACATGTTAAGTCACACCTGTGAGACCTTCTCACCAGAGTGATTTAACATGTCAGGCCCGTGAGGTATTTTGATTTTAATCTGTAATTGTCAAGTAATATATAGAGTTTCACTTGTAATTTGAGTTGAAATTCTTTTCTAATGTGCTGGATCGAAATTTTGGAATTTCAAAATTAAAATTATATGACTTATAAGAAAAAATAAATAATGGCATGAGTCATGGCTGTAACTATTTAAGTCATAGGTGTGAAACAATATTGTATGTAAGTCACACCCGTGAGACCTGCAAGTCACGCCTGTGACTATTTAAATTACAAGCATGAACCAAGAGAGTAGAAAAGGGAGAACAATCCAGCTGTTAATGAAATGGATAGTGGGATAGAATTTAGTGGTCGTTCATCCCATTCGTCCTTATTATATATATACTTAGTGATTTGTTTTACAGATTAAGGTCATCTTTATTTTCACTTTGGTTTCTATTTTCTGCTTTTGTTTTAGAGTTCAACACTTTCTGTTTTTAGTTGAATTTTTCCGATTTTTAAAATTTATGAAAATCATAAAAACTATTTTAATTTGTATTTTATAATTACCGTAAAATTTAGTTTTAAAAAATTAAAACATTATTTAATTTAATAATTATTTAATAAATTTACTTTAAGTTCAAAATATCTTGAAATATGTAATAACTAAAATCAAGATTAATTTATAAATAATTTTTATTTATTAATTATTTATTTGAATAAAATGTAATATAACTTTTAATAATAGTTATTAATAAAAAATATAAATAAAATAAAATCAAACAGTACCTATAAAATTATGAATGAGATAGTCTTTAAAAAAAGTTGAAATTATTTTCCAATACTATAATAACTGGGTTTCCTGTAGGTTGTCGACAATTTTTTCCAACGTAGTCAACCATGTATGGCGTTAAAACAGGCAACTAATTCATAATCTCGAGGGGATTTCTTATTCCACGCTCACGCTATTTATACATAGAAGTAGAAAACGAAACTGCAAAGAGGCAAGTTTGCATTTACTGTGGAGTATAAAGAGAATGTTCACCAAGAAAGAAAGAACCCCTGATCGTACTGTTTGGAAGCCATCGACAAAAAAGCAGGATTTTTCGGTAGCATTAGTTCTGTTTGATGAGTCTTGGCCATGGCCATCCACATTGAGTACATGGAGTTTAGGAAACCAAGATCCTGCAGGCCAAAAAGAATCGCTTGAAATATCAGAAACCATGAGGATTGGTGCTAATTTGAGGAATATGCGTACGTATAGCGAACAAGATTTGGCAGAGGAAAGAAAACTCGGTGTGTCCACCGAACTAACGTTGTTTCATGATACCTCCACCACCGTGAAAATCGTTGATCAGAATCCGGAGTTTCACAACCCAGAAGAAGTAGAAAGAGAAAGTGTAGAGAAGAGGCAACTTCACATTAATAGTTCGATGCCTTCTTGGAACTGTAAGAGGTCAAGAACAAACCCTCCCACTGCCTTCAAGCCAACACCAAATAAGGAAGTTTCAGTGGCATTAGTTTTGCTTGATGAATCTTGGTCATGGCGGTGCATGGCTAATACTTGCAGTCCAAGAAACCAAGAACCTGCTGGTCCAACAGAGTCTCTTGCCGAAAACAAAAGGATTGCTGCAAATTTGAGGAAGATACGTACGTACAGCGACCGAGAGTTGATAGAGGAAAGCATCCATGGCGTGTCCACCCAACCAACGTTGTATCTTGATCCTTGAAAAATTAAGAAGCTTGCGAGGAGTGAGTGGAGTAATGTGGGTCCCTTAAGCAGAATCTTGGTTGGAAAAGTAAAAAGTGGAGAAACACGTTCTATCGTTGTTGAAAGAGGATGATATTAAGCAAACTGAAAGTGGTGAGATTGGGATACTAACTAGTTAATGCAAGATGGAGCAACAGAGCTTGTGAGGAGGAGGAGACAACAATGGAGTTCACTTTCTAAATCAGTGTTTTTGAGTGGGGTTGTAAAGGAGACGTATTAATTAGATTGTTTTTGTTTCTTTGGAATTTACACTAATACTAGAGCTCCGTGCCTGGGAATTAGGTAGACGGCTCATTATCCTTTATACTGATGTTGTTAATACTTCTTTTAGTACATATCGTTGTCAAGTCTACATGTTGTATAGCAGCCATCGAAGTTGCTTGAAACTACTGTGCATAGAAGATTAGAATTATAGTTAGTCAGCAAGGGAGTAGGCACATAGATATCTATTGCTATAACCCCTTCTTTTTATATTTGATAAGAAAATCGTTAATAAAATGAAACTATAAGGAGAAAACAAGAAGATGAATTCTTTACATAGTTTTGAGAATACTGTGGTAAATATTGCAAATATTTGAGAATACCTTCAATATCCAGATTTTGGGTTAAATCAAAACCTTTTTTTAAATAACTCCAACATCTCAACTGTTGTGTATTCGTATTTCTCCCATATTTGGCACATCAAACTGTCTATCAAAATTTAAACATCTTTTAGTGTTAGAAACAATTGGACTGCTTCCGTCAGAAATAGGATTGAATTTTTGAAACTCAATACCTTCAAATGTTCGGAAGACATAAACCAGATTCTTTCCTTAATTAACAATAATAACAACAATAATAACACTCTGGTGAACTAGGATTCCAGCTTTACAAGAGTTAAGAAAGAGACATCAATTATATGAAATCTTCCCCTTATATTTTATATTTTTTCCCTTAAATGTACTTGAAAAATTCATAAATTAATTAGCTAGACTTAAACTTGACAATTTAAGTAAAAATCGAGTTCAAATATATAAAAAATAGGGCAAATAATGACATTTCTTGTAGTTTTCTTCCTTTCATTAGAACTACTTAACATTTTTTTAAAAAACTCTTTAAATTTAATAAAACATTTCATTAGCTTTCTTCTTTAAAAATGTTGATTCATGACAAACATCACGAATTTTCAATACACAGAAATCCATAACATCGGAGAATAATTGAAAATTAACAAATTAAAATGATACTATATATGAAATAAATTACTTTATTGATGTATTATGTTTAAATATTATTATTTATAATAAAAAGTAAAACAAAATTGAGTATATAATGTTAATTTAACTTATCATATTTTGTTAATAACTAATAATATATTTATTAGTTTGTTAAGAAAAATTAATTAACATGTCATTAAATTTTTATTTATCATATAATCAACTAATAAAAAATAAGATTGATTTCTCATATTTTGTTTATAATTTTTACCATCATTAATAATTAATTTGATATAATTTTAATATTAAAAATAAAATTTAAAAACTATTATTGTTTTATCAATATATTATATTTTTCATATCCTTACTTATTTTAATCACTATAACTAATTTCAATGTATAATTTTAATTCACTAATAAACATTAATTATCATATTTTATTAATAAGTAACAATATGATTATTAATTTTATATGATAATAAATTACATAATAAAATACATTATTATTCATTAAGTAAATAGACTAATAAATATGATGATAAAATTTTATGTTTTATTTATAAATCATGTTTTAAAATATACAAAACTTATTGTTAATTTATTAATCAATAATTATTGATTAAATTCTTGTCATATTATACTAGTATACGTAGTTTTAAGAATGACTATTGATCTATGAGACTCAATATTAGCATTAGTGTTCATTAATTTTCATATTTTACTAATTTGTTGGATTTAGTGGTAATACTAATTAATTTTTTTCATCATATTGACTTGCTAAACTAAATGTCTCTTCTTTCATGAGAACTTATTGCAAGTGCTAAACGATTATTATTGTTATAAAATATTTATAATGCTATAAATTCTATAACAATGGGATTTCTGTAAGAATTTACGAATAATACAATGTAGACTTTTTGTTTCACATAATTCACGTAATTATTTTTTTCATGTTTATTTGTGATTCTTTGATTCTTTTAGATCTACCTTCTAAGAATAATTTTAAAATTTTAAAATTTTATTGAATAATAAAATGAAAATTTTATTATTTATTAATATTATTATAATAATAAACTTAATTTATTATAACATTAAGTTAATTTTCCTATCATTATTAATAAAATATGATAAATATTTATTATTAATCAATAAAATATGAATTATTATAAAATAAAAATCAGTTAAATTAATTATTAATTATATATAAAATATAAATGATAAAGAAATAATCATTTATTAGTATTTTTATATAGAAATTTCAATAAAAACTTAACTTATTATTATATAAATTAATAAATATATGATTAATATATTAATTGTATGTCACTAACGAATATATTTGGATAATTTCCCAATACCCCCATTTTTTCAGTTTGGTTTGTTTATATGGACAAATTTTAAATTGTGTGTATCCCATCAATATTTTTAATAAAGAAAATTAACAAAAGAAGGGTCTAGGATAATTTTGCGTTTGAATGAGGGATGATCGAGCGACTTTTAAACTATAAAAGGTTTTGGTAGAAAGGAGAAAATCACATGGAAGTCAAATCTTTTTACCCTAAAAATTGACAATCATTTCAAAATTTTAAGGCTTGACCACGAAGTGTTATGATCCGTAGGCCTCAAAGTTGGGTGGCTGAGTTTGGTCCGAGTACAAGGACTTTGCAAGGTCTGGATGAAGCCCGTCGAGCTATGACCTGATCTGCCATCAAGCTCCTGAAATGCAGTACTAGAAAATGCATTTTGGAAAGGACCAAGAAGCGTACGTGAGGAAGACACTCTGAAACAAGTAGCTAATACATGAAATTCGCTTGCCCTTAGTGAAAGACAAAAAGATTGATTCAGACAATTGAAAACAAGGCAAAGAAACAACAGCAAGCCGAATTCATTACAAGAAACCTAGTGTTATTTAATTGTTTCCAAGGTCAAGCCAGTGCTATCTAAGGAAAGGTTATGTTACAGCAGCTGAAACATTGCACATCAATTATGGGATTTTCATAACAAACATTAGTGATGTGTTGTGACTTTACCAATCACAAAGCTGTTCTGTCTTTGATGCATTGATAAATAATTATGCGCAAGTGTACAGCAATATGTAAAGAATTGCAATTACCATGACACGGATCCTTAGGTTGGAATATAAGCATATTTGGCAAGGTAGGTAGGTTAGTTGTATTTAGAGGGTCAATTTAACACCTACTAAATGTCATATGGGGTAGCTTGTAACTTGGGACTTCTTTGTGCTTAGTTAGTTTATATATATGCACTTCTTTTCCTTTTTTTGTAAATATTTCATCACCTAAAGGCTAGCTACAAACTACTTTGAATATCTTAATGATTACAAAATTGATTTTAGATGTCAGAGTTCCTATGTTTGTCTGCGACAATATTATTCCCAAAAATATTAACCACATCAAGCTTTAATTCATTTCCAGAAAGAAAAGGAGATAGACTGAGACATGGCTAGGTTGACGTAGGAGTTGCTTATTACGTAATAGCTTCTATCAAGGATAAATCCATACCTAATTGGTAACAAAAAGTATTGACTTTATATATAAAAGGCAAATATATCTACATATAACACAGCTACATACTGGTTTAGTAACAAAGGGTAGTCTTAAGTTCACCTTTTCGGCAATCACACTAATACAAGCTATTTGCTGCAATGTCACTTTCCGAATTCCAAAAGTCGCGTAGAGAATAGTCCGCACAAGTTAAAATTGGCCCCGGCCATTGTATCTTCGGCTTGGGGACTACCCACGTTATATACTAGATGTTTGACATGATCAGCTTGTCTTGTCCTTTATTAAAGGTCAAACAACGTTCTAATTGGAGAAGATTGGTCTTTTTCACATTTCAGTTTCGTATTTCATACAAGCTATCTACAACTAACTCGTTTTAATAATCATTTACAGTTTAGGTTAGTCCCTTCACTCCTTGTCACTGTCCTTTGTCTCACTTGTTCATCTTTCTTTTTTCCCCCCCTTACCCTTCTCCTTCCTCCCAATGAAGTTAAACTTTATGCACTGATAAATGTTCCATAAAATTAAGATTCAAATTGTTTAGGGGATTGCTTCTATAACTAAATCAATTTGGTTTTACTAATAATATTCTTTTGTGTTTTTGGCATAAGCATTAAGCAGCAACCTATAAAATTTGATATAGCGGAAAGTTCTGCCTGCCAATTCAGATGTAGTACCATGATTTTTGTGGTCACATCCTTCAATATTTTTGGGGAAGGTATCGATCATTAAATGAAAAAGAAAAAAAGGAAGAATATGCAAGCTACATACAGTCTTCATAAATGGAGAGTATGAAAAAGAAAAAGATTTACATTAAAAATTTTCAGTTTGACATCAGTACATCTGGCAAGCTCAATTCACATGATTTCTGTAAACATACATTGTATTGTTCTCCGTCACCTAATATAATGACTTCGAAGCTTGTCGTTGATTAAGATATTGACCATGGTTGAGAAGATGCTTGGCTGCAACAGATATTAGTGGTTGCAAATTAGCTTGAGAAATTCAAGAACTAAGTATATTCGTCCCAGTTAATTTTAAGCTTATAGTGAAAAGAACGGCGTGAAGTGAACTTACTCAATGATATCCTTCCACAGATTTTCACTTGCCTCATCGTCCATCAAATCTCCCCAGGCTTCAAAGGTAGTAGAAGTTGAAGAGTGGTTAGAAATATCATTTGGGTTAATCTTGTCGTCCATTTGGTTCACTGTTGAGCACTCAGGTGAGGCTGGAACCAAAGGAGGAAGATGAGTTGGTTGTGGAACAGCAAATGATGTTCCATACTGATTGTTGCTGTTGGCGTAAACTTTTGTGTCCTTCATGGAATGACAGTCGCTAAAAAGGGTTTGAGGAGTGATTTCTAAGTTTTGGGTGTTATTGGACTGAATATGGCCGATGTCTTTCGTTTCCAAACCAGTCTGACCACTGCTAAGAAGTCCCTCGGCTTGCAATCTAAGGTACTCATGCAGCTGATTGTCGCGAAAATTTGGTCCCAGGAAGTTGAGAGCGTCCAGGTTGGAAGGCGGACTCGAGCTCAAAACTTGCAGTATATTATGCAACATATGGAGTCTGGCAAGTTGTGTGGCATCTGGCTGTAATCTGAGTGCGTTTTCCCAAGGATTATTTATGAGATTGCTGAAATTAGCAGCAGCCAGCAACTGAGGTAGGTTGGCAAGAATGTTAAGGTCCGTCCTTTTCCTGTGAGTTACTGGATCGATTCCCATTTGGAGAAGTTTTTTCTTTAGATGTGTGTTCCAAAAGTTCTTGATTTCGTTATCAGTCCTGCCGGGAAGATTCTGTGCTATAGCCGACCACCTGCAAGTGAAAGCCAAAACAAAGAGTTTAGTATCATATAATATTCAATTCACTCATAACTTTCACATAACTTTGTAGGGTATTCCTTACGAGTGGCTGCAAAATTGTAAGTTTATAACTATATATATAGCGTACTACCGCAGTACTACCCCCCTATGAAGTTCTTTAGATAAAAGTTAATATATGTTGATCAAGGAGGAAATTGAAAATCAACTTAAACGAAGTATCATTATTACTTGTTTCCAAGAACCGCGTGGAGGTTGATGATAATTTGCTCTTCTTCGTCCGAGAACTTGCCTCTCTTAATATCAGGCCTCAGATAATTAGTCCACCGAAGCCTACAACTCTTACCACACCTGTTGAGACCAGCAAGCGCCGGAAGTGCTCTCCAACTTCCATGACCGTGTTTCTGAATGTAATCGATTAGCTTCTGGTCTTCTTCTGGCGTCCATGGTCCTTTCTTCGGTACATTTTCATCTTGAGTTGTTGATTTCATCATCTGCTGCATCCTGAAACACAGAAAAAACTACTAACAAGTTAAAACATTTGAACAAATACAAAACATATGACTGTCCTTCAGGTCCATTAAATGAGTTGTTTTAGTTGAGGAAATGAAGTGGTTTCTAACCTGTGCGCAATACACTTTAAGCAGCTGAGAAAGATAGGGTAGGGAGGGGATTGATGCTGGAAGACAAAGGGGAGGATCAATGCTGGTTTATATAGAGTGATCATGTCTGAGGATAGACAGCCGAACGTGGTGTGCCATGCAAGCTTTTCTTGTCGACATGTTCTCTATGTTACAATGGGAAATTCCAAGCATGCCCTAATAGCTTCCAAATTTAGGCTAGTAAAAACAGAAGTCAGGATTTGTAATTGAGCTTTACCATAAACAATTTTACAACGTTATACCAAATTATAAAATGTTTAGAAAGTGTTCACGCCTAATTGAAAATTGTCGCCAATTATTGGTATAAAACATTAAGATTAGTTGCTTTCCTTTCTTCAACTCTATCTAATTAATTGTTCATTTTCAACTTTCTAAATTGATATCAAGATAATTTCGATGGACCTGATTCTCTTATTTTCCTTCATTCCTCTCCTCACAATTTGTTAAATGTTTTTTGTTTGTAGTAACTAGGTTTTGTTTGAAGTAATGGCTGCAATTTTATTTCCTTTCTGATTTTAAAATTTGCTCATAACCTGCCTCCTTTCTGGAAGGAAATGGAAGGAAACGTATCCTAATTTTTCAAAGGGCCATGCAAGTCAACAGGAGCAGGTCTATCCATCTATCTATTTCATGATCATCATAATCCCTGCGACATAACTTGTTAAGGATTGATCATTATTTTAACATATTCCTCCGATGAAATTACTGTGTTTTCTATTTACATATATTTGCTGCTTTGAGGGTATTTTAGTAACCATGCTAACCACTTACATAAAGTAATTAATTAAACCTAAAATATGACATTCACTTGTTGAAGAAGGCACATAATAAGCTGCGTAGATTGCCTTGTTTCAGTATAGTTTACGCTACAAAGGAACACACAAGCAATGTAAGTTATTACCAATACTCGGGTTAGGTTAGAGTACGTGGCATATACCCAAATGGATGATATGACTATTTTTCTTTGATCGCAGAAAGAAGGAACCTCAAGATCAAAACTATTTAATCAATTAATTCTTTAGAATTGGGGTTTAAGAGGGACTCGGTAGAAGATGGCACGCAAAAGCATCCGGTCTTCTGATGGGACCTACTAAAGCCTAACGCAATTTTAACGACTTCATATTTTAAGGTTTGTCTTTGTATATCTAAGTTCAAGGTGTTACGACTTACAATGGAATCAAGTGGCGTATATATATACATGTATATATAGAAACAGATTTTTCTTAATGACGTAAGAAACTTATGGTTCTCAAGCAAGAAAATTTGTATTTTCATATAGCACCGATTTGAACTTAAATATTGTTTCCACTCAGTCTGTGAAACATAATTTAGTTGTGGTCACTGATTGAACTTTCAAGATAAACCATTTTTTATATAACATTAAAAACTTGATACATTGTACATGATTTAGCTAGTTTTAGGCTATTATAGAATTGAAATAGAGTACGATCTTAGGTTTTACTTTAATAATTCAAACATCTGGGATTGAAATGTCTTAATAAAAAGTTCGGGTATATTATAAAGTAATATATATGTCTAATTAATTATTATACATCCGTATATACTAATCACAAAATTAGATGACTAATAAGATAGGTGGAATTGAAAATACAATAATTAAAAAAACTGTATAAAGATCATATATATATATAATTTCCCCATTTGAATTCTTTTCGATGTTTCGAACCGAAATTATCCTTTTCTCCCTTTAAAACCTTATATATTAAAGTGCAGAAAGTATAAGGTTTTAAAGGGTTTCGGTTCGAAACATCGAAAACAATTCAAATGGGAAAAATTATATATATATATATACTTTTTATTTTAATGTTATAATTGTTTTTAGATCATTGTAATTAGCGTCGTATATCTAGGTTAGCTAGGTATTATAGTATGTTATAATATTTAACAGATACCCTTGTCATGTTTTAAATGATGCAAGAAATCCATGGCTTTCAACCAATAAAGATAGGACTCATATGAAAATGAAAATTTACATTTTCTAATAGCTTTAAGACAATTAAGGTTTTTATCTTTATTTCTTATCAGGAAATCCTTCCCTTGAAAAGTGCCTCCGCCCCTGAATGTAGCCATCCCTTGCATGACAAACCAAGTAACCATCATGAATCAAATAAAAGGTAGTTCATTGGGTATGTCTTTTTAGTCTAGAAGTGTTAATTCAAATCCAGCTCGTGACAAGCAAATTTTTTTCCCTAAGAAATGAGGGTATTTTTCGATCAAAATGATGCTCTTGCACATGACTAAATGAAGAGCGAAAATAACAATTTAACTTAATCAAAATATAATTTCTATAGTAGTTATGCGATAATTTAAAATTCTGAGACAAATAATTTTATATGAAATTAAAAATTTAAATATGCAGTAGACAAATTTAATTATGATATATAAATTCTCTTTTATTTCTTCTATAATTTATTTATCTTTTATTCCAAATTTAAGATAAGTTAATAGGAGGCTAAAATTGACAATCGATTCTTTGAAATAGTTTTAAAATGTTAGAATGATTCAATAATTTTATATTTTCACAATTATTGTAATGATTTTAATGTTTCAGAATCTATTAGATAGTCTTGACCTTAAAATCTATATTTGCCTTTTTTTAACTTAATATTTGTATACCATTTGTAAAATCAAGTTTTGTTCATTTTATATAAACAATTAACAACCTAATCTAAAAGGGAAAGAAAAATCGACGAAGCCTTGTATCCTTATCAACATATTTTAAATTCTAATATAGCTTCTTCTTCCTTTTCTACTATGTTCAAGATATCCTTAATCTGATTCCAAATCATAGCAAAGATTTAGGCTAGACTATTTGTCTTGAATGAGTTCTTATACTATGCTTAAAATGATACATTAAGACCTTGATTATAAGGATTTGTTTGCGTCAAGTTGTTGGAATTAGAATTAGAATTGAAATTGAAATTGAAATTCTAATTTTAATTTTAATTATTGCAAAACTTGAGTTACAATTTCAATATGGGATTCACTAAGTTTACTATAAATTAATGAAGATTAAACTAATTAGAATTTGAATTCCTCAACTTTAGCTTAAGAATTAGTAAAAATAACTGTCTAATTTTTTTCAGTTGCTGAATTTAATAATTTTTTTCATACAAAGTTGATGATTAGAACTAATAACCTTAATGCTAATATAAATTTAAAATACGAGCTTGTCAAACAAAACTTAACAAAAACTTAAAAAGTTCAAACTTCTTTTGTTTGACTACCTTATCGATTATGCCTTTTCTCGCTTATAAAACTATTCACAATCTTAAGATAATGTGTTCTTATATTTCTCTGTATACAGTCGTCCCTGTACGCTTGACAACCTAGTTTAATATTCAGTATATAATCTACTTTGAGTGGGCTACAAACTAGATGACACTAGATAGTACCGTATTTTAGATATACGGTGTTCAACGTGCTTCAATTGATACGAAACATATAGCTCATAACATCCTTCTTTTTTTCTATCAAGAATAAAGGCTCGAAGCGAAGACTACAAACCCTAATTAGACTACTGAAAAAGTTTTGAGTGTTTCATTCTCATAAATATTTCTAGAAACTGTTATGATTCTAATTAATAATTATAATGTTTAATATATATCGTATTTGGTTGCTTGTGTACGCCACCCACCACAACCAGATTTCAGAACGTCGAATCAAAGATGATGATCAATAAAAGAGTCGATATTATATGTATCTTCCTTCTTCCCCCAAGAGATCTGTTGTTCTGACTGTGTCAAGTGAAAATTGTACCTGAGAAACAAATTATAAATATAAATGTGTAACATGAAACAATCTGAACAGCCGCCTGTCAATCGTACCAAATTGGATTCTATTATATCATCAACATGTACCGGAAATGTTGTAACGGTAATTGTCAATTGTAGGTCATGCACATTTTGTAATCATATACTAACTAATAATACAATCTTCAACTAATCTTAAGTGTCTCCATTGCACAGTTGATCTTCCTCTCACCCAACAATCATTTTAATATAGGGGAACTGACTTGTCTTCTATGTATAGATTATGCCAACTTCTTTGTTTTCTCCTCACTCTCTTTTAACTCATCAGCTAGCTAGAGTTAGACCTTGAAATAGCTAGAAGTTTTCTTTTCCCTCTCTGGTCATTACTTACGCATATTAAGCTTATGAGTCCAAATAACTCATCTTTTTTGGTGATTAAGATGAGTGGAATGCCCGAGCCGACGTTGTATCCTTTGCATGCATCATACTAGTTTTTACCATTCAACAATTTGAGATATTCACGAAAGAGAAACAAGTATTCATATTTATGGTCAAAGATTGAGCAATATTGTTTGCTACCAAATTTGAGAAAGATAAAGAACTTCTTATCGTATTAAATTGCCACTATCGTTATTACATGCATCATCTGTGATATAATCTGCATGTTTAATATGGCTTATCGTTTCTTAATTGGTTTCTCATGTTATAATGAAATGAAAGTTGAAATTACAGTTATTTGTATTAATTTAACGAGCACAAACGGAGATGGTGGGATGGTTCGTGTACTTAACAAGTCTGACTATTTATTTTTGCTTGTTTCGTAGAAGCTGCATTCTCGAGAGTCGCTAGCTAGAGGCTGAAATCGTAGACAAATGTTATATGAATGCATTATCAGACCTATTATCTACATTAAATAGTAGTAAAAAGAAAAAAAGTACTCATTTTACATAAGTGGGCATGTAGAAGCTGCAATCCTGACGTTCAAATTTCCTTGTTTATGCAGTTAATCTTTCAAACCCAAATTGGTAAATTTAAGTTTCACACTTTTAATAATTAAGTTCAGATTAACAATAAATAACGATTCGTGTACCACAGATACTAAGGTATTAGAGGGACTTCTATCATTTTAATTAATGTACTTATCGTAATTGTTTGTTCTGAAATTAGTCATGCGACGGAATTTACACAGAAATAGATATATACTTTTTCCAAGGATCATAAAACTGTCAACATAGAGGAATATAGACATAGTGAGAAGATAGTTGCTAATACAAGTAATTTAATTATTTGAATAGGTGCAACTTGTATTTTATGGATTGAGTGATCGCCAAGCTGATTACGTCTTTTTTTATTTCTTTCCATATTCAAGGAAATTATCACTATCACATTCGCTATAGCACCAACAAGGAGGGCTAGCGTAACTATTGGAAGTCCTCTGTTAAAAAAAAAAAGAGGTATGCACTTTGAAATTGTCAATTAAACTAAATTTGGAACCCCACATTATTTGGATATAGGAATAGAGGACGTCAATGGGAATCTCTTGAGGGTCGTCCTCGTATTATTGCTTTCCCGTTACGTGTGAAGATGTTTCAACTAATTTTCTTACCCTTGGAAATAAATCAACCTCTCTACTTAATTATATATTTTCTATATATGTAGTTATTTCTATATAAAAGCCTAAGCCTATACTGTCTTGCATGCGTCTCAATGTTGTGCTGCGTTTTGCCTTGACGTATTAAGAAGAATTAATTCAAAAAGGGAACTTGTAACCTTTGTGTCCCTTTTTTTTTCTAGAGTTAAATAAATTTAGTGAAATGATATATGAAAAATCCGAAGAATGTAATTCCACAATATATATATTCTATCGTAGTTGCTTTAAATTGAATATGATAGCTACTTATAAAAAAACAACTAAATCAACAACTATAAATTTCTTATAATTTAATTACAAGCAGAAAAACTTAACATGCAACAAATAAATTAACATGCAAAATTTGTTAACTTGATTCGACACACACAGCTTATGTCTAAGGAGCCTCACCCAGATTAATCAACTTTCACACAAATACAATAATCTTGCACAAGATTTTATTGAGTCGACACCACTTACCGGCTCCTTGACGCTACCTACTCGTACTCATACTCTATGAAATTATTTCACACCCAATAGCACAATTACTTCATGCTAATCTTGATATAGAATTTTTGAAACAACAAATGATAATAAAGATAAAAATAATATCTCAAGTAATTAAATCAATAATAACATAAACAAAGAAACGCTTCAGTCAAAAGACACTCCCCTATATGTGCAGTCTCGTTAAATCGAAATCATGACAAGTTGTCCAACAAAAATCTACTGTGAATCTTTTGAACTAATCATCGAAGAAACCCACTTACAACAACTTTAATACTCATCAATCGAGCATGTAATTCATCCCAAAAACATACCAACAACGCAGCTTCCAATATTGATGGATAGATCACATAATTGTTCACCCAAGTATAAAGAAAATGTAGCTGCAACCAATAATCAATCGGCTGCATATTTTTCCATAATAAAACATATTTATCTTATCTTTAATAAAAAATGTTTATCTCTAATAAATCTTATCTTCTTTAGGATTCTATTTTATGTAGTATTCCTTCATTCCATGCCATCTTAATTTTCAAAAATACTACGTTATCCAAAATAGTGGAATCCTATACCAAGTCAACTTCTTACAATAAAAGATATACCTAATATATCAAAATACGAATAATCTAGTGTATGGTAAGTAATATACAATAATGTCTTATATTACTTATGTACTAATAAACAGAATGTAATGACAAGATTTTTGTAATTTGCAAAATTTTTATTTTTTAAAGAGGATATCTTTAGACGAAATACAATTTTTTTATCATTAAAAATATAAAAACATTGATAATATTACAACATTAAATGATTCAAAAAGTTTATTTGAAAGTCTTATTTTAAAAGTTACTATAAATAGAAGGATGATTCTGACTGTAAAATATCTCAAATATCTCACTTCGAGATGAGAAATTTTTCAAAAATATATAGATAATGGTACCGCTATTTCGATTCGTCTCTAATGAAGCATTGCAGGTAAGTCTCCAAATTTCAATTTACAACCTTTATTTGTCCGTCAATTTAGGGATAATAAGAACTATTGAACATTAATATGATGCCAATAATTTCGAATAGTTCCTTCCATAATGAACTGGAAAAAGGCTTTATCGTGATTACTGACTATTAATTTGGGTGTACTATATGGACGATAAATTATCACCAAAAATTGAGCTGCCAAATTATTGGTAGTGGACTTAATTGGAAGGCTAATGAAGTATACATATTTGGTAAGGTGATCTACCATAAACCATATTACTGTATGTCTATAGGAAGTAGGAAGTTTAGTAATAAAATCCATAGAAATATCTTCCCTAACATTAGTAGGGGTTGGTAAAGGCTGTAAAAGATCATAGGTTTCTATAGAAGATACTTATTTTGCTGACATGAAACACATTGTGACATGAATGATTTTTTATCTTTGTATAATGTAGGCTAAGAGAACAAAGCATTGAGGCGAGCTATTCCTGCTTAATCTTATAATGCCAGCTGATGGAGTAAAATAAAACTCAAAAAGAAAAGAGGACCATAAATCATCCACATCAGGTTTTAAAACCTAATCTTTATAGTATAAATCCATTAAGAAAATGATAATGTTGTTGTTGATTATTGGACTGCAATGTTTTGATTAAATCTTTTTCCTTTGAGTGTGAAATTGGTGGAGGTGATCTAAGATGGATGGAAATCGAGAAGCAAAGGCAGCATAGAGAGATTCAGAGTTGGACTAACAACAGTATAGTGCATCAGCCACCGTGTTAATATATTTCAAAATCTTAATCCAATAGCTTACATACCCATTTCTGTTGTTCTGGTGTTTTTATTCTTAGATTAATTTATTAATCATAAAGGCATGACCCATATTACTTGGGTTGATTTAATATAAAGTGGGCCCAAGATAATGGTTGTTAGGCTTGTAGAGAATATTAGAGTCACTAGGGTTTTATTATAATTAATAAAAGCACTTCCTCTCCCTTCATACAAGTTAACAGTTACCAAAACAAAAGATACGTTCTTACACTATTGGAAAAGAATGAAGAAAAGAGAAGGAGAGAGTGGATAAATTATTTGCGTAGAGAAGGTGTTTTCATCCTAAAGTATTAAAGATCTATCACTGTAGACACATATATTAAACATGGACTAAGTTTTGTATTTCTTTTTCTCTCTTATAGCATGAATCCTAATTGAATGAGTTGAATCAATTGTGTTATAGATGATCTTGGGAGAATTCTAAATTTGAAATATTGTCCATAATATTATAGTCTAAATTTATATGTGGTATCAGAGCAAGATTATGATCCTTTGATTTGCATTAAAGTTAACCTTAGGATTCATGGTAGCCCTTAATATTGCTTAAGGTTATAGAATGCAATTAAAATTATTTTATTGCTTCCGCTATAATTTTTCTATTTAACGAGATCATAGCGACAGGACCTCATAAATATGCCTCATTATTAATTATATTCAAAGCGATTGGAGGTGTAAGGAAAGAAAGAATCTTTCGATTGTTATAAGTAGTGGACTAATCTCACTATGCATCCTAAAGACCCTCGTGGGACCATAATTGTGTTCATATATGTAGTTTGCTGGACATAGTGTTTTCTGTTTTGAAAACAAAAGGTTAAATAAAAGGTCAATTACATTATGTTCGTAGGGCCTACCATCGAAAAGCTTTAGGTTTTTAGTTGTAAAGCATAAGTTATTGGGGTTGAAATGTGTGGAAATCATGATTTTTGTGTTGATAAATCAAAAAGGGTGAATATGTATGTAATTAATTACGTTTTGGTCCTTATGGTTTTGGATCATTAAAATCTGGTAATAAATTAATATGCATGTTAAAGCTTGTTAGTTTTGGACTTTACGGAATGATCTTTCAACATTATAGTTTAATTTCCAAATTTATTTCTACTTAATTAAATGTTTACTGTATAGAAAGTTTGTTAGTCACCAAAGTGACCTTTTAAAAAAAATTTAGACATTTAATTATGCATTCTTTTAATCATTCATGTTATATGATGCAAATAAATGACATAAAAGATGAACTAAACAATGGAGATTATTGATTACAATGCTAAGAGATTACCTAAAGGTGGATCATTGCTTATAATTAATAATATTAGAGAGACTTATCAACATACTCGGTGAATATGTTTATATGTCCAAAGATAAAATGCATGTTAGCTTGAGTATGATTGACTATCTATATTAAAGTTTGTATATAGCGCCATTATGGATTAAAGATATGTATTTAAGTACCAAACAAAGGTGAAATATATAAATTAAAGTTTATTATTGTCTGAATCCGTTAATTGTACTCAAAACATGAATGTGTGAGTTTGTATTATATTTGCAGCCCTTAATAATTTGTTAGCTATGGGCAATGGTCTGATCAAGTTCAATGGGCTAAACTATGCGGATTGGTGTGAGCAAATTCAATTTCAATTGGGCATTATGGATAAGGACCTAGCATTAGTTGCTGAGAAGCCAGCAAGCATTATTGAGACTAGTATAAAGTCAAAAAGACATATTTTGAGACTTGTGAAAAGTCTAATAGGCTGAGTCTAAACTTGATGTAATTGATAATAGCTTAAATGTTAAGCCATCAATTCCTAGTGCAGACAATGTAAAGTAATTCATGATGAAAATCAAGGAGTACTCATAATCAGAGGTAATTCATGAAGAAAATCAAGTACTCATAATCAGACATAGCTGATAAGTAACTTGATCAGTGAATTGACTAACAAGAAGTTTGATTAATGTCAACCTATCCATGATCACGTAACAAGCATGTCATATCTGGCTATAAAGTTGAAATCAATGGGTATGAATGTGATTGAATCCTTCCTAGTATAGTTCATTATCAACTCAATTCTTCCTAAATTTGGTCAGTTATAAGTAAATTATAACACTCTTAAGGAGAAATGAAACTTTCAAAAAATCAAGGCTATGTTGGTGTAGGAGGAAGGGAGATTAAAGAAAATGAAGGAACACTCTATTCATCTTATAGTACATAATGAAGCTAGCAACAAAAAGAGAAAGCCAAGAAAGAAGAACAATAAGAAGGACAAAGTCCCAATGAAGGTTAATGAGGGCCAAATCTATAAAGAATAGCGTTGTTTTTTCTACAAGAAATATGGTCACCTCAAGAAAGATTGCCTTAAAGAGAAAGGCTTGGTTCGAAAAGAAAGGTAAGTACTGTGTTTCAATATGTTTTGAGTCAAGTCTTATGAGGTACCCAATAATACCTGATGGTTAGATTTATGTGCAACTACTTATATGTCACATATTATGAAGGGATTCCTTTCAATCCAAACCATAGTTCCTATATATGGGTAACATAATGAATCCATGAATAGAAGGAATTAGGGCATATAGATTGATCTTAGACACTAGTTTTAGTCTAGATCTTAAAAAGTGTCTTTATGTTCCTAGATGTGCTAAAAATTTAGTTTATGTTAGTAAGTTGGATAAGATAGGTTTTAATTGAAATATTGGAAATGGTGTTTTTTCTTTATATGTTTTAATTGCAATGTTGGAAACTTTGTTTTTTCTTTATATAAACGACAGTACTCACTACAAAATGAAAAGGCTTTAGTGTCAAATTAAAACCGTTGCTATAGGTGTAAAGTTTGTTATTAAAACTTGTGATGACAGAAATTGACTCCATCACATTCCGTTACCGTCGGGGGTGTTGCTAAAGGTTTTGTGACATAATTCTCATGTCCGATGCTAGATAAACTCTCGTTATGCTTCGGAAAATTTTCCCGTTTTGGATTCTATACATTTAGTAACCATACAATGCGTCACTAGAATAGAATATATTTGTTGTGAAAGACATTTCCATTTTGCTAAAATAGTTGCTATAGCTAACATATAATTACGCAAAAACAAAGTTGTTATAAGAAAATCGCCTTTTGCAATAGATTTATCCGTTACAAAATTCAATGATATCTATGACAAAATATGGTTGCATGCTGAACATTATTGTTACAAAATATTATGTTTAGCAAGAAATTAATTTACTGTTACAAAATCATTTATTAGTAATGTTACAAGAATAAGTAACTAAATGATTAATTTTGTAATAAATTAAATTTTGTTACTAAAAATATTATCTTGTAACGAAACTTGCTAATACAAAAGGTTATTGTTAGAAGTTCTATATAGTGATTATATATTTTTTGTTGCAAATTAGAATATATTGTAATACAATATAATCATTGCAAAAAATCCAAACAATGTTAACAAAGTGTTATTTTTAACAATAAAATAAATCAATATCACAAAAACATATATGTAATAATGTAAGTTGTTATTGGTTAATACTGTCATTAAAAACATTATATTTAGTGTTAGAATATTTGTCATTGCAAAATATATGAATTAGTAATATTAAATTCTATTACTAGAAAATAGTAACTAAATATTTCGTTATGCAATGGCATATGGTTTATTAATAGAGGTAACAACTTACAATAAGAATATTATGATGGTAACAAAAGTTTTTCTGTTATTTTATTTCTAATAACGAATATTTTTTATCACAAATTGTAAAAATAATAATCTCGTACCTAAAAATATATATTTTTACCATAATTTACATAATAAAATATAAAAATAACATTAAGAAAAGAAATTGCATTAATATAAGTTCAACTTCGAGGAAAACTAAACATAACACTTGAATGTGAATCCTAATAAAGAGATCGAATAAGATGTTCATAGAAGCTATAATATCATCTAATTAACTAAAAACAAAACTGTTCAATAAGATAATAAACCAACTCCAGTGAGTGATGCAAGACTTTTCCTTTAAACATCTGCATCCGCATCCGCATCGTACAACAAAATAAATAAATAAATAAAAGTAATATGATAAGTAAAATTAATATTGATTATCTAAAAACAATAAAATAA
>JANZXP010000002.1:12025926-12052369 GCA_027576715.1 Erythroxylum flavicans
TGGTAAGTCTACTTTACATAACTACCAAAGGTAGTTAAGGTGTAGCATTTAAAAAACAAAAGAAGATAACGACATTTTCTTATTATAAGAGAAGAACAAAGACAACCTTCTGGAGAAAAAAAAAGCAATACAAGTTCCTTAACCGGTGGAAATTCTAACAATAATCCAAGTATGTGATTCTTTGTTTTTTATATGCATATGAAAAAATCCTGTGATTCACATGATTTTTGTGATTATGTTTTATCATGTTTAATTTTCTAACATTGGTATAAGAGAATAGTTTTTTTTATATATATGCATGCGTAAATCTTGATTTCCTTGCTAATTGTATGTTTCTGGTTTTGTTGCTGATAACATATATCGTGTTTCTTTTTTTTTTCTTTTTCGCATCTGTCTTGACTGTTGGAAAAAATGAGTGTTGAAAGTCTTCAACAGTGATAAATGCATGGTCTTCTACAATGAAACATTGTTCTTATGAAAACGAAGAAACTGGAGAGTTTTTCTGTTTTTTTGTGTATGTTTTTTTATGAATGGTCTTCAACAAGAAAACAAAAAAACACTGTGTTTTTTCATTTCTTCTCCCTCTAGATGCTTTTATTTTCAAAAGCAAGAAAGGAAAAGTTATTAAAAAAAACGACATCAAAATGCAGAGAAGGAATCACAGGAAGAAGACAACTTCTTGAAAAGGCACGTGGCCTTTCATGTTTCAAATAGAAGACAATTTTTTGATTAAAAAAGCCAGTTCCATTAGATATTAGTTGTTTAGTTAAATATAAGTTGTTTAGTTAAAATTAAAAAAGGGGGTTTCATTAGATATTAGTTCCGGATTCTCCCCAGTTCGCGATCGCGACCGAGCCGCGATCGCGACAAAGGCTCAAAAATTAGCGATCGCGACCGGCCTAATTGGCCAGATTCGCGGCCGCGACTCGGTCGCGACCGCGAGACCCCGTAGTCCAGAAGACTCCCTTGCCGCACCGCCTCTTACCTTTTTCCTAATTATACTCTAATTAAATTTTTTATCAAATCCTTTATTCTTTGTTTATTGTTGATATGGAAAATTTTGAATTTAATAGTGGAGTGTTATTTTTATTTTTCCTATGAATTTTATTTAGTAGTAGAATTATTACTTAATTCTTTTATTGGAAATAATCCATTAATTGTTTAATTAATACTTAATTGTTTTTATTTAATCATGTTTGTTTTTAAATAATTTAATTATATGTCCGAAATTATTTTATGATCCCACCGCAAAATTTCCGTGTCTAGATTTTAATCAAATTTAAATGTTGTAATTCATTTTCTTTATTATTATTACTATTACAAATCAATTTCCAATTGGTGAAAAGTAGTCGCTATAAAATCCGTACGGAGACCGGGGCCAACAATTCAAGCATTGTGGTTGGGAAACTTTTTCTTACGGTTGGGTATTGTCGATAATATAGTTAGACCGCTAATAATTTATTGTGATAATTTCACGACTATTTTTCTCTAAAAATGACAATTATTCTAAGGGTGCTAAACACGTGGATTTGAAATACTTGTTTTTCAAAAAAGAAATGCAAAAACATAAAGTGTCAATTGAGTATATTGGAATGGTAGCGGATCCATTAACTAAACAAGTACCGCCTAAAATATTTACTGGTCATGTTGAAAAGATGAGCATTATAGATAAGTCCTTGTTAACATAAGATCATGTTACGTGTATATTTGGTTATTTGCTATTATTGTTTCGACACTTATGAATTCAATTAAAATTATGTTTTTGCTTATTTGTTAGTTATCACATTATGTTGTATACTTATATTTTTTATTGTAATGAAAATTATGTTTTAAGAAAATATTAAAGTTGAGAATTACAGCGTTTCATGATTACATTTATTTTGAGTTCAGTTGATTGTGTGATATATGGAAGGAATCATGTCTTTAAATGACTTGTAACTGTCATGATCCCATCATTTCAATTCATTCAAGTTTGATAACTTGATAGATTCAATATATAGTATACACTTATATTGTTGGATCATCGAGTCGTCATATGGGTCAAGTGAAAGATTGTTAGATTAATATAATAATCATAAAGGTGTGACTTATATTATGATTCTAATATAAGGTGGGCCCAAGATAATGATTATTGGGCTTGAAGAGAATATTAAAGTCACTATTGTTTTATTATAATTAATAAGAACCTTTCCCTCTCCCTTCATACAAGTTAATAGTTACCAAATAAAAGTTACGTTCTTGCACCATTGGAAAAGAATGAAGAAAAGATGAGAAAGTGGATAAATTCTTTGTGTAGAGAAGGTGTTTGCATCCAAAAGGATTAAAGATAGACACATATTAAACATGAACTAAGGTTAGTCTTTCTTTCTCTCTTATAGCATGAATCCTAATTGAATTAGTTGAATCAATTGTGTTATAGATAATCTTAGACTTGAAATATTGTACGGAATACTATTCTCTAAATTTACATATATGGCTTAAGCCATCAGTTCTTTCAAGCTTTTCTGATCTATATAAATTTGAAAATGACGCCACCTTTTTTAATTAGTCCCAGTTATAGTATACATGTTGGATTTTAGAATAAGAAACTAATTAAAAAATAGAGTAAAAAATAGGTAATGCAAGAGACAATTTATTGATAGATTACATTTTACGTTGATGATAAAGGCCTAAATATATAGGCAGTGAAATAATAAACTTAGTTGGTATTTCGGTAAAAATTAACCAAACAAATCAAAAGTTTAAATCCTAACAAATAACTTTATCTTAAAAGATAAAATAATTTTATCTTTAAACAAAGATCACATTTTTTACAACTTTAAATCATTCTCTAAGAATACATCTCTCTAGCATACACGGAGGAGGCTTGCATTCGTGGGGATATCTTCTTGCTAAAGAACGCGATCAGGTCAGGTGCTTGGCTTGTGAAAAAGTAACTCCAATGCCCAATCCAAAGGCATCCGCGGCAGCATCAAAAGAATGGGAAAAATCCTGCAGTCACAATATAGAAGTTAGATTTTCCTTTACTTTATTAAAAGCTATCTTTGCTGTATTTGACCATATAAACTCTTAACTGTTTTAATAGATCAGTGAGAGAAGCAGCAAGTGTGGCGTATTGTCACACAAAGCAGCCATAAAATCCTTGAGGTTCAGGAACCCACGTAACTATTTAAGAGAGCAAGGCCTTGGCCACTATAAAATCACCTAAATTTTGACACCATCACCGAAAATAATATGCCCCAAGTAGAAACTCTAAAACACACCTCTTGTCCGGAGTATACATGAGCTGTTCTCTCGAAACTGGACTGTTGTTCATCGACATGTGTATCGAGAGAGCAACAGATGTATCGACTGGCTAGCTAACTATGCCAGACATTTTGCTGTGGGAGTTATGTACTTTCATCATTCACCAATTGGGTGCCACCTTATCCTACTAGAGGATTTGTCGAGAATTTATTTCCCTAGACTAGTTGTGTAACTTTATTGTTCGGCTTTCTTCTTATAAAAACAAAAAACACATTTGTAAAGTTTAGTATAAAATGTGTTATCAGATAATAAAAGAAAAACTTACGGAGGGTGAATGCAAGTAGGACAGTAGAAAATCATACATACATAATTCGTTGAAAATTTAAAGTGTGCATTAATTAAGCCGAAAGGTATAACTAAGAATTCGTAATGCCATCAAACTTGTCTGTCTTTTGGTGCAACCCTGATTTAGTGATACCTTGAGCTTATATTGATTTTTGAAAGAAAAACTTAGCTCTATGTAACTTGTCCAATACTCGTTAGCTCTATGTAACTCGTCCACTAACTGATCATTAATAGGAATCGGATACTTATCCTTTATAGTTACTATAGTCAAGACCCGATAATCCACACAAAATTGCTAAATTCTATATTTCTTAACCAACAAAACTGGGGATGAGTAAGGGCTAGTGTTAGGAGTAATTACCCCTTCTTGAACCATTTCAGATATCATAAAAGTCATAGCATCCTTATGGGCACGGGGATATCTTTAATGTTTGACATTCACAAGGTAAAATAGGAAGCTAGTAATCATGAGGGCGTAAATATTTTCAAATTCAGAAAGTGAAGGTTGTGAATCTATAGGAAAAGTGAAAAAATCTAGAGTAGTGTCCAAATAAAACAGTTTAGGAGTAGAATGGGATCTAGGTTAATGGACACTTCATGAATGGTCTTTATAAAGTTAATTTCTACTATTCGACAAGCTTTTTTATTGGAGATTGAAGAGGGTAAGGTTTTACAATCACCTGTGATAGTGCTTAAGGAGTTTTGGTGATAAAATTTCATGGTCAGAATAGAGAAATCAGAGATGATAGGACCTAAATATCGCAACCAAAACAATATCAACACCTTTAATATGTAAAAGATAGAAAGTCAGAGTGAAATCATGAGTTTGTATAACAATATCTATATCTAAGCAATGTATAAAAGCACCACTGCTTACTATTACTGGAAATCTAGGCCGTGGAATAATGCAAAAGTTAAGAAATAAGGTGTGCCTAGGATGCATAATATTATGGGAGCTTCCGGAATCCACTAGATATGTCACCTTCTAGCCATTAATAAACCATGAAACCTTAAGGTTTTGGGAGATGGGGCTCCATCCAAGGTCGAGTCAGATAACTGAAAATGTATTGTATCGGTGTTGGGATCATGAGGGGATGGTTTAGATGGGGGTTCAATATCGATTAAGGAAAACCTTTTAGAGAGGGACATATTTGAAGGGTCAATATCATTAGGCATAAAAAACAAAAATTGTTTATTTTTACAACAAATTTTGTCATCATAATTAAGACATAGGCCATGAGTATGACGGTTTTGCATTTTTAATCGTGTCAGGGACTGAAAAATATTTGGTAGAAGAGGTTTAGAAAATAAAGGTTGAGAGGGAGGTGGGAATAACATGTTGCTTACATAGAGGAAGAGGTCTGGTAAAAGGAGGAAGTGGTGGTTTAGTGTCACTTGAGTTTATTCTCAATAAGCTTTGCAAGCCCTATCCCTTCGAAAGCAGGAATGAGTTTGGGATAAAACAACTAGGAGACTTTTTGGAGACATTCCGTAAACCCAATTAGTAAGTTTCTCAAACTCTGCTTGGTAAGCTACGACAATAGTGGTCTATTGCAGCTTAAAAAAACTCAGCATGATGATTAACATAATTAGATGGCCCAAACTGCAGCTTCAAAGCGCGAGAAAAAGATTCCTTAGTCAGATAGTTGCTTGTTATGGAACATCCATTTAACCCAGCTTAAAGCTTCTCCTTGCATATAAAAAGAGATGTTGATCTGGTGCAAACTAGTATAATGCAAACAAATATTCCGCATGTGTTCGGCCTAGGAAAACGGTAGAGAGTTTTTCCATAAGCCAGAAAACATAGCATTAATGGATTCCTGATTCTTAACTAGTCTTCAAATCCTCCTTCTGAGTCTGTGTTGCATCAAGTCTAGCAATGAGAGAAGCTATCGCAACCTTTAGAGTTGGGTTGGATTGGGATTGAGCTGGTTTGGGAGGCATGAAGGAAAGAACGAGAGCACCAAAGTGATAATATGATGATTTTGACCGCATAATATCCCACTTCAAGAGGGGAAATTCTGATTAGATATTTTTCTTAAGGTCCATGATGTTTTCACTACCCATAGACTCTTGCATTTTAGAAAATTGGAATTTACCTATTTCACTCGTAAGAATTCATCAGTAAAGAATAGTTTCTATAAATGCCTATAAAAAAAATTTTTATTCACCTTTTGTTGATTTTATTCTATCTGACAGACAAAGATGACTCCATCTGAATTTAACCTTGGAAGGTTAGATCAATCTCCAACCCAAAGAAAATTCTTCGTTCTTTATTTAATTATTTTAATAATTGATAGTGAAATTATGAAGCAATAATAGATTTGAAGACCATTAATCACAATTAAAATAAGTTAAAATCTTCTTATATGAGAGAGCTATTTGTTGTTCCAATTATCTTATTTACTTTCCGCCATCTACAGTAACAGAAAACGTTATCTATCGATAAGTTCAAAAAGATATAAGGACTTCCAAAGCCTTCATTAGAACCACGTCCTCTTAGTAACCATTGAAATGAACTAAAAAATGAATCAAGTTTTTGGTGATTTCTCTGAAAATATAAATAGAAAGTAGAATTAATTGACAATTCAGAAACAAACTTAATTAAATTCTTCCTAAATATTCGTAAAGTATGACTGAGACCTTATTCTTTTTACATATGGAAGTTAATCATCGGTAAATAATAAATTGAAAAGATTCATTTTTCTGCATTTGAGGTAAGATGTTAATGATAAATTAAAAATTTTCATTTTTCTTCTACATTTAGAGTGAAAGCAGAATTCATTGCAGTTGCTTATGATCTTGGAGATGATGACTGTGAGGATCTTCCTTTAGTTGTCATCAACAAGAGTGATTTATCTTTGGTTGTCTTTGCAAAAACTCTACCAAATTCTTTATTGAATCAATATTACAATATCTACAATAATAACAACAACAATAGCAACAATTCAATAAGCATCTTACTAAAACGTGAGATCTATAGAGGTCTAAAAATATGCAGCTTTATCCATAATTAATATAGAAGTTATTTCTAGTAGACATATTAAAAAAAGTTTTTGAAAACGGTTATAAAATTAAATTACATTACATTACATTAAATAAAATAAAATAATGTAATTTAAAGATAAAGATAAAGATAAAGATAAAGATAAAGATAAAGATAAAGACAAATATAAAGATAAGCAAACATTAATAAAGATAAATAAAGGAAAAGATAAAAGTAAGTAAATAAATAAATCGACGAGAAAGAAAACAAATAAGTTAATAAAACAAATAAGCAATGGAAAGAGGAAAAATGGGGCTAGTGAGACAAAAAAATTATTAGTGCTAATAAAACCATAAGAATTGGGGGAAAAAAAGGTTCAAAAGGCCTATGACAAGAGAATGACTTCTCTATATAGGCTCCTCTATCCATATTCTAGTTTGCTAAAGTTTTTTATTGAGGGTTAAGTCCTCTATAAGCTCTAGTAGGGTATATCGTTCATAATCATTTCTCCGCAATGCTTCTTAAGTCTTTCTCTTCTTCTCTTACAATCTATAAGTATAATCTTCATATATCTTATTATTAGGGTGCCAAGATATCTCCTCTTAATATTTCTAAATCATCTAAGCTTTGTCTTCCTTCATTTACTATCAATATTAGCCACCTCTAACTTGTCTCTTATCACTACATTCTTGACCTTATCTTTTGTTATAAGATAGCACATCCAATGAAGTATCCACATCTCTGCAACTATTAACTTTTGACTATGCACCTATTTGAAGGGCCAACACTTTAAACTACAAAATACGGTCGATCTAATTGTTAAACACTAGAATTTTACCTTTTAACCTATATGGTATCTTTTTATCATATAAAATTCTTGAGTTGCCCTCTATTTAAGCCACCCTGATTTGATACGGTGCATTATGTCGTCCTCTACCTCACCACTGCTTTGGATAATGGATTCAAGGTACTTAAAATAATCTTTCTGCAGTAAAACTTCTATTCTAATCTTAATTACCAAATCGAATGTAACCTTACGACCCAAAAAGTTACACTTTAAGAATACAGTCTTAGTCTTGCTTAATTTAAAGACTTTTGACTCTAATGTATCCCTCCAAAGTTATAGTTTGACATGAACACCCTCCTTTATTTCATCCATTAAAATAGTGTCATTAACAAATAACATATATCAAAGCACATCCCCTTGGATATTTTTGGTAAGCTCATCTATATATAACTAATTTAAATATGAAATTGCTCAACAATGAATCTTAGTATAGCCTGATATTTATAGAAAAATGCTCTATACCAATATTATAGTCCTTACATTAGTATTAACACATTCATACATATCCCTAATATGTAATAATCCTTATATAGGCGACGTGAACTCCCTTGGCTTCTAAATATCACTACATGACTTCCCTAGGCACCTTGTCATAAGTCTTTTCTAAATCGATAAAAACCATATGAAAGTACCTTTGTTTGTCTCTATAATATTCCATTAATCATCTAAGGAGATGTATAGCTTCTGTCATAGACCTCCCTAACATAAAATCAAATTGGTTCTTTAACATAGGTGTACCCTTCCTTACTCTCTTCTCAATCACTCTCTCCTATAACTTCATAGTGTAACTAAGTAGATAGATTCCTCTATAGTTGTTACAATTTTGGATGTTCCCTTTACTCTTGGGGAAAGGAATTAGTGCTAAGTTTCCACTCACTTAATATTTTGGTAGACTTAAGGATTACATTAAAAAGATTAGCTAACCAAGTAAAACTCTTTTCTCCTAGGCTTTTTCACACCTCTATGGGTACTAAAGTCTTACTATCCTTCTACTCATCATCTTCCTCAAAACTCCTCTAATTTCTCCTTTTGTAATATGCCAACAATGAGTGAAGTTACGGTAATGCTCAGAAGTGCTAATATCTCCAAAAAATGTTGTTATCTTTGCCTTTATTAAAAAGCCTATAGAAGTAGCTTTGACATCTCCTCTTAATGTTATTTCCATCCATAAGCACTCATTCTGCTTTGGCCTTGTTTGGCAATCAGTTGATTGCATTAGTTGTTATTTGATTATATCAGTTGATTTGATCAGTAGATAACATCAGTTGTTTATTAAAGATGTTTGATAAAATTATCTATTTAGTGTTAGCTGTTTATATGTAAAATGACTTATCAGGGCATGACTTAAAAAAATTTATAAGAACATGAATATTATATCTTAGTATTTCATTAAATATTCTTGTAAGAATTTAGATTTTCAATCCTAATAGCTAATAATGCAATTAAGTAAAAAAATGAACTTATTAATACTAACAAAAAATTTTATTTGTTAAGTAATTTATTTAAATTATACAATTTCTAATTATTGTGTACATCTAAAAATATATATAATAATATACGTCAATATATTTTAGAAATAATGAACATTAAATGCTCTGCTCTGATATATTTTGGTAAGGAGATGTAGGAGATAGTAACTATTACATGATTGGCATATTGTCACCTTCTCTAGGCAACTTGTCTTTCTTGGAGACACTGCACATTACTGGAACGCAGCATATTGCAAGTCCAATTCCTGAAAGATTCTCAAATTTTGCCCATCTCAAGGCATTGGTTTTGGAAGACAATTCTCTTCAAGGTAACATTCCTTCTGGTTTATCAAATATTTCCAATCTTGTTACCCTCTCTTTAGATAGGGCACAATTATCAGGCTAACAAATTTAATTAGCTGGTTGGGTAAAAATGCTCCTTTATGGAGCTTTCGATTTTCAGCTAGTTGGGTTGAATAAACCAACCTACCAGCTGTTAACCAAACAAAAGGTATTAGTTGATTGACATAGTCAAACAACTAAGTACCTTCAAAATGCTAATATATGGCTTTTCAACCATCTACTAAATGGGGCCTTTATCTTTTATATAATGAACTTGATTCAATTCTCTTACTTTCCATTCATTGACTCTTGCCAACTTAAACATACGGCAAAAAGAGCTTTAGCCAATGACATATATTTGTAACAATTTAAAAATGTGTTGCTAAAAATTAATATAGCGCAATAGCTTTTAAACTGTTGCCTTTATTAATATTAAAAGGCAACGATAATAATGATTTATTGCTATATACAAGAAAAGGCAACACAATTTAAAAAATGTTGCAATAAAGCCTTATATATTCAACATCTAAAATTGTTGCACCTATTTACTAAAGGGTATTTATTAATATTACATATTTATTTATATACCTATTTACTAATGTATATTTAAAATATAAAATTTTTATATTTACTAATGAGTATTTAGAATATATCTAGCAAAATTAAATTACATACTAATTTTTATGTCTAATGAGTATTCAAGTTAGCTAGGCCAAGCCAGACTAGTCTGAACTATGCTATTTTTGTCATCTTTAAATAAATATTAATATTTGAAATAATATTTGTCCTATATATAATATTTTAGAGGTAAAAACAAATATTATTTATGTGTGTTTTTTTTAAAATTAAATTTGATTGAGAGAAAAAATAGTGGACAATAAATCATTTGGAGAATATAAATACTCTCTTGTATCAAGCCAAAACGACGAGGACAACAATGTAGCAATAGTTAAAGAAGAAGATTCTTTTTTTTTGCTACTAAAGAACAGATAAAAGTAATGATAAAGAAATCTAAGCATGCAATACATCTATTCCCTTGTGATCCTCCTCAAGGAAAGGATGTAGTTGAATCGGAGGGTCTTCACAATAGGTAACTCCCTGTTGTGATGAATGTGCCAAGTCAGCAAGTCGATTTACGTGGCGGTTACCTTCGCGGCAAATGTGTCTAATATCAACAATCCACCCTCTTTTGATCAGCTCCAAACAATCACTAACAAGATTATTACAAAGACGTGAGTCAATTACACCACTCCAAAGGAACTAGACAACAACCTTAGCATCAAGTTAGACAATCAGCTTACAAATATTACGTGTCTTTGCCAAAAGCAAATCTTGCCTTATCCCTCATAAATTTGCTTCAAGACTTCCTAAAGAGCTAATATTTAAAATAAAACTTGCCACCCACACACCATTTAAATTCCGAAGCAATCTACCTGCTGAAGCATGATCATCGATAAACTGTCTGAATCCATCGGTATTAAGTAAATGAATGCCAGCTGGGGGGAATGCCAAAAGATCATTTGGCCAAAACTATTTGACGTAGACGCTAAACAAGTTTGTGCAACAGAGCATTCGCCTGCCAGCATTATTGCATACGGTAATATTTATTCCACACTTAGACGGATGCCATCAAACATGAATCTATTGTGTGCCTTCCAAACACTCCATAAGATAGATGTAAACAATGAACCCAAATAAGATTTGAACGTACCCTATTCGTTATGGATGATTGATGTCTCAACTAATCAAGAAAAGAAGCATCATTTAACACTTGCGTTCCAAATCTTTGATAGACGCAACTCCACAAACCAACAACAAAAGGGAATTTTCTAAAAACATGATTATCAATTACTCCTTTTCGGTGTAAGACTTCTTTAGAGTTTAAACAATTAAAGAAATCCAACTATAGAAAGAATCTTACCCTCTCTTGAACTTATAGTTTCCAAATCCAAAGGCATTTCCCCAACCACGCATTAGCTATAAGATGATTTGCAAGGCCCTTATAACCTAAAGTAGCAGTGAATTGACTATGTTTATACCACCCATAATGCAATAATCTTCGTTTTTGACCTGAAGGGGAACTAGCGTAGCTTGGATTTCTTTAATTGTTGAAGCCAGAAGTATATGCTTCAGTTCATCACATTGCTATGAGCCATCAGGTCTCAAAATCGATGCAACCTTGTTTGATAACGATGGTGGTTATGTATTTAGAGGGACTACATTAATCAAAGATCCATTCCCTACCTACCAATCATACCACAAGCTAGTAGACTTCCCATCACCTATAGACCATCAAGAACCCCTCCTCACACATTCTTTGTTTTTAGTAGCCCCCACCAAGTAAAAGAAGCACGCCATTGGACTTCCATGTTTATGAAATGAGACCTTTTCAAAAATTTTTTAGAAAAGTTCCAAGCAAAAGGATTGCTGGCTCGTTTGCAATTTCCAACCACCTTTGACAATAATGCTACATTCGAAATTTGTGATTTTTGTAGACCTAAGCCTATATTTCCTTTAGGTCAACAAACATGATCCCAATTTACAAGATGTCCCTTAGAGCTGTCCACATCACCACCCCATAGAAAATTCCTACTTAATTGGTCCAACCACTCACTGGTAAACATCGGTAATTTGCATAATATAAATAGGAATTGAACTTAAGGTGGATTGAATAAGAGTCTTCTGCCTTACAAAGCTTAAGACTTTACCCTTCTAATTGGCTAATCTTTTTAGCACTTTGTCAACAACATGCTGGTAAGTGGATATAGAGACTCTACCATGAATAATAGGCACCCCAATGTACATCCTAAGCTCCTGAAGCAATGGAATCCCACACAACCTACTCAACATCACGACTTTTTGATGGTGAACATTCGATGATATCCACAATTTAGATTTCTCAACACTAACTCGTAAACCTAAAGCTTTAGTAAATTCATCAAGGACATTAGAGATAACCTGAACTTGAGATTTTGAGGCCTCTACAAATATTAATAAATCATCAGTGAAAAAAAGATGCCACATCTTTGGACCAGACCTCGATGTCTTCACTGGCCGCCACAATTTTTGGTTTACCCTCTCTAGAATCATATGTCCATCACCAAAATAAACAAATAGGGCGATAACGGATCGTCTTGTCATAACTTTGTTAAGGTTTAAATGCTGACATCACCACCCCATTCCAGATTATAGCCAGATCCATGTTGGAGACGCAAAACGTGATCAGGTCAATAGGGAAATCATAAAAAACTAGTACCTCCTGGATAAAGCTCCAAGATACATTATCGTAGGCCTTTTGGAGATTTTTCTTTGCTATCATGGCCCCTATACTCCCCGTACGATCTGTAAGAGAATGCACAACTTCTGGAACAATCAAGATATTGTCTGTTGTACTCTTGCCTATAAGAAAACTATTTTGAAAAGGTCCAGTGATTCGTTGAAGAATAGGCCGCAACCTATTATCTATTACCTTCAACAAAATCTTATACAAGGTATTCAATAAAGTAATAGGATGCAAGTCCTTCAACATTGTCGAACAATTACCCTTTGGGATTAAGACCATGTGTGCATGCAAAACATTTAAATCAAACCACCGACTTGCAAAGGCCATATTAATATATTTAAACATTGTTTCTTTTATTGTGTTCCACTGCTTCTAATACAAAATTAGTCGAACTCCATATACTCCCAGAGCTTTTAGGCCTTTCATAGAAAATGTTACTAATCTCACCTCCTCAAGCTGTAATGAAGAGTTTAAGACAAGTTTCTCTTCCTTCGAAACCTTCAAGCTGAATGAATCTTAAGCAGCTATTAAACGCTGACAAGGTTTGCGCCCAAATAAAGAAGAATAAAACTCCATAATATGCCGACATAAAACATCTGTATTTCTCACCCAAACATCATTCACCGAGATCAAATTGTAGTGCCACCTGACCATGGTAGTTAAATGAAAAAACTTTGTATTCCGTTCCCCATATTGTACCCAATCCAAACTAGATTTTTAAAACCATAACAATTATTCCTAAAAAAGAATCTTTTGGTACTCACCACGCAAGCAAACCTCAAGCATTTGAAGGAAGTCCGAAGTTCCATAATCATCACAACTTTGAATACCCTGAATCCTCGCCAGCAACATATGTTTCTTTTTGTGAATACTCCCAAATACTTCAAATTTCCAGACACTAACTGCTTTTGCCACTTCATCAATTGCCTTCGGCAAGAAACCCTCCCCCTTCTCCCATGTCGACGAAAACATTATAGCAAAGTTTGGGTGAGTCAACTAGGTTGCCTCAAAATGAAGGGCCAATTTTTTAGGGCATAACCAAGGAAATAAAAAAATAGAGGGTGATGATTTGAACAAAGAAGAAGAAGCACCATAACTTTGGCATTCAGATTATAAGAGAGAGCTACAACATTCCAAAGCACTCTGTCTAGTTTCTCTTTTAATCTAAGTAAAGTAGTACCCCAACATACCAGCATCTATCAACTCACAAGCCTCCCAACACCCTCTAAATTTCATAATTCTGTTAAAAATATCTACAATGCCGTCATGATCACTCCATCTTTCATCAAAAACAGTAAAGTCATTGAAGTCTCCAATTACATTCCATGGTTGAGAGAAATCAGTCATCTCAGATAAAAAAAGATCCTTTCATTGATAGCTTAGCCGAACATACATAAAAGAAATTATCTATTGCACCAAGTTAATTTCACATCTAGCATAGACACACTGAGAAGTAGAACCAATAAAATCCAACTTACAATAATTAGAATTCCAAAATAAAGCAATCCCACCTGCCATCTGATGGAACTGCAAAACAATAATGAAATTTCAAAGTCTTAGCCATTTTCTCCACCGCTGTTGTATCAACTTTGATCTCAAGTAAGCAAAGGATATTAGACTTATATTCCTTAATAAGCTCTTTCACAGTCCTTCAAAGTTTGGCATATCCCAATCCTCTAATATTCCAAACAATTAGCATCATCTAAAAGATGAAATATTTTCAAGTTGGTTATTTCTAGCATCAACTTGCATGGAGTCACCTTTAGGTTCTAATCCATTAACCACACCAGGATTACTCAAAATAGGTGTTCCCTTATTAATCTCCAGAAATGTGGAAACCTCACCATTTCAACGTGCATCCTCTCTATGGCCAGGAGGTGTCGAACTATTAGTGTCACAAGTGTCACACCTGTCCAACTCCTTCCCTGTTGCAAACTTTGCCCATTATCTATCCCAGCTACAATTACCAAATTGGTCTTACCTAATGTGCTCTCTTCTATAGACCCCTTCACCATATAGCAACGCCCCTTCTGCTGGGAATTGTTCACAAATTGAGTAGGCCTCATGAAGGGGGCTTTTGTATTATTAGAGCCAATCTTTGGATCACATGTAAAGACCCCAGCATTGAAAACAAAACCTTTACTTTGCAAATTTGCTAGACTTTGACCCAAATTAAGAATGAGTTTGTCACCCTTTTGAGCCGTATCACCAACAACTTCTTTCCTTTATTAAATGGATTGACAACATCACCCTTATTTATCTCCATAACTCCCTTGAGTTTAGTGGATTTAGTCAAATTCAAATCTTCTTTCATGACACACTTTGGATTATCAATTCCAGTCTAAGAATCATAACTGGTGATTTTTCCTCCATGGTTTGCGCTTTGTGCTGCCCCTAATTTCCTTGGATTTTTTTACCGTTACGCCATCATCCACAGGCTGTAAGTTTGATTCTTCAGCTCCTCCTGAGTTTTTAGGACAAAGGACATTGGCAGCTCTGCCTCATTATCTGAACTTTCTGGCCTTTGTAAAGGGCAATCACTTTTACGATGGCCAAAGATGCCAGACTCAAAGCAAATAAGTGATAATCCTTCATATTCAATAAAAACATCTGTACCTTCAACCTTCAACTTTGGTTTTAATGACATAGACAAATCCAATTCCATACATACACGAGCAAATCTTCCTCTCATGTCGCCTTCAGTAATTTGATCAATCTTAATGACGCGACCCAGCTTCTCCCCCATTTTCTTTAGCATAATGAAGTTAAAATACTCCACTGGAATATTGGGAAATCTAATCCAAGCAATAATCTTCTTAATTTTGTCTGAACTTGGTATAAAGTTAAGCCGTCGTTGACAAACAGTCAAGTAATGGCCCTCGATGATCCATGGCCCTCCTTCCAAAACGTGCTCATAATCAGCTTTCTTTTGAAAATGGATAATGAAATAATCGTTCTCCAAATCAGAAACTTTGTAATCCCTTTCCAGTTTCCACAATTGATGAATCCTGGCAGACAGAGGAGAATAACCCAAGACTTTCCCTAATAATTTTACAATTAGGGCATTCCCCCATGGTTTACGCATGGCCTCCTCCTCCTTTGAAAAGGTAATGCAATCATCTTCTCCTTCCCCCATTGCTTCAGAGTCAGAGTTAGCATCACCATAAGATATGACATTATTTAGATCCGAGATCAACCAATCCTCCAAATTCCCTACCTTAGACTTGTTGGTTCCTTTCACCATATCTAAAAAAGATGGTGCCCTTATTCCTCCCCCTGTTTCAGTTTCCTGATCAGATTCCCCATGATCATCAACTATTGTATACCACCTTCATTTAGACTTTTTTCATGTTCTTCGGAGAACATCTTTGTTAAGACTTAGATTTCGTGGAGAGGATTCCATTGTTTTGGTCATGCCTTTCAACGCCAAAATTACAAGAAAAAAGAGAAGAAAGTGAATGCTCCTAAACACTTTGAAAAAGAAGATTCTGGACCAAAATGAAGCATCAAACGTGTAACATCCCAATATCCCATGTTAGGGGCTAGGACCCCAGAAAAGTGTATACTGAGCAATTAGAAGTGCATTTCAAGCATCATATGGCATATTTGACTATGTAAATTGTGTTGAAATTCATGAAATAATTGTACATACATTCATTGACATTTTCTGGGTATAATCGAGTTATAAATGTGATTAAATGTTTGGTGAATTTAGAGAAAATTTGAAAATTTGGAGTATTTTTTTGGACTAAAAAATAATGAATTATGGGCCAATGATAGTGTGACACGTGGACTAGTGAAATAGTGACAAATACACTACATGCAGTGGAGACACGTGGCAGTGAAAAAGTAATACACGTAGTGACGTGTTTAGGAAGGAAGATTCTGCAGTTGGCGTTTACTCTTCATTTGGTTTTGTTCATTACTGAAAACACTGAAATTATCTTCCTTTGTTATACACATTGAACAACTTGTGATTTATGTTTGAGAACTTGGCTATTGATTCCTACATCACAGTAAGAATTGCAGCCAATAAAGAGAGTTTGATTGCTGTTAAAATCTCATTGTTCATCCATTTACCGAAGTTTGCGTTGCTGAAAATTTAGCTAAATCAAGTAAGTTGAGTTTTAAGCTTTTTGATACCATGAATGGCTTTTTGATAATGTTTGAATCGGATTGAAATGCTTGTGATATTGGAGTAAAATGAAAGTGCAGAAATTCATGCAAGTTGATATATAAATATACTCTGTTTTCACTGTTGATGTACGTAAATCACTTGGGTGTTTTGAGATGAACTAAAATGAGTATTTATGAATGAATGCATGCATGAGTGGAATGAGGATTTGGTGAGATCTTGATATAGAGAGGAGTTAGATGAAGTGAAAGTGCTGTTGAAGATGGAAGAAAAATACAGAAAATGAAAATGCAGAAAGCTTGTCATTTGCGTGAATGATATAGGTTTTTTATGTTTAATTTTGAATCTTGGATTTTTGAATTGTTTGTGTTGAGATAAGTTGTTAATGGTATAAAGATATGAAAAATAGGTTAAGAATTGTTGAAAACAAAATTGCAGTAGAGAGAGGAAGAAGAAGGTGATGGTTTACGTGTCTGATTTTGGTGTTTGGAGTCTGCATATGCACTATTGTCTTTTTACTGAATAACTTTGAGTCTTTTGGCTATAACTTTTTTATCCAACCTCCAAATGATTTGAAACTTCAACCAATAGATTCCTAACACATTTTAATTCCTCTCCATGAAAATTTACGAACATTGGAATTTATTTAGAAAAGATTGAGTGATAAATTTAGGATGAAATGGTGAGTGTGCTGGAATATTTATAACTAGAATGATTTCATTGAGCATGCTTCAGTGTTTTAGCTATATTTTGATCTGTAGATTTCCAAATGAGTTTATTATTGATTTAGATTAAACTAGAGACATATGGATACATTTTGTGTGAAGGAATTAAATTTGAAATCTCTCCTTAAGAATCTTGAAATTTGTCTTGAAGTTGAAAGTTGTGTTCTATTGAGGTATAAGAAATAGTATGGAGTATTTTCATTATAACTTGCTTGATACTGAACTAAAATGTCTGATTTTGATGTCATTAGAAACTTAATACATATAGGAACTTTTGATTAGAAGAAAGTGTTGCCTAAAAACGTCTAATTCTATGTCAAAATGACAAGAAAGAAGGAAGAAAACACAGCAGGTCACAATCGTGCATTTGCACGATCGCGACTCTGCTGAAACATGAAGAAAGTCACTATCTTGCATCAGCACGATTGCAGCTCTGTTGATGAAGGAAGAAAGTCAGGATCGGGCACAACCATGATCATGATCCGAGAGGCTTTATCAAAGAGTGATCTTTTTGGATGTTTTTCAACCTTATTCAAGTAAGAATGTTACCATATGAAGTATGTAGGATTAAATAAGCTCTTAAATGAATTTAATTGATGTTGACTAAAGGGATTAAAGTGAATAAAAGGGTATTAAGGATTAAAATAATGTTTGGAAGGTGTTGAAATTGATTATAAAGAGTATTAAAGAAACATACTTGAGAAAATGTCATTGAACAATCATGTAACATAATATATTCATAAATGTATTTATGACAGATTATTCTGATAAAAATACACATGAGTGACATATAAATGTATTTGATTGTATATAGAAGAGCAAGTAGAGTGACCACTTCCAAATATTACTGGAACTTTAAGGCATGAAACAAAAATGGAGCAATTGTGAGTAACCTAGACTGTCTCACTTGATTAATTATTTGTTTTGATGATGCTTACATTATCTTATGAATGTGTGATTGATTATACTGATTCTGAACATGAAAGTCCAAAGATTCTGATTTGATGAATGTGATATTGAAGTGCTCCTTGTATATGAATTGGATGAAATAAATGTTACTCAACAATCTTGTTAAATGCTGGAATAAGGTCCAATGATAAATGTGTTCTGAATGTGAATATGAAATCTTGTCATTGATTGAGAATATGAAAATGTGAAGCATTCCATTACATGAATGCATGAAAGATAAAGACAGTTGTGACTAGAGTTGCCAGTGTAAAGAGCTTAAAGCTCATACTATAATGAGAGCCTCAAGCTTAGTTGTGAAAGTACCCGGTATCTACTAAGAGATATGGGACATTATCTGATACAACTCGGTATCCACGAGAGATATGGGTTAGTAAAAAGGCACTTAGTCACAACAACAACAATAATAAGTGAAAGTGAGTCTGATGAGCATTGCATATACATTTTAATACGTGTGTTTGACTTATTAAAATATTTTGGTACCTTGTATTTGAATGAGAATGTGATATGTGATATTTCTTACAAAATGTAAAGATGTGTGATAAGGTGTTGTATGAATTGAGTGAATTGTCAATGATGGTTACCTCAACTGAGTTCACAAAACTCATTCAAAATTGCAACGTTGACAATTTCAGGTTTGAGATAGAGTGACGACTAGCTACTAAGACTACATTTTGGTTCAAGTTATGAGTCAAAGGTCGGTCAGCTGAGGACAGAAGATTAGTTTTTAGTTTTTGGTTTATTTTCTCATTTATGTAGCACATTTTGTAAACTACATTGTGAGTTTTGATAGGCTGACAATGTATCAATATGAAATGCTACATTATAAATAATGGTTTATAGTCTGATATGAGGAAATTTTGAATTTTAGATAATGTGTTATTTTTTATTTTACTTATGATGCCATGTTGGAAAGTGAAGGTGATATAGTTACCACGCCATTATGATAGATTATATATTAGAATGTTCACAAGGTGTTCCTGTTTGTAATTTATAATATTAAACGACCTCTGAGGTTACGTATCGAAGCTTTTGTTTTTTCCTAGTTAAGGTTAGGAGAATAGAGGAATTCTGGAGGAGATTGTCCTCTTGTGTCATAACCATCTAGCCAAGGTGAGAAATTTTCTATCTAGATGCATCATCTTCTTCCTCAAGCTTCCTTTAATCGTTATTCTATATGTGTTGTGTGCTCTACCCACAATAACCTAATAATTTAGAGGCAACAATTTACACCCGATGAAGAAGGCCAAGTCGCAGGGCATCTCCGCTTGCTCACCTCTGGACGATGATTCAAAGCATGACCCTGAGAGCATGTTTCATACCGCCGCTAAGTTGTCGATAACCTGCGTTAGTATTGTTATTAATTAAACCAGAGCATAAATATATTAACAAGATGATTATTTGTATGCAGAGAAGTTGTGGTTTAGGCTGGGAAATTTTGTTTTTGACTGGCTAATTAATGTTGATAGTTAATCCTGCGGTTGGTAGCTCAGGATTTTAAGATGAGTTTGCTAACTTATCTGCTTCACCTGTTGAGGTGCGTGGAACATCTTTTGATAGTTGGTGATCCATTTAGTAGGCATCAACTTTTCAAGCTCCACTACTGATAGTTGCTTCGGAATCTGGATGATAGTAGTCTGATAATTTGAACGATCATCAACAATGTAAAGAGCATCTGAAGTGGAATTAGAAAAAATTGAGATCCATAGCATGATTTTGTAGACGATACTCTTTTTAATATGTTCTTGTTTTAGGGCGGTAAGCTAGGTGGAGTACCCCTCCTTGGTTGATCTGTGTGATCTGCTTTTGGATCTAGTTACTCAGCTTCTTGGTGCCTTATCTTGTATCAGGTAATCAGTCAACAAATTTTCAATATTTATGATGATACTATCTTAAAGCAAAATCAGAATATATTTATTTTCATTTTTACTTTTATTTATTCATGATTAAAGCGGAGGTAGACATTTGGGCTTGCCTGCCCCTATGTCCTGAAACCTTTCAATTTGTATTTTGTGTTGTCTTGCATTTCATAGATTTAGCTTTGTAACTGAGCGATTCTTTATGGAGTTAAGTGCTCGTCAGATTGACACTAGCATTGCTCTAAGTGTTATTAATGGGATGCAGTAGGTGAAACTTGGGGTGTGTGTAGGGCGTTCCTAGCATGTGTAGACATTAACTTTGTCTCAAGATTAATGCATTGAGGAAAGGGATAAACTTTGATTTGATGCAGGTTAAGACGGAGGGAGGTCTAAATGCTTCAGCTTCCTTTGTGGCAAAAGCTAATCCTCTTAACCGTGCTCCGCACAAACGCAAAAGTGAACTTCACTGTGCACTTTGTAACATGCTTTCAAACATCCTAACCTCACTTGCAAATGGTCTAAAAAGCCAGTGGCCTCCTTTAGGTGTAGACAATGCACTTACTCTTTGGTTTGAAGCTGTGGGGAGAATAAGAGGGCAACTTTTACACTGGATGGATAAAAAAAACAAACATATAGCTGTAAGTGGATCTTCCAAGTTTTTTTAATCTGAGAATTTATGCATCAAGTTAAACAAGAATTAATTAACCAACTTAAGGTTGTTTGCGGTAGCCTTCATATCAGCCCAACAATTGTGAATTCTGTCATAATGCTTCTCTAGGAAGAACTATGTTCAAGCCAATGAACTATCTATTCTGTCTTTTACTCAATAATTGTATATTTGCATATGCTGACAGAAGTTTACTCCATAAGTAGCTTGGAATTAGATGAAAAATAATAATATGTGCACTAAAAAATTTCTACATAGGATCATCAGCAAAGTGGCTCAATTTACTCTCTCTTATTCTAACGACCTCTTGTCAAATGTCAAATGTTCATATTTATCATATATTCTTTTTTATATTACGTTTACATGTCTTTCTTTAGCCTTTCTGGTACTATTGTTTCTTCACTATCCTTCTTCATCATATTTCTTTTGAAGTTTGCATTCACATATTTAATCTTTTTTCCATTGTGAATTAGCTGTTCATCTTGATTCTATAACTTGTAAGGTATATAACTCTATCTCTTCCACACAGCTCTAGAAGCTATGAATTTCTGTAGCTATTGTGACCTTAAATTACATGAATCAAATTGCTAGGTTGGCTACCCTTTGGTTACTCTTCTTCTTTGTCTTGGTGATCCTCTAGTATTCCATGGCAACTTAAGCCCTCGAATGGAGCAACTCTTCAAGCTTTTAAGAGCAAGTTCAAGTTTCTTATAATTCATTTACGGTGCATGCAAATGAGGAAAAAACTCGGTTGTTTTTGGAATAATTTTTGTTATATTTGAGAGGGCTTAAGATTCATATAGGTTTTTATTTGAACTAGTGTGTAATGTTGTTTTCTTTATATTTATAGGACAAGACTCATCGTTTCATGGCGTTAACTGCTTTCATCGAGTTTTGAGGTTTTAATTCAGTATTCATGCGGCTAGCCAGCCCGCAAACCTTATATGGGATTATCTAGATAGTGTGACTTCTCAACTGTTAACAGTACTGAGGAAAGGAATGCTTACACAAGATGTCCAACATGATAAACTTGTTTTCTGTGACCTTTGCTGAGCTTAACCTTGATTTTTCCATGAACCATATGAGCATGTCGGCTTGGAAATATTCGAACGTAAACAGTTTATAGGCATTTATTTTTATATTGGATTGTGGTTTCATTTTAATCTCTAGGTCATATCTAACAGAGAGTATTCTTGTCATAGGACCGATTGTCAAGCTCTTTTGATTTCTTCAAAGATAACAATAGGTAGTTTCTTATACAGATCTTTGTAAACGTAATGCATGCTTCACAGCTTCTCACTTTAAATTATAACTTTATTACTTTTCATCTGATGGATAATTTTCTTTCTAATTTAACTGATTTTTCTCATCAACGCATTTTACATGAATTTTTCCATTTAAGTTTTTGTTATTTGATCTTCTACTTTCCTCTGGAGTGATGATGCTGGTGGTACATGGGGGCAGGATGGTGTTAGTGATTACATGTGTGAGGTTGAGCGTTACAAGGCTTCCCAGCACATCTGATCCAAAGATCCGATAGACATGATTGTTGAGTCACGTGCAATTTTGTTGAGGATGGTAGAATTCACTTTTGTATTTCAAAACAATAAAAATACGTGAAATTTGCTTTTGTATTTTAAATATGTGAAGTGTTGAATGTTGAATATTTTAAGTCCTTATGAGCTATATATTGTATATAAATGTAGTTTTTCGATCATTTACCTTTAAAAGTATGTACATTATCTATATATTGCTTTTAATGTATATATGAATGTTGCCTACGTAATAACAAAAGTTTACTTTTACGTTAAATATTATTTGTATCGAAAGAATAAATTATTTTTTTTATTGTTATAAATTGTTGCTTAAAAAATTCACTTTGTTGCTTTATTTGTTTAGCATTGTTGCTTAAAATTTTTTTAAAGTGTTACAATATTTATTTATTTAACATTGTTGCTGTAGTTTAAAACTAATGTGTTGTCTTAATTAAAATTTAAAGCTACATTTTTTATCTTATTACCTAATCAAAAAATTTTGTTGCCTTATACTTATTACAGCACCACTTCTTATAACAATATGGATTATGTTGCCTTAATATAAGGAAACAATAATTGTACTTATAATTACGCTTTTGTCTGTTATCTAAAACACTTTTTGTTGTGTTATATCATAAAGCTCAAACATAGTTATTCATCCAATCAATCAAGAAAATAAGACGAAACTAAGAAATCAGAACAAACTATTAAGTGAGCAAGACATTCAACGAAGGCGAGAGTCAATAGTATATATGAGTTGGAAAAACCTCTTGTACCTTGATTTGGGTGACCATTCATCGCCCCTGCCATGTTATACGACAAAACTTGGCTCCTCTAAGAGAAGAACCCACCAAATACATATTTAGGTATCCATTACTTTCAGGGAGAAAAATGGAAAGGTAATCTGGCTTCTTAAATATTGCTATCGCTGAATATGATGAGGCTGTAAGATCAGAATCTTTTGACGAAGCCAAGGCTATAATCTCTAAAGAGGAAAAGGATACACTAGAACGTGCATATTTGCTGGAGCTAATACTTTGCGGCATGAAATTGGGACAACACAACGGGGATTGCAACTCCAATTTAATTAAAATAATAAGACAGTGGTTTTTAACGAGCACAAAAATTAACTAAAATGTAGCATTAAAGACTGCTAATTAACTCTTCAACATAACTTCAAAGTAGTGAGAGAAGGAATATTGTAAGCATCTCCAACGCCGAATACTGCAAACACATGACATGAGGATATTTGGAAGCGACCTTGCACCAAAACTAGGAAACTGTCACGCCTGTTTTTATTGAAAGGCGAGGAAACATAGTAGTTGGAATCTATGCAGTGGACTTTTTATCATTCAGATATTTGCCAACTCCTTCTGCCATTAGCTCCAAATGCTTGGTGGTGATAAGAGAAACTCGCATGGCTCTTTCGTCATCGACCTCGTACTCCACTGTAGATCTAACGATACTTGATTCTTCATCTTTTTCAATAATCTCCAAGCGAATACGTATAGCTTCGAAACCCATATCTTTGAATCCTCCTTCAACGGTTTCCGTAACCTTGATGCGCTTTTCGTCGTCCATTATAATGAACTTCTCAATCAGGTAACCCTTTCCAGGAGTTCCTGATTAGCATTCTTAACCATTAAGACGTCGTTTGGAATTTCATCATCTTTTAAATTCAAGTTATACAATTTAATTGATATAAACAACGAGAAAACTAAACAAGAAAAAGGTCTAACGAAAAAATATTAAGAGTTGCAGATTAGTTCTATATCACCTTCAGGCAAAAGCAATTTCTGTTGAAACAATTGTAGCTAAGAGGCAAAGAACTAAAGCTAAACAATACCTGGAGGAAAAGTGAGTTTCATAATTGTACCAACACCGCCATCACCTTCTACCAGTTCGGCCTTGCCAATAACGTCACCGAGTACTTCGCTAACAATCTTTCCCAGCTCAAGCCCACGATAAGCACTCCACACCACGCTTGCCGGAACCCCAACTACGGTGTCCAGCGATTTTTCACCTTTCATTCTTAATGTACCTACCTTTTACTGTACTATACTTTACTCTGAATTATCTTGCGTGCAATTAGTATGCCTGAGGCTCCATGACCCTATAGAATTTATACTGATGTCTTCATGAAAGATTTGGCCGGCACTCGCTTCCAGTCGATTGTCATTTTCCGTACTGAAAGCAAAGGCATCTCTCAGCATTCTGATCCGGCTCAAGTTTCCTAAAAAAGGTGTACATTCAAGTTTGTCGTGTTCCTTATTTTTTTGGAATTAGCAAATTTGGAATATAATTTTTTTTGTTTTTGTATTTGTTCCAGCGCTAGGCTATATTCTTATTCCATTGTAATTGTTTCATGTCGAGCCAACTTCTTCGATGAGAGAAATGTAGCAGGGTGGGTGGGGACGACGTAGTAGTTTTTTTTCAATCTATATTGTTTATCGTCTTATGCTTTGTTTAATTGACTTTGGCTGGTCACATTAGTATTAATGTACAATTACAATGTTGAATATCAGGTGTTGTATAGCTCGTCAATGTGCTTTAAGAAATTTGAAAGGAAAAAGGATAAAAAAGAGTTAAACATTTACTTCAAAATTAAATTAAATTATATCGTTTTAACTCGTTCAAAAAAAATTATAAGATTTTCCAGAATCAAAACATGTTTATCATTTAGGGAACTTTCAAAGAATCCCTAGTTAACAATTCAATCAACCTCTCTTTACAAAAATATGTATATACACATATTATATTAAATTTGTACATCCAATGTGGTAGGGGAAAAAAACTAAAATTTCTCCATGCCAGATGACAGCGCTGTCATCTTCTATCGTTTACGAATGAGAAAAAAATGTCCGGCAATAGTGTTTGCCATTTAACCAAACGACAATGTTTGGCATAAACCCAAATTCTATCGTCCAAAATTAGGCATAACGTTAAGAGAATATTCCTAATTGCTTGCATTTCTTTGCTTGTGAGTGTTTCTGTTAACTTAAGGTTTATATATAACGATTTTGATGATAACTATATAATTTTTTTAAAATTAAGTCAGATTTATTTCCTTATATAAGCAACGATATAATTATTAAAAAGAAATAAAATCATGGGATAATTATTATTTTTTCTACAAGAACTTTCTTTATAAACTTATCTTTTTAGAAATAATTCCATGACATTCAGAAGGATTATACTAATTCGAATAATCAGCTTCGAAAGTCTTGATATAATGTTCGTCTTAATGTCTAAATATCAAAGATTTAGCAGAGATAATTTCAAAGATTAAGCAACGGCTAGTTGAAGAAATTGTTTACTTGAAGAAGAGCCACTACATTTGCGAACAACACATGAGACTTGCGAAATATCTTAAAGCATCAAATATTCGACTTGCGAAATATCTTAAAGCATCAAATATTCTTAAAAGTTACATCAAACTCTTTGTGCTCTAGAAAGCGATATCACTCTATTAAGAAAGACTGTTAAAATTCTTCATACATTTCATGTTGAGAGCTTATTGAGATTAGCAAAATACTAGTAATGTGGAAGGTTGAAGAATCTTGAAAAATATATACTTGTGAGCATGAAGAGACTCGTCAAATTACTACTTAGTTTTTATAGTGAAATACTCAAGTTAGATACTTGAGGACTAGACGTAGGCCCCATTTCCGGAGTCTAACTCGTGAGTTAAACATGAATGCATCACTCTATAGGGTTCTTTTAATGGAATCTCATTAGCCAACATAGGTTCATCTTCATTGTCATAACATCCCAAAATTTCATATTTGAATACTTGATATACGACAATCCATTCTTATGTTTATATCCTCAATCGTCCCTTTAACATACACTACAAGAAATTGTACTTTTAGTAAAAGTAAAAATTGTTACTAAAAGCAGTAATATTTGTCACTATTATTAATAATGTCCAATCTTTGAAGTCGTCACCTCCCGTCACAAGTACCTCCGTCACTAATAAAATAGTGACTAATTTAAAAAATGGTCACAATTATGCAACACTTTTGTGACACAAATACT
>JANZXP010000002.1:12082305-12094739 GCA_027576715.1 Erythroxylum flavicans
ATGTTAATGCAATATGGATTATGTATAGATGATGAGAGTTGAAATTAGATGTACTATAAAAAGGAAAGATAAGGTTGATGTGATTGACAAAAGTTAGTTGTCTTTAATATATTATGAGATTTTGATTAAATGTTGGGTTAGGATATATGTGTTCCGAATAGGAGTTGGACTCCGGAAACGGGGCCTAACATTTGTGGTATCAAAGTAAGTAGGAGTGGACTCCGAAAACGGGGACCAACATTAGTTGGTATCAGAGCAAGTAGGAGTTGGACTCCGGAAACGGGGACCAACAGATATACTTTGCACTTGATATATTTTCAATATTGCTTTGATGATATATTTGTTATTGATGAAATGTTGTTGAAGTTGTGGATTTTGATGATAACTATATAATCTTTTAAAATTCAAATCAAATTTATTTCCTTATATGAGTAACTATATAATTCTTAAAAAGAAACAAAATCATGGAATAATTGTTTTCTTTTTTGCAAGAACCTTCTTTATAAACTTACCTTTTTAGAAATGATTCCATGACATCTTCGAATAATCAGCTTCAGAACCCTTAATAGAATGTTCTTCTTAACGTCTAAATATCAAAGATTTCAGCAGAGATGATTTCGAAGATTAAGTGATAGCTAGTTAAAGAAATTGTTTACTTGAAGAAGAGTCACTACATTTACGAACAACGTATGAGACTTGCAAAATATCTTAGAGCATTATTATTCTTGAAAGTTATATCAAACTCTTTGTACTTTAAAAGCTGATATCACTCTATTAAGAGAGACTGTTAAATTCTTCATACATTTCTTCTTGAGAGCTTGTAGAGGCTAGCAAAGTACTACTAGTGTGGAAAGTTGAAGAACCTTGAAAAATATACACTTGTGAGCTTGATAAAGCTTATCAAATTACTACTTGGTTTTTGTAATTAAATACTCAAGTTGGATACTTAGGGACTGGATGTAAGCTTCGTTATAAGCTAAACCAGTATAAATCTACTGTCATTTTCTTTGTCTTCGTTACTTTTAAATTTTTGCATTATAAGTTTTCAAGAAGCTCCTTCAATTTTTCAATAGGCTCCTTCTGTTTTTATATTGCAAAGAGTTTATTTTTAAGTGCTAGCAGGATCCTATCGATTAAATAAACCCCTTTGTTTTTGACCACTAGCAAGATCATATCGATTAAAAAGGCACCTATTATTTTAAGCGTTAATAGGCTCCTTTCTATTTAAGCATTAATAGGATCTTTTCAAAACGTTTATAAGACCCTTCTATTTGTAAATTTATTTTGTTTAAGTAGGATTTTATTGATTTGAAAGTATCTTGAATTTTTTTCACACACAAAATCTATTTATATAAGTATGAAACTAGTGTAACAGGCATGAAACATTGTCTATTGTAGTGGAGTAAAGGTAATATATGTTCCCCCACAACTTATTATTTGTCTATTTATCCCTCATTATTGGTATGTTTATGCCTTATGTGCCTTATACAATACTGGAGATGGTCCTTTAAGAATCTTATAACACATATTCTTCTTGTGATGTATATCTATGAATGTATACCTTATTGTATCTTTTTGACATATTACAATATCTTTTTGTGATGTATACTTTATTAGCTATCACAGAAAAGAAGGTTAACATTCTAAGATTTCCCTCTTTAATCCTTTCACTTTTTAATTCCCATTAAATAACTTTGAGTCGTTACCATTGATATATGTTTTGTAAAGCTTTACTTTAGTATTTGTTGAATAGTTTGGTCATTTTCATAAATTTATTTGATATGAAATGCATTTCTTATCAGTAGTCTAGTTTGAAATTTTTATCTTATAAACTATACTTTTATTTCCCTAGTTGATACTATTATGTTATTAATAACTGTAAGTTATTGAATACTAATAAATTTATAATAGAATTTTTATCATTGCCCTAATCGAATAGGGTTAGACTTTATTTGCATCAGGATGAGATGATTTTTGGAGAATAAGAGCATTAATAGATAATAAAGTAGCAAATCTATTGTCCCTTACTCAGTAGTCTATTTAGTCATAATAAAATATGAAACGCTAATCCAACTTAAGTAGATACTTGTATTAAAAATATATAAAACTTTATAACTATTTAACATTCCTCTTCTCTTCTAAGTTTTAGTTCCATATTATCTAATATCTATCAATTATTGCATCTATTGTTAGCCACCTAAGTGGTGGTAGCCATTGAAAGTTACTACAAAGCAGCAGGATGAATTTATTATAAAAACCTTACCATTGAAGATTATTTTCATATCCACTATTCACAAGAAGGATAGGGAACCTGTAGTCCACACATAATAATGGTAGTGATTGTTAATTCTAAGATTAGATGAAGGTGAAGCTAATAAATTATATACAACTACTAGGGATGAATAGGTTATGTTACATTTCATTTTTGATAATAAAGGATAAAGATATCCATTATTAAATTGGAGAGTGATATAGTTCTACTATCTTTGCATACGTCTAATTCCAGTTATCTTCATCAACATGAACTGAAGTTTTTATCAAATTAAATGGGCTTGATTGAGTTCAGAAGCTCCAAAAAGGATGCCTAGGAATCTCCAAAAATCCTTTCTAATTTCTCTAATTTTTGTTGGATATATATTATAAGAATTCAAAAATTCTTCATGACTATTGTTAGGATAGTCAGCAATAATACAAACTAAATGATAACCAAATAATCTGTATATGCAACCAAATAAAGAACTATTGGCATAATATAAAGTTGATTACATACGCCAATCATTGTTTTAGAGTGCATGAATAAATGTCCTTAATCTTTTTTACTTTTTTTACTTAACAAATTAGTCTAAGTAAACATATCTTATGGAAATAAACGTAAAAGAGCTTTTATATTATTTTTTTTGCTCAATTAACCTTAGTTAAAGTAGCTTGTATATGGGTTTGTATGTGATTATTTACAAATTGATATTTGCTTGTCTTTTATAAGGTTATTTACTTATTATTTGTAAGGTTATAGACTTAATACAAAACTTTGAATTTATATTATGGTTGATACTTTAATAAATGTCTCGATTTGAGTTATAAGGGTAGGTTGTCAAGTTATTTGATATAAAGTAAATCTTGATTTTAGTAGCTATAAATAAATTTATGATATGGGGAAGGAACTTAGATACTACAGGTTGACAAGACATATTATAGAGTTCTGGGTTTTAGATTCAATGAGTCTTTAAGGCTCATTAAATCTAATGAAAGTTGCATTAAGTTAATCAATCTTTTATAAATACATGAGACAATCGAGCTGTATCTTATACATAAACTTGACGATTTGATTATGGCTCTAGAAATTTTGGCTATAATAGGTAATAATGAGGATATTGTGCATGATGAAGTTAATGTAGATGTCAATGAAGAAGAGTATAACAATGATGGGGTGGGCACTTGTGATAATGAAATTAAATATGATAATGAAGTTGAAGGTGTAGACAATACATTTGATGTTTCAATTCTAGATGGACACTTACCAATAAAGATTTGATTATGGTGATTATGAAAGTTTCATTGTTTTTATTTGTTTTATTTCTTTTATTTTCATTTTATTATATTGTTTATTTTTCTTTTATTTATTATTTTTTATAGTTAGCAAGGGTTGTTATTTTATTACATTTTATGTTACTATTATTTATTGTTTTTCATTTCATTTTAATTTTACCTTTTATCCCTTTTTGTTTCACTTTTCCAAGGAGATTGTACATAATATCAAATGGAATCTTTGCTGAATTCAGAATTTGTAATTATTATTATTCAGGAAAGTACCAAATATTCCTTTCACACTTTTTATGTTTATTTTGATATTATATTTTCCTGTGCTTCTATTATGTATATTGGGGGCAATATACAATTTTAAGTATAGAGAAGGGGTTACTAGAAATATTGAAGAAATTTTTAAAATTTCCTAAGCTTATTATAATCTTTATAGTTTATTCTTTTTCATTAAGATCTTCGTTTAGTTAAAATTTGTCTCAAACACTTTAGGTTATTATTGATCATTGAGTTGAATTAGTATGCAAAAGGATGAAAGTTATAATATTCTTACTTTTATAAGCTATATTTTTAGTAGTCATTGGCATAGTTAATATAAATGAAAAATATATATTATTTATACATATGGAACCAAATTGTAAGATATTTAATCTCAAGTGCTTCATTGTTATAATTTTATATTCTCTCCAAAGTTCCTCAAAGAAGTTTAAAAGTTAAAAATCATTCATTGTAAACACATTAAAAAAAGAAAAGAGGAAATGAAAGTTATGATATTTGTTAGAGAGTAAGAATAATTATTTTGTGCCAATGAAATTATTATTTAAAGGACTTATGCTATGAATAACTAAGTTTTATATAATCTGTTTGTATGAATTTCTTTCAATATTATTACCCTTTTAATTATCCCTTCCATACCTTTAGCGAAGCCTTATTATACCCTATTTAAAAGACCTTTTGATTTTTGTTTTCAGTTTACTTACTAGTGGTGGAATGTGATTTTATTTCAAGTTTATGGTTAAGAATCCTTTTATTTGAAAGTTTGTTATATTTTACATCCTAAATAATTTAAGTTAATTGAGTGAATCCTTTATGAGAGTGTGAAATTTTTTCTTTTGATTTCAGAAAGATTATCATTGTTATTGTTATCAATAATGGCTTATGAAAGTTGGTTTTAGGATAACTTGAGTTTAATTGTATGCTGATTTGATTGATATGATATGATAATTTATGGATAGATTGAAGGTGAAACTGGACAGACCTTTTAGAGTATAATGATTTTGATTATGACTTGCTTAAGGATAAGCAAAGACTTAAGTGTGGGGATGTTTAATAAATGCTTAATAGATTATGTTTTTATTCCTATATTTACTGTGGTTTGCTTGATTATTTAAGAATTTTTATTGTTTTTTGTACTTATTTGTTTCTAGTGTGTTATTAGGTCTCATTTACCTTTATGAATTAAAAGGAGAAGAATTCGGGTGAAATCAGATTAGAAAGTAGAATAATAGAAGCTATTTTAGAGGGACACATATATGCGATGAAGTATACACCTGTGTAAGTAACATATATGGTCATGTATTTGATCGTGTAAGTCACTACAAATGTGTACTACTTTGAAGACATTGTTTCAAATATGTGAAGGTGGACACACCTATATAAGCCACATACACAGCCATGTTTATTGCTCGAGTAAACTCCTAGGAACATGTATATAAGCTCTTTTAAAGAGTTGTTGAGGGGCAAGGTCATACCGTACACATGACCATGTACCTAACTATGCTATCTCTAGAAACCCTAATTTCAAACTATAAAACCAATTATAAAGGTTAATTAAGAGAGAAGAAACTATATTAGACATTAGAGGAGACATATAGTAGCAGTTAAAGTCAAAATTAAGAAGTGGAGACACACTTTTGAACCGAGGACAATAGAAACATGAAGATTACTTCATAGATCCGATAGAGAAAAGCTTTCCATCGAAGTTTCAAAGGGATTATATTAGAGAAAAGAGGATATATATATTATGAATATTTTTCTTTATAATTATTCCTCTAAGCTTTGATGTAGGTTTTGTTTCTTATGTTTATAAACTAAATTTGTTTAGTTCTTAGGTGTGATGAACCCTAAGTTATGATAGATCTTGTGATTTTATTTTTTATCTAATGTATTTTGATTGTTGATTCATTGCAATTCAATTATGTGTTTTAATTCTTAAATTAATATATCCAGGATATTAGTTCAATATATGAGTTCATAGATTGATATTAAGAACTCTTTTTATGTAAATAGATTTACTATAATTGGAAAAACTCTTATACAAACCTAAGGATAGGTCGACATAAATCATTTTGGTAAAGGTCAAAGTTAATACTAAAGTTCAAAATTTGAGTAATGCAATTAGGGGTTGTAACTAGAAAGAGATTTCAATTAATTAACTAAGGATTAGTTATTAATAGTCTTTAAAAAGATATTAACATAGGATAGGAATTTCCATAATTTAATGATCAATAATTGAATTGTATGATAAATGATTAATACTTAAGAAATCTTAGGGGATCTATTACTGAGGTACTAATTATTTAATATTGATTAATCTTAGTGTTATCTATGTTCTATAATGTTATCTATGTTCTATTTTATTATTGTGTTGAACTTAAATTTCGTTTAGTTTTTAATTAAATCGTTATCCTATTTTGTCAATTGGATTATAGAAAAGAGGTTATTAATAGTACTTATCATCCTTATGGGATTGACTCTCGATATTCATGGACACTATACTATAGTTCGATAGGTGCACTTACTTGCGAGATCTATATAGTAAAGATCAACCCATATCAACCACCAATTGGTTTTTCATCCTCAGTATTCTTAAAGCTTAGGAGTTTCTTGACCAGTTCATCAACTTGATAAGCTAATACATTTTAACTCCTACATATAGTATCCTCATTAATGGCAAATCTTCTAGACATATTAAGATTTCTTTATTGCCATCCACTTATATTTCTTATCCATATAAGATTTTCTAATTAGCAAAACATATTCTTAACTTTCACAAGGAGAGTCCAACGTATCATAACTACCCTTAGTAACTTATATATCTACTAGTGTAATATATACATTTTCCAAGAAATTTAAATAAGAGTATAAAAATATTTGGATGCTTTTTATGGAATGGTAAAGAAGGGAAATCCTCTAGTCCTAAAGTACAGTGGGTTGATGTTTGTTCCCCTAAGTTAGAAGGTGTTTTGGGCATAAAATTCATCAAAGCTTTTAACAAGGAAAAAAGATTATGGACGCTACTTGTTTTCAAATAATATCTTTACGTAAAATGGATCAACTCAACATTCCTCAAAAGTTAGTGCTTGTTGAAAATCAAAACTAAATAAAACATCTCTTAAACTTTAAAACAAGTCCTTAATCTAAGACATAAGTTAAGGGATTACTTTAAAACTAAGATTTAGGGTGGCCAACTCTTACATTTTTTGGTATGATACCATAATTTTAGTCTTCTACACTTGGTGGAAAACCTTTATAATATGAGGAATAACATTCCTGATAATGCTATAATCAATACTATCATAGAATGGAACAATTGGGTGTAAAGTCTTATTAAGTAAGAGGCTTCTCAACTATCTAAAGCTACGTGCCTACCTATTTGTCAAATCAAGAAGAATAGAAGACTTACTACTACGCGAAGCACATCTTAAAATGCTTTATTAACAACTCCTATATATCTCCGGCTCTTCAAACTAGTATGAGATTCTCTGTGCTATTTATGGTGTTCTAATTTTGTACCATTTAATTTTATCTACACATTTACGTAGATCTTACATAAATGTGTGGATAAAATTTAATAGAATATGATATGAACATCATAAACGACACAAAATATTTCACATAAATATATAGACGAGATTTAATAGAATATGATAGGAACATGTTTAAGAATCTGTTCCCCTTCAAACCCCTCTTAACAACCAGTCCTTTGGAGCCAGTCCTTTGGAGTTCTTTGGTTTGGGACATTAAAAATATCCCCGTGACTTTATTTATAGCTTGGTTAGTTGTCTAGAGGAAATTGAGGATCAAGGGCAGGCTTACTAAAATGAAAAACTTAACTCCTACATGTGTGGTTTGCGAATTATAAAATAAATACATTGATGACTTACTCTTCAATTACGTTTATACCCCATTATGATTTAGAGACGAATGCTAAACAGGAATTCTCAGCTATTTCCTCTATATTACTTGCACTATTTATTACATCTGAATGGAATGTAAACAAAAAATATTTAAAATGAAGAAGCAAAGCAATCATTTTCTAAACCTCAACATTGGCAATTCGATCAGAAAATTATGTTTGCAGTCATTTTCTAAACCTCAACATTAGCAATTCGATCAGAAAATTATGTTTATTTTGGAACTGATGAAAGGGATCAATAATATTAATTTGGAGAAGGGATTTAAGCTTGGAGTAATCTTGGTTTAAGGATTTTGAGTGGGTTCCGAGATTACAAACCTGGTAATACTGCCTAGTGGTTAGCAACAGATCCTGGTATTTCTTCTTTGGTTATTTCATTGTTTACTAGTTCTTACTTGTAGTAATTAGAACCTCAGTTGTACCGCTTCTCTCTTCCTTCTAAAATGAAAATTTTCCATTTCCGATGGAAAAGTAATTGAAAATGAGTGAAAGCATAACCACATAATTGATCCAAATAGTTGTACGAGTCTATTTTCGGTGAGTCAGATATTTGGCAATTTCTTCGCCCATTACCTCCAGCTGTTGGGTGGAGATAAGAGAAGTTTGTGTAGCTTTTTCATCATCTACTTCGTACTCCACGGTAGATCTAATGATACTTGATTCATCATCTTTTTCAATAATCTCCAAGCGAATACGAACAGCTTCCAAACCAAGATCTTTGAATCCACCTTCAAGGATTTCCGTTACCTTGATGCGCTTTTCATCGTCCATTATAATGAACTTCTCAGTCAGGTAACCCCTTCCAGGAGTTCCTGACCAACATTTTTCATCATTAACAAGTCCATAAATTTCATATTACAAAGATATGACATAAACGACGAGAAGAGAAAACAAAGTAAAGAATAATTAAAAAGTTCATCAGAAACTTCAAGTTGCAGAATATTTTTGTATCTACTTGAGAAAATATGTCTCAATTTCACCTAAAATGCCAAAATAATTTCTGTGTAAACAATATTTTGAAGGCTAAAATATAACGAACTAAGGATAATCAAAATGAACCTGGAGGAAACGTGAGTTTCACAACTGTACCAACACCTCCTTCACCATCTATCACTTGTACCTTGCCAAGAACATCACTTAGTACTTCGTTAACTATCTTACCCAGCTCAAGCCCACGGTAAGCACTCCACACCACGCTCGCCGGAACCCCAACTACGGTGTCCTGTGATTTTTCGCCTTTCATTCTTAATGTACTGACCTATTTCTGTACACTTTGCTCTGAATTATCTTGTACTCGATTGGGATGCTTGCGGCTCCAATGACCTTCTAGAATTTATACTGACGCCTTCAAATATTTGTCCTGCACTTGCTTTCTATTAGGTTGTCATTTTCCACACTGCAAACAAAGGCGTCTCTGCGTCTCATCCTGATCCACACCAAATTCCTGTTAGCCTCACGTAATAACTTAAACTTTTGTGATGAAACGGTCACTTAACATGTCATAATAAAAAATGAAAAATTGGCTATGACATGTTAAGTAACCGTTTCATCACAAAAACTGGAGCTATTGTGTGAGGTTAACTTAATTAATTTTATATGTTCACTAACATACCCCCTCAAGTAAAAGCCCTTTGAGCTTGCACAGACTCATTCTACCTTGTGCTAAATTAATTAGATGAGAAATAGATAGGTAGTAAGATTTGAACTCAGGACCACTTAGTTACAGAGATTCTGATACCATGTTAAATGACCGTTTCACCACAAAAGCTTAAGCTATTGTGTGAACCTAACTTAATTGGTTTTATATGTTCACTAATATGACATCATAAGTTGCCTTTGGTACTACTCATATTTTGCACAATCCTGGTAAATATTTGAATAAATTCGATATATAATTTCAAATATGAGAAATTATGTAATGAATACTCGGAAAACATATTTCAAATATAATTTCAAATATGACAATTATGTAAGGAACTTGATTGTTTTTTTTACATAGAAGTAAAGATAAATTGAATTAAAATCTACAAACTTATGTACTTGCATTAAAGTATATGGTATCAATTTCAAATTTTATTTGGAATTAAATTTTGAATTTTAATTTTAAAGTGCATGAAAACAATGTTTTAAAAAACTAGACTAAAAATTAAATTGATAAGATAAGTTATTTAAAGTTTAATTAAACTGTCATGAAACTGAAGAATGGATAAAATTGAAGAATTTGAAATATATTTTAAAAAATATTGTTCTTGCTCATAAAAAAAGTTGAAGTTTGATTAAAACAGAAGCTATTAAATGAAAACTAACTTTTTAAAATTTATGAAAATTAATTAGTTTATAAAAATAGACCAATTAATTAATAAAATGATTGATTTTTAATAACAAAAGTGATTATAATAAACTGAATTAAAAAATTGATTAGTTCAAAATATTTATGGTTAAATCGATTCGACCTATGTATTTATATGGCAATATCAACCTCAGCTATTTCCATAGCATTGAATACATCCTCTGTCCACTTCTTTGTATTGAAACCAGTCAGGGTTTTAATGGTGACACTGATTTTATTGACTGAAAAGGTGACTCTTTAGTAACTTTGATTATATCAACACAAATGTAGGATAATAGCGATACTGAAAGCCATTACACAATATATTTCCTGAAAATCCGATCACATATATCATGAAACATCTTTGGGTTGAATACATAATATATGCAATTAGACTTTCACATAAAAGGCGATCAAAGTACAAACCATCAACTCTCATGACACTACCACCTTTGAGTGAATAGATCCTTCAAGCAATAACTTTCCTCTATTTAATGCCTTTATGATCATCTCAAAATGTTATGTAAGGCCAACACCTTTGAGCAAAATAACCAAACATAAAGCCAGAGACTTCCCCCAATATGTAAATAAAACCATCTAAAATACTGACTTGAAAGCTCACTTTGGTAACTGCATTCTCGTCAACACTCAAAAAGTCCACAAATATAAGGGATACACCTTTATGTTATCCTCACATTCTTTATAGGCATATGGTATGTGACAATGTACCTTCAATAAATACAAAAACTTAAATGCACAATCTCACTATCACACACTCGTGCTAAAAACGTTCTCCGAAAACTTCATTTGAGACTTTCGTAAAAGAAAAAATCTCAGTGGAGTGACTATTGTTGGCCCCGGGTCTCCATATGGATTTTATGGTGACTAGGGATTTATTTGAAATAATAATAAATATATTTGGAAACATTGCAATAAAATAAAATATAACATTTAAATTTAATTAAAGTCTAGACAAGGAAAATTTGTAGTGGGAGTTTTCAGATATAAGCAAATAATCATTAAAATGTCATAGAATGATTCTAGACATAAAACTAAATTATTCAAAAAAATGATTTAATATAAACAATTAATTATTAATAAGATACAAAATTAATAAATAATATCAAAATAAAAGAAATAGATAGTAATTATTTTAAATAAATAAAAATTCATAGGAGAAGTAAAAATAATACCAAACGATTTAATGAAAAATTTTCCATAGCAAAAGTGATCAAAGAATAAATGATTTGGGTGTTAAAAGAATTTAATTTGCAATTTGATTAAGTAAAGGAAAATCTTAATTCAAAAGAAGAATAGTCACGGACGTGACTTTCATCTCTCACGCCCTTGAGAGGGAAGGAGAAAACAGGGGTGTCGCGATCGCGCATCGTCGCAATTGCGACTAATGGTGAACAGTAGCAGGAAAAACTAGGGGAGTCACGATCGCGACTTTTGTGAAATTCTGGACCTTCGCGATCGCGCTTCGTCGCAATCGCGATTGTCGTGAAATTTCTGAGACCGTCGTGATCGCACTTCATTGCGATCGTGACTTTCTAGCACTGTCGCGATCGCGATTGTGTGGAATTCTGTGACCGTCGCGATCGCTCTTCGTAACGATCGCGACGAAGCAGTTATACATCCTTACTTCTAAGCAACATAACTTTCAATTCAGAAGTCCAAAAATTACAAACTTTATATCGTTGGAAAGCTAAGAAAAAGATCTACAATCTCATGAAGACAATTTTGTCTAGTTCAGCCTGTATCGATACAGTTTAATCATTTAAGAAAAGATTACCATTTCAGCAAAATTTGTACACCAATACTGCTATCTTATAAAGACCATAACTTTTGCGTCTAGAGTCTAAAAATTTCAATCTTTATACCATTAGAAACCTAAAAGAATACTCTACAACTTTTATGAAGAATACTTAGCCTAATTCTAGTTCTATCAATGCAGTTTATTCCTTAAAGTTTCATATCACATTTTATCCTATTCTCCGTTTTCCATACATCTGTTCATATTCATTTCTAACACAAATTTCACAGGACCCGAACCAACATTCAATTCCCTAAATACCAAAACTTCTTTGATACACAATTTACTTCAAACAAGTCCATCCAAAGATCTCTCAACATTCAACACAAAGCCAACTTAATAAAAGAAGAAGAATCTGCATATATATCTATACATACATATATCAGAAATTTCTGCACTTTCACTGTCAACTTTCAACAACAGAGTTGATACACATTTTCATACTAAGATGCCATATCAGAGCTATAGTTACAAAATACATACAGAAATGTTTATGCTGATATGCTTCTAAGTCACCAAAAATGATTCACACTAACTTAGTTACAAAAATCTGA
>JANZXP010000002.1:12094839-12118070 GCA_027576715.1 Erythroxylum flavicans
ACTTTATTTTTTAATTCTTTCTTTTTAATTCATACCACCATATAAAATTCATAATATACCATATTAAACTCCAAAAAAATTCTAATTTATTTTTATGCTTGATAATTTAATAAAATAAATAAAATAAAATATAAATATAAATATAAAAATCCTAAAAAATGGGATCCAACAACTATCGTGAATTATTTGATACCGAACCGATAGCCTGAGACACAAAAATCTCATGTATCTCCCTTATGACAAATTCGTTGCACAAAAATTCACTCAAAAATTGCTTCAGAATGTCATAATTCCTTTTTCCGATTAACCATCATGCAATCCCAAACGCTGACCATGAGAACCAAGATATGAAAACTTGAAATATCTCCCTTATGTGATGTTCGAAGCATAAAAATTCACTCAAATCCGGATTCAAAATAGCTTAATTCCTTTTTCTGGAGTTAAACTTTAATTTATTACTAATGTAATAAATCTAGCAAAATAGAAATTTTCACTTTATAAATTTTCCGGACCTAGAAACTGACCCAAAACACCTCGGGGTACCTTTACGTGAATTCTAAAATTTTTGTGTTTTTTTTATATTACTGTAGGACGTCAGCCAACATCATCACGGCCTGCATCAACCAGCACGTGCGATCCACACCGACGTGCCCATCGACATTGCACGGCCAAACACGCATCCCACGTCGCTGGCGCCATATGCACACAGCTAACACTGCTGCGTGCCCTCGGCACTGTTCACCGTCAGGAGCGTGACGCGCGCCTGACAGTGACGTGTCTCTTGTCGGAAAAAGACGATTTTCGTCAAGTTTTGGGTCCTTTTTCAGACTTCCCAAGCTCATTTTCAACCTATTTCTCAAGGTTAAACATATGTACACTACTTTCATGCAAGAAAAAGCAAGTAAAAATCTGGAAACGGAAGCTAACTCTCTGAAAATCTTGTAGAGTGAAAAATCGAAAAATCTCTGCTTTTAACCACCCGATTACGCTACCGCTCTAATGCCACATGTAATACGTAATGTTACCTTAGTTATGTGTCCCGGATCGAATGCAAAAGGGCAAAAAACAGAGAAATGTGGAAATACTTGATTTTCGGTTCTGAAACTTCAAATGAGCTTTCCGAAGCCTAAATGATCCCAAATCTACTGCCGTCTTCACGGGAATCAATATCCAGGACGCGGGTAAGGTCTTTCTACAGTTTTCTCAAAACACGAGCTTTCTTAACGGATCAGAAATTCCTTATGCTCGCGATTGATATGAGCATGTACAGAAAACTATAACATATTTATATAACTTTCATATCAGGCTTTCCCATTATAAGGCCAATATGGATCAGCTCTACACTAAAAGGAATACGTTTTCTACCCGACTTCGACCATTGATTTATATCATTTATTAGACCACTTTATTATATTTATCTGGATCAAATTACATAACCTCACCGATAATTAATTTAAAAATTAAATTATAATTAATAATTATCCACTATATAGGAATTTGACAAAATTACCGGGGCAAAAATATCTTACAAATTGTCCATTTTTTATTATGACATTATAAGTTGCCTTTGGTACTACTCTTATTTGCGCAATTCAGGAATTTCCATTCCGTTGGCATGATTCGCTTTGAGCAACAGATCCTGACATGATACATCTTCGTAATGAAAAAAAGATTCCAGTTTGTCGTGTTCCATCTTTAAATTTCCCATAGGAAATTGGAATTTATTTTCAGCCTTTATTTGTTCGATTATAATGATAAGAAACTCCATTTATGTCCGCAAATACTATTACCACGTTACTTTGGGGACCTTGAAATTAAAATTCACCAAATGGTTATTGTAGTGCTTGAACCAAATTCAAATATTTAAATATTTGAATAAATTCCATATATAGTTTCAAATATGATAAACTATGTAATGAATAAATCCTAATACTCGATAAATATATTTCAAAGTAAGGAACTTGATTGATTTTTTTTTTTGACATAAAGTAGAGATAAATTGAATTAAAATCTACAAACTTATGTACTTGTATTAAAGTATATGGTATCAATTTCAAATTTTTATTTGGAATTAAATTTTGAAATTTAATTTTAAAGTACATGATAGTAATTTTTTTAAAAATAGAATAAAAATTAAATTGATAAGATAAGATGTTTAAAATTTAATTAAACTCTCATGAAATGAAACAGATGATTGAATAAAATTAAAGAATTTAAAATATAATTAACAAAAGAGATTATTCTTGCTCTTAAAAAAAGTTGAAGTTTAATTAAAACAGAAAATATTAAATAAAAACTAACTTTTTTAAAAATTTATGAAAATCAATTAGTTTATAAAAATCGACAAATTAGTTAATTAAATGATTAATTTTTAATAACAAAGGTAATTGTAATAAACAGAATTAAAAAATTGTCCATCTCAAAATTTTTATGATTAAATCGATTCAATTTTATAATGATTACACGGTAGTGAAATTGCAAATAAAAGTATACACATCATTCATATTTTTTTAATTCACCAAAACGTAATGGAAGGCAGATTAATGATATTATTATTTACGAAAATAGGTAGAAGTAGAACATAATAAATTAACTCCAGCTAAGAGACAAATGAATTCATACATCTTTCTTAAGAAATATATTCTTTTAGAAACAGCTTGACAACGTATGAATGTTATTGGCCGGCACTATATATTATACATGTAGATATGTTTTTTATTATTGAATAGTTATAAGTAGTTTGAACTTCAGAAAAGTCACGTCCTCTTTTTTTTTAAAATATTCTAATATCTGATATTTATCTAATTTTTTTAGCAAGATGTTTTAACGTCGCCGTACCTTTTCTTTAATGACTTGGTACCTTTCATTTAAAAATGGACACAACTGTTTGTTTGATATATTTTTTTTCAAAATTTGTTTACTAGATTTATTCTTAAAAGAATCTTATTAGGTAGCTGAAAACTTACGATTATCCATGAACATGAATTACCAGATTACCATATTTAGTAGATATTATAGTGATAAGGATAATTGTGTAATAAATAAATTAGTAAATATATATTTACTAGACTTAGTTTAAAAGCCATAAAGCACATCTCGCTGAAACCTGGACTTTATCATCACTTAGTTCAATTCACAATGCCTTAGAGAACTCGAATGAAAAGAACTCAAATATCTCTGAAGTTTCTCATTTTATTGTACTTTAGACGCCTATAAAGTAAAATAGTTTTTGTATCAACTTACTGACCGAACAACTTAGTTATAGACATATTAAGAAGACAATGTCTTCTCTCCTTTTTCTCTCTCTACAGAGTTTATATATGTCAATATTTCGTGTTTTCAATAGATTTGTTTAGATATGCATTTAGACACAAGTTTGGTATTTGCTAAAGAAACTAATGGTACCAAATATGACCATATCACTAAATTCAACATATGTAAAAGCAAGGTTTTAAAAACCGAACTGGACTAGCCGGTTCGACCGAAAATTTTTTGAACCGGCTAGTGGTCCAGTTCGGTTTCACCTACTAACCTCTATGTATTAAAACTGGCTGGTTTATCAGCGAACCGGCCAGTTTTTTGTTGAGCCAGTTCAACCGATTCTGTTCAAAGCTCTCTCTCACTTGTCCATTTCCTTTGGCAGAACAGAAGAGAAAAACTTTGTCATCTTCAATCACCTCCAGTTATTCTACTTCACATCCTGCAAAGGCCCATCTGAATCCCACATGAATCTCCTCAAACTTTATATCCCAAAAGTATCACTTCTCTCCTTCTTCGTGGAATATCTCAGTCTAAGCCCCCATGGATTCACACTATCCACACCTCCTCTCATGAACTTATTGTTTCTAATGAAGTTCTCACCATCATTGGCACCATCAGCCCTATGGAACCTGCTTTAGAACCTATTCTTCCATTCATCACTTCCGAGATTGTTAACTCTATTATCTAAGACCCGCCAAACCCGCAATTGGGTTTTCGTTTCTTTATCTGGGCATCCAATTATAGGCGTTTTCGCCCCTGGGTATGTCTCAACATAATCATTGACAGGCTCATTAAGGAAAATGGGCTTGAATTGTATTGGCAAGTTATTGAAGAAATAAAAAGAAGCAATCTTTCTTTGTCGTCTGAAGCACTTGCGGTTTTGGTTCACGGATACACAAAGAAATGTATGACTGAAAAGGCTCTTGAAGCTTTTGGAATTATGAGAAATTTTTGGTGTGAGCCTGATATTAATATTTATAACGTGATTTTGCATGTCATGGTGCATAAGAACATTTTGTTGTTAGCTTTAACGGCTTATAACAGAATGTTGAAGTTGAATTGCTCACCAAATATAGCTACCTTTAGTATTTTGATTGGTGGTTTGTGTAAGAACGGCAAAACTTAGGATGCACTTATAATGTTCGATGAAATGATGCAAATGGGAGTTGCGCCAAATAAGTTTACCTACACCATTGTAGTTTCTGGTTTGTGTCTAGCTAACAGGACCGACTATGCTCATAGGTTATTTAATACTATAAATGGGTGTAATCCTGATTCGGTCACTTATAATGCATTGCTGAATGGGTTGTAAAAATCAGGTATAATTGATGAAGCCTTTGCACTGTCGAAGTCTTTTCAGAAAGATGGATATGTATTGAGGGCTAGAACATATACCATTTGATTAATGGCATGTTTAAAGCTAAGAGATACAAGGAAGCAGAAGTATGGCATAGGAAAATGATTAAAGATAAGATTAAACCTGATTGTGTTTTATAGACTGTTATGAAAATTTCATACATTACTAATTTATAATTTATTTTAATGCAATGCAAGAAATTGATGCAAATGTTTTAGATGAAAGCGTAGTTTACGAATCTTTAAATAACGTTGGAGAATTTAGAATTTTTGATGAGACACAATCTTCTTCAGAAATACAGTTTTGATTTTTATTGTTATTTTAAGATTTATATTAGATTCGTATTTATTTATCATTAATTCATTATATAATAATAGATATTGGTGTATTTTTATTTCAATGAAATATTTTATTTTTATTTATTCTTATAAGTTTTTCTTCTTATTATTATATACCGGTTTTATAGCGAATCACTACCGGTTGAACCTCTAAATTTTAAACCTTTCCTTTGACAGGTTCAATGTCCGGTCCGGTTTTTAAAACATTGGCAATAATACAAGTGGTCTCCTCTTCCTTGATACTTTTCCCTAGCCCCTTAACCAAACCACCTTTTATGGTCCGTTTTACTAATAATAGGTAACCTTGGCACCTATTTAGACCACTCTACTTGAGCTCCATTTCACCACCAATACGCTATCCTAACACCTTAACTAGATCACTCCATATGGTCTATATTTTGCTAACAATATGCAATTTTGACGCCTCAACCAAATTAACCCACTTAAACTCCTTTTATTATTAATAGGCAATCTTAACACCTTAACTAGATGACCTCATTTAAGTCCCATTTCGTTGACAATAGTATTAACTTAAGGTTTATTATTAATAATTTTGATGATAACTATATAATATTTGAAAATTCAAATTGAATTTATTTTCTTGTATATAATTTTTAAAGGAAATGATATCATAGGATAAATGCTTCCTTTCTTGCAGAAACTTTCTTAAATTTACCTTATTATAAATGATTCCATAATATCTAGAAGGATCTTGCTAATCACACAATTCGAAAAATTAGCTGCGATTTTTTTCAAACTTTTCTTTTAACATTTGAATGTTGGAAGATTTCAATAGAGATGATATCAAAGATTCGTTAGATATAAAGTAAACTCAAAATAGAAATGAAGCAACAACTAGTTAAAGAAAATGTTTACTTAAGGAAGAGCTACTGCATTTGTGTAAAAGTCAGATTTTTGAAATACTTCAACTACATAAATATTCTCGAAAGTAATATCTTTATCAAACTTTTTATGTCTTAGAAAGTGAAAATACTATATTGAGAGAGATTGTTATTTCTTGAAGCTTACATTGAGCAAACCCTTTGTACATTTTTGTTGAAAGCTTATAGAGGTTTATTAAACAATACAAGTGTGAAATGTTGAAGAATCTTGAAAAATATGTACTTGTTAACATGGAGAGGCTCGTCAAAAATTTACTACTTGGAGTTTTTATAGTGAAATACTCAAGTTAGATATTTGGGGGCTAAGCGTAGACTTCGTTATAAGCTGAATTAGTATAAATCGACTGTGTCATTCTTTCTCTCTTCTTAACTTTTAAATTTCTACATTATAGTGTTTTAAATTTGCAAGAGGCTCCTTCAAATTTATAATAGGCTCCTTCTATTTTAATATTGCAAGAGGTTTCTTTTTAACAGGCTTCTTTCGTTAACAGGCTCCTTTCGTTTTTAACACTAATAGGCTGCTTTCATTTTTAAATTTAACAGGCCCCTTTCATTTTAAACGTTAATAGGCTCCTTTCATTTTTAACTTTAACAGGCTCCTTTCATTTTAAATGTTAATAGGCTCCTTTCATTTTTAACTTTAATAGGCTCCTTTCATTTTTTAAATGTTAACAGGCTCCTTTCATTTTAAACTTTAACAGACTTCTTCTATTTATAGATTTTTTGGTTAAAATTTAGCACATTCTTATCATTTACATGAATTAATAGTGACATGCAAATTTTTTAAGTCACACACATTTCACCCTCCTCTTACATGTGTTTTCTTTACCATTTGGTATCAAACCTAGGTTTCACATTTATTGTGCTTTACAGCACCTGATAGATCTTGGTAAACAATTTAAGAAGCCTTGAAGGATAATTCGTTTCAAATACTCCTTATTTCAATGGAAAGAACTATTCCTATTAAAAAAAGAGAATGATCATTCATCTTCAATCTGTAGATATCAAAATTTGGAAAGCTATCAAAGTTAGGAGCCACACCTCCTACTACTAATAACGTAGAAGTGTGGATTGATGTTGATAGAAGAAATGCACAGTTAAATGCCGAAGCAAGACATCATCTAATTTGTGTGCTATCTCCAGAAGAGTATGAAAAGATATCCTACTTTTCTACAACAAAGGAAATGTGGGACAAACTTCAAGTCACTTTTGAAGGAACGAATGAGGTAAAGAAACATAGAATAATTCTTTTAGTGCATCAGTACGAAACTATTTGCCTGAAACAGAGAGAAATTATAGACAAATTCTTCTGACGTTTCAATAATGTTATCATAATCATAAAGAACTTGGGCAAGATATATCCCAATGATGAGTTTGTAACAAAGATTATAATATCACTACTAAAGGAATGGAGGCCTAAAGTGATAGGTCTATAAACTGTAAAGGATCTCGACGCTATCTCACTCGACTGGTTAAGAGAAAACTTGATGATCCATGAAGCTGAGTTTAGGCGAGATGAAGGATCCTTATACATAAGAGGAATGACACTAAAAGCAGTTGATGAATCAAATCCATCAAACAGTGATGAAAGCGACACAGAGTTGTAAATAGATAGAGATGAAGAATTCAATTTCATGGTTAGAAAAACGCCCACTTCTACAAAAAGAAGCTAATAAAGAAAAGAGAAGGGAATAAGAAAACTGGAAACAACAGGTTCCTATTAAAAAGCAGCAGCAATAATAGAAATACATAAAGCAATCAAATCATATGCTATGACTGCAAGAAGCCTATACAAACAAAACCAGAATGTCCTCTTATTCAAAAAGACAAAATAGAGAACAAAAACCTAAAAAGCAAGTTATGACTGTAGCTTGGGAAAATGAGGATTTTGAAAACTTTGAGAAGAAGATCTTAAAGAAGTTAGCAATTTTTGCTTTATGGTCGAATCAGGAGACAATGAGGTATATTATTCTGACTTTAATAATGAGATAGATAAATTAAGAGATGCATATCATGAACTATATGATCAGTATAAAAAAATAATAGTGTAATATTTCAAAAAGGTTAATAAGTCCAAAAATAATGATGCATCCTTAACGAATAAGATTAAATAAATAGAATTTGAGAATAAAAATTTGTTGTCTAAAATTATGTCTCTTGAAAATGATAATAAAAAAAGTCTCTAAAAAGGAATTTCTGAAGCAAAAGGTAATCTAGCTAGAAAATGGTTTCGTTAAAGCAAAAAAATTAAAAGAAAAGTTACAACTCTAAAACTTGAAAAAGAGAATTGGCTGAAAAATCATTTCTTTAAAAAAGATCTTGCAAATTTTATTAATAGAAGGAATAATCTTAATGCATTACTTGGGAATGGTAAAGGAGTTTTTGATAAGTCTGGAATAGGATATAATAAAAATAATAATATTAGGCCATATAAAAACTTCTTTGTGAAATCCAGTGGTAACAAAAACCAAAACAGTAGGAACTTGATAAATAGCAAAAGCTATAGTAACTCTCATTCATCTGTTTTGTGCTCTTATTATGGTAGACATGGTAATATTAGTCATTTCTGTAACTTTCAGAGAATGAAGAAATTATCTCAAATGTATGTTTAGAGAGCAAAAGGTCAAACTATTAACCTGGAAGGTCCTAGAAAAATTTGGGTACTTAAAATGAGATAATACATTCTGCAGATATGCTTCAGAACAGAGACTAGAGAAAATCAATGGATAGTTGATAATGGTTGTTCAAGACACATAACAGGTAAAATATCACAGTTCAACTATATTAAAAGGAAAGATCGAGGTAATGTTGTCTTTGCTGACAAAAACAAGGCAAAAGTCAATGGAATTGATAAAATTGGTGACTATAATTTTACTTCTATCGATATTATTCTTTATGTTGATAAATTGGAACATAACTTGTAAAGTGTAAGTCAATTATGTGATAAGGGCTATAGAGTCTATATATCTCATTATGAAATCTTAATAATAATATTGTATTTGTTGGTCCTAGAAAGCATAAATATATATTGTGCTCAATTGGAAGACATGTCTTCACAAAATGTTAATTGTTTTGTTTCACTAGAAAAGTATTCTTTTATCTAGCATAGATGATTTGAATATGCTAGCATGAGCATTTTATCAAAATTATCTAAAAATGTGTTAGTAAGATGACTATGGAACTTGAAGTTTGAGAATAATCAAATTTGTGAAGCTTGTTTAAAAGGAAAACAAACTAGAAGTAGCTTTTCTCCTGAAAATATTATGTCTACTAACCAATCGCTTAAACTTGTATATATAGATTTTTTTAGTCCTACTAGGACTCAAAGCTTTGGCGGTAAACACTATTGAGAAGTTTTGCAGAAAAATTCAGGTTGAAAAAGGGTACTGTTTTACATCAATTCAGAGTGATCATAGAGGAGAATTTGATAACGGAAAATTTAAAGAATTTTGTTATGAAAATGGCATAACTCATAATTTTTCATGCCTAAGAACTCTTCAACAGAACGGAGTTGTTAAGAGAAAGAATAGGATTCTCATTGATATGGCTAGAATAATGCTGCGTGAAAGTGGTCTACCTTATGGTCACTGGGTAAGGCTTTATCTACTGCTTGTTACATACTCAACAAGTGCCTTATAATACCTATTCTAAAAAAAACCGCCTGTGAGTTATGGAAAGGAAGAAAACCAAATGTTGCTTACTTTTAAGCATTTGGTTGTAAGTGCTTTATTCTAGATAATAGAAAAGACAACCTTGGAAAGTTCAATCCAAGATTAAATGAAACTGTATTTTTAGGTTATAGTACTGCTAGTAAAGAATTCAGAGTTTATAACAAAAGAACAAAAAGGATAGAAGAATTAATGCATGTAGTATTTGATGAAGCATTACCCTCGACAATAGCAGCTGATTTAGATGATGAAGATCATCCTTTAATTCCCGAAAATACATCGTAGACTCAAACTAAACCTATAGTACTTTAAGAATTACAAGATAAAGAAGGTCCTTTTGAAGCTAGGATAGAGCAGGCTCCTTCATCTCAGCAGGAGCCTATGCAACGAAGAACACCAAGAAAATGAAGAGGTCTTAATACACATCAGTACATTCTAGGAGATCCCTCTAAAAGTTTAAGAACCAAATCATCCTTCAAAAACAATTATTTTTCCCTTATCTCACAATTAGAACCAAAGACCATTGAAGAGGCTCTCATTGATGAAAATTGAGTTTCAGCTATGAAAGACAAACTAAATTAGTTTAACAAAAACAAAGTTTGGAATATAGTACCTCGTCTATGAAACAAGTCAATCATTGGAGCTTATTGGGTATTTCGAAGCAAACTTGATGAAAATGGTAAAGTGATAAGAAACAAAGTTAGACTTGTAGGTCAAGGTTATAATCAACAGGAAGGTATTGATTTTGATGAGAATTATACATCTATTGCTAGATTAGAATCAATTAAAATTTTACTTGCTTTTTCATGCTATATAAAATTTAAATTATTCCAAATGGATGTCAAAAGTGACTTCTTAAATGGATATATTAACAAAGTGTTTGTTAACCAACCTCTAAGTTTTGAAGATAAAAATCATCCTGATTATATGATGAAGTTAAGTAAAGCTCTATATGATCTAAAGCAGGCTCTTCGAGCATAGTATGAGAGATTAAGTAACTTTTTGCTCGAGAATAATTTTGAAAGTTATTTATTAAGAAAAAGGAGAATGATTTACTCATAGTACAAATATATGTTGATGACATAATATTTGGTGCTACTAATCAATCCTTCTGTGAAGAATTCTCAGCCTTAATACAGGGAGAGTTTGAAATGAGTATGATAGGAGAACTATCATTCTTTTGCGGGTTGTAAATTAGGCAAACAAAAAAAGGAATCTTTATTAGTCAAGACAAATATATAAAGGAACTCATCAAGAAATATCATTTTGAGAATGCCAAACTGATGGGTACTCCCATGTATACTAGAACAAAACTTGATAAAGATGGAGAAGGCAAGGCTATGGATGAGACAAAGTACAGAAGAATGATTGGGTCACTACTATAGCTTACAAGCTCAAGACCATACATTATGCTTAATGTGTGTCTTTGTGCATGCTTTCAATCAAATCCAAAAGAAAGCCACCTTCAAGAAGTCAAAAAGATCTTTCGCTATCTTCTCGGAACTATAGACTTTGGATTATGGTATTTAAAAACTAATTCACTTATTATAGTTAGCTATTGTGATACAGATTACACATATGATAAAGTTGATAGGAAAAGCATAAGTGGACATTGTCAATTTCTTAAAGGATGTCTAATTTCTTAGTCTTGTAAGAAAAAAAATTACACAATGCTTTTTATAACTGAAATGGAATATATAGCAACTTCTAGTTGTTGTGCTCAAATCTTATGAATGAAACATCAACTCAAGGACTTTTCTCTAAACTTTGATCATATTCCTATACCATAAGACAATACAAGTGCAATAAATCTCTCGAAAAATCCTATACATCATTCTAGGACTAGCGTGTAAATATCAAACATCATTTTCTTAGAGATTATGTTTTAGAAGGAACCATTAACCTTTTGCATGTTAAAATTGAAAATCAAGTAATTGATATCTTTAGTAAGCCACTTTCTGAAGATAGATTTTATGTTTTAAGAAAAGAGCTTGGTATGTACAGATTATCTGATATTAACTCTACATAAAGATTTTATGCTACTTCTCTTTGTAGATATTAACAAACTCCTTCAATTTTGTTTTTATGGCAGGGTCCTCTTAGTTTAAAAGGCTCATCTTTATTTAGAAGGTCGTTTTTAAATTAGAAGGCTCCTTTTAGTTTAATAGGGTAGAATACACGTGTTTTAAAAAGGTAGTTATTAAATAGCATTGCTTTAGCTTTCAAAGCACGCACGTACCACCCCGACAGATTTTCATACGTGACTAACAAAAGATACGCAGATGATCACACCTCCTCTAATAGCATGTACGATTTTTCATTTTCACACGAAATCAACACCCCAAGAATCATTTAGTGTATCCTGAAAAAGTTTCTTCCTTCTACTCACCTTCATCATTCTCAAAAGTGCCATTTTTCCTCACTGCACCCTAACCCTTTATTTCTGCTCAAATCTCCTAAATCTGACTAAGCTTACTTACAATGGCATGAACAAAATCCAAGCAACAGAAGAAAACCTTGACCCCCACTGCTAGCCATGATGAAACTCTCCACTATGAATAACAGTCTGAAACCTTGTTTTTGAGTCTTCCTATAAGGCCCTAAATTGTACCCTAATTGAAATATTACATATGCATGAAATTATATGTACTAGAAATTGTGATATGATTGTCAATTGCATATGTCTTGAATTTTAGTTAATGGATCATACTTAGTGAGTTGGAATTAATTAATATCATTAGAGAATTGAGGTATTAAAATGAACATTTGGAATAGGAAAATTTTCAAGTAGCAAGATAAGTTGGTATATGAAAATTAGTATGATTAAGCCTGTACTTTGAATGACATTTGGCACCATTGGTTAATTGACAAATGGACCAATGATTATGTGAAAAGTGGACCAATTTTGAAGTGAAATGTAGACTGATTTTGTAGGTGACTAATGGCAACATCTTAAGGTGACAAATGGCATTTTAGAGTTGTAACATGTGGAGCTTAGGAATGGTGACATATGTAGCTTTACAAATGATGACATATGTAGCCTTATAATTGGTGACATGTGTAGCCTTACAAGTAGTAACATATGGAGGCTTAAATGAGTGACATGTGGAGCCTAAAGTAAGTGACACATGGACCAATAGAATAGTAACATATGGACCAATAGAAGGATAACATATGTACCAATAGAATGGTGACACATAGACCAATGGAATGGTGACACATGGATTAGTTTGACTTTCTTTGAATTTTCTAAAGAAAATGGATGAAAAAGGCAATAGAAGTGAGAGTGAAGGTTGGCCATAAGGTTAGAAGAGGGAGAAAAACGAAAATGAGAAGAGAAGGAGAGAAAAATGGGAAGAGAAGAGTAGAAGGAAAGACGTTATTAAGGTGAGTTGAAATTCTAGTTTCAATTTCACCTTTCTCTGCCGATCTATCTTTCACATCCTTAGAGCACGAATTTAAAGAAACTCAAAAGAATGAAAGTTATAGATATAGGACTTACTTGACCTCTATGAAATTGTCTTGACAAAATAGTGACTAGAGCTTGAGCTATGCTTGTTTCCCTAATACTGCCTGTAATAGACCCCTATGTAAGAACCTTGTATTATTTCCTGATATTTAAGGGCTTTAGAACCTGAATTAGTCAAAGTATAAAACATGAAAAATGATTATTGATATCTTATTAATGCTTATGTGAAACGGTTTTGGTTAGGAGATGTTTTGATAGTGATTTATTGAGGGTTGTGTATTGGTTACATGAAGGGCCGGTTGGGTTAGTTCTTGGAAGAAGGAACTTGAAGGTGATTTGGTAAGGGAATTTTAAACTCGACAACATGTATTAATATAAGTTTGATGTTAATTGAATTGGCATGAATTATATGTTACGATGTTGATATTGATAGCTTATATTAATATAAGTTATATGATAATTGAATTAGTATGGAATATGTGTTAAGATGATGAGAAATGAATGTTGGAAAAATGATATTTGTGGGATAATTTCTGGTTTGGTTTTGATGTGTGAAAGAAATTGATTTGTAAGTTAGTTAAAGAATTATTTTTGAATTAGTTCTAGACATGAAATTGATGTGGAATTGAGGCATGAATAAGGTGGAATTGAAGTGGAAGTGATGAACTATGGTGAAGGGGTGTTGAAGGTGTATGACAATTGTAGTTGTTCTACTGAACAAATTTCAGTATTTTAGCCATAACTTGACCTGTAGATATCCAAATAGGGTGATTTTAATTGTATATTAAACTCCATACATATTTCTACAATTGTTTTGAAGGAATCAAATTTTATTTCTGTCTCTAAGGGTTTGGAAATTCAGTTTGAAGTTAAATAATGGTTACTGTCCCTATTGGAGAATAGTCTGTAGTATTTTGAGTATAACCCTAGAAATATTGAACCAAATTGTATTAATTATATTTCTTTAGAAACTTAAGACATAGAGAAACATTTGTCTGGAAGAATTTATTGCCCAGAAACCTCAGTTTCTATGTCAAAATAGCTATACAAAACTGACCCTAAACTTATCTTGAGAAAATCTAGAAAATGGTTAGGAAGATGAAAAAAAAAGAGATTTTATGCAATTGATGACTGTATAAGGTTAACTGAGTAATAGTTAGTTTAATTATGCAATACTAATTAAGATGATATTGTAAAGGATGTATGGTTTACAATGTTAAATTGCTTGGTCTGATCATAAATGAATGAGTTCCAAAGGCTTATGTATTATGAATTGAATATGGATGTATGTGAATTGGGAATTTCTGCGATAATATTGTGATAATTCTAAACCATTAGTTGTTTGAGGAGTTTGATAGTTGGGATTGTGTTGGAAGTACTTTCTATTTGTGTGAATATACACAATTTGTGAAGACTCAATACCTCTATTGATGTATTATTACACATACTTATAATTGTATGACATGTTAGTTTATTTGAAAATCAGTGAATATGTCAAATTGAACAAAATGGAATAAAGTGGTATATGTTGCAATATGTTCCTTGTATGAGAATTCTGAAAGAAACCCTTTTTGTTTTAAAACTGTTAAGTCCTATATGTGGGCAAATAGGCATGCCTAGAAGGTTCTACAGCTGCTCCTGTGACACTTCGGTATCTCCTGTTATTGACACTTCGGTGTCTCCTGTTATTAAGACATAAGTCTCTCTTGTTCTGTGATACCGATCACGGTATCTCCTGTATTAGTCCTGTTACCCACTTCTGTATAAAGGATTAAGAGACTAACTTGTTTCGTATTCTATTATATGCTCAATTCTGATATAAATAAGCTTTGGTCTAAAACTTCTGAACTCTGTTCTGAAATAAGTAAATTCTGTTTTGATACAGACAATTTTTGTTCTGATATTATAATATTTAATTTTGAAATTGGTGAGTTTTACACTGAAGCAAATGTGTAACCTGTTCTAATATATTCTATTTTGTTCTGAGATTCATGATATTTTGGTTCGGTTTGGGAATGGATAAGTAAACACTGCTTATTATCTGATGTGATTTTGAATATGTGAATGTTTAGATGACTGTTGAAACAATTATTAGCTTATATCCTATTTAGTTTATTTCCTACTAAGCTCCTTGTAGGTTCAAATAGGAGGGTTTGAAGACTGGGACAAAGACAACCACAATGGCCAAAGAAGGATGTGTTTTGTTTTGACAAGATGTATATTTGAGTTTGTTTCTGTGATGTAGTAAATGTAATGGGACATATTTGAATTTGTATTTTATGTGTGTATAGTTTGCAATAACTATAGCACAGGTCAGAATTGGAATTATGGTTTGCAATTTGAAATGTTCAGCTTGTATGATGTAAATTATGTCTTGATTATAAAATATCTCCTAATGGATTGTAGAGCTTATTTGCTTGAGTTTCTGGAAATGCACATAAGTGATCATTTGGTATGTTTTGGATTATTTTGGTTCTGTTATATATAGCATCTGCATATCCTTTCAGGGAATATGTGGGTGTTACACTTCCTCTTTGTCGCTAATAATAGGATCATTAAAGTAAGGTTTCATTATCCTTCACTACCACTGCCCATTCTCTCTCGACCTACTCCCATTATATTTATTCAGTCTTATAAAACTTCCACACCACCTTCTACTACTCCTCGACTTGATTCCATGGAAAGAAATTGCCTGAAGTACACTGGATTGTTAATGTTGATAGTTTAGATGAAGAACCAGTTCATTTAATAAGATGTCCATAAACTAGGAGAAGTCTTGGAAAGGAAGATGAGAAAGTTGTTGAGAAAGAAAAAAGACCTAACGCTAAACAGAGGGAAGAAAAGAATCTTGAAAGAGAAAAAGGGAAGAAATAAGAAAAAGTAAAGCACCTATAGTTGAAGAGAAGATTGAGGACCACATTGTTAGGGATGGGCCATTTTATGAAGAAGCCTTATTTGAAGAAATTCCAAAAGCTAAGAGGTCAAAATCGAAGAAACAAAAGAAATGAGAGTCTTTAACACCGGTCAAACTGTTTCAATCAATGAACGCCAAAGCATGATACAAAAAGAACTCCATGAAGCGAAAGGTGGTTGTTGGATGCATTTTGCCTCCACTCCAGTTTGTTGACATCTGTATTCCCATCTCTTCTCATTTTCTTGCTGTTGGTTGGGAAAAGTTTTGAATTTGAATGAAACAGTGTGTGATGATGTAGTTAAATCATTTTACATACACATGAGAAAAGATGAAATTGATGGGAAGTTGGCAATAATCTCTTGGGTATGTGAGTGTGAGATCTTGATTACTGAGCAAATCTTGGGAAACATACTTAATATAATTCCCATAGGTAGAACTAACCTTCTTTGTCATAAGTGGGATATTACTGATCTTGATTTGGCAGATGTTGTGAACTTTATTTGCTTGCACATTGAGAATGCCCATGAAGGGAGATCCTGGTGTAAACATATGGGCTTACTACCACGATGATTTACATCATATCTACTACTTTAATTTTTCCAAAGAGTAGTTTAGTGGAAAGACGCAGTCTCCTAGATACATATGTAGTGTATAATCTTCTTAAGGGTAATAAAATGTACCTCCCAATAATGATCCTACGATTTATAGTGGACAAGGAAAGTCATAAGAATATCACTGGGGTCTGCCGTATGAGATGCTGTTAACAAAGATTTTTTCCTATGATGGAGTGTCTTTTGATAAGATGGATTGGTATGAACCCGTAAAGTTCCATTCTTTATTCCCTTCCAATTTGGATATAAATTGAAAGACAATGTGTGGGTAGAGAAGAAAACAAAAAGAGCAGTAGACCTTTTAGGTCATGCCCCACAAAATTTAGCCTCTTTCACACTCTAGAGCACAAATGATCTGATCCTTCAACAACTAAGGGAATCAAGATCAAATAAGTGACTAGATCGACAACATGCAAAATTAAATTCTTGATATGCAAATCATGCTTCAAAATTTTTTTGAATCTCTTAAATAACATTTTTGTTATTTTTACTTGGTTTATTTTTATATACTTGGTTTATTTTTATATACTTGTGCTATTTTTTTAACTTTTTAGTTATTTTCCCTCTATTTTTTGATAATGACAAAGAGAAAGAGTTAATGATATACTTGCTTTTGATGATATATCTGTGATACTTGCTTTATTTTTTGCTAACTTTTGAAATATTGTTCAATTGAATTTGTGAAGTTTAATATGGTACAAACGATATTCTCCCTTCTTTAGAGGTTGTAAGAAAGGCACCTTTTAATCATGACTGTGAGTAAGAACATATAAAGTTTACAGGTATCTTTCGAAATCCTTTATTATTATTTGAATTTCGAAAATATATTTGTTATTGCTTGTCATCATCAAATGGGGTAGATTGTTAGCTCAAGGTTTATTATTAATGATTTTGATGATAACTATATAACATTTGAAAATTCAAATTGGATTTATTTCCTTGTATAAGTAATGATATAATTCTTAAAAGGAAATGATATCATAGAATAAATGTTTCTTTTTTGGCAGAAACCTTCTTAATGGACTTACCTTATTAGAAATGATTCCACAATGTCTAGAAGGATCTTGCTAATCACATAATTCGAACAATTAGCTCTAATTTTTTGTCAAAACTTATCTTTTAAAGTCTGAATATTGGATGATTCCAGAAAAGATGATATCAAATATTTGTTAGATACAAAGTTAACTCAGAATAGAAAAGAAGCAACATCTAGTTGAAGAAAATGTCTACTTTAGGAAGAACCATTGCATCTGTGAAGAAGTCAGATTTTTGAAATACTTCAGCTACATTATTATTCTCGAAAGTCATATCTTTATCAAACTCCTTGTGCCTTAGAAAGTGAAAACACTTTATTGAAAGAGACTGTTATTTCTTGAAGCTTACATTGAGCAAACCCTTTATACATTTTGTTAAAAGCTTATAGAGGTTTATTAAACACTACGAGTGTCGAAGTTTAAAGAACCTTGAAAAATATATACTTGTGAGCTTGGAGAGGCTCATCAAAAATTTACTATTTGGAGTTTTTTATAGTGAAATACTCAAGTTAGATACTTGGGGACTAGACATAGGCTTCGTTATAAGCTGAACCAGTATAAATCGCCTGTGTTATTCTTTCTCTCTTCTTAACTTTTAAATTTCCACATTATAGTGTTTGTGTTTTAAATTTGCAAGAGGCTCCTTCAAATTTATAGTAGGCTCCTTCTATTTTAATATTGCAAGAGGTTTCTTTTTGACAGGCTCCTTTCATTTTTTAACGTTAAGAGGCTCCTTTTACTTTTTAAACGTTAACAGACTCCTTTCGTTTTAAACTTTAACTAGCTCCTTCTATTTATAGATTATTCTGTTGAAATGTAGCAGGCTCTTATTGTTTACATGAATTAATAGTAACTTGCAAATTTTTTAAGTCAAACACAATTCACCCCCTCTTGTGTCTGCTTTATCAAATAAGTAATTGAGTGTTATATAGTACATTTTGCTATGTATATTGGAGACTATTTAACATATAAAGATATTTTTTATATTGTAAAGTAGTATACTTTGTTTAATGTAGTAGAATTTTGAATAATATAGTTTTGTTTTGATATAATAAAAGGATTATATTGAGGTATTTTCAGTATATTTTTATTGCCCAAAGGTTGAGTTTCTCACAAATTGTGTTTATTGACAAGGAAAATAAATTGAAACTAATTGACAAATATTCTTTTTTGCTATAGTCCATTATAAGGTGATCATTTATGAATAATTTAAAAAGGCAATGCTTAGAAAATTTTATAATGTTATATCATCCATTTCTATTAATATAATTTCTCCAGTTAAACATTGTAACTAACAAATTAAAAAAATAAGTCAGAGGTTTAAATATCATGTCTCAAAAAGCCACAAACTTATTGAAAAATACCACCTTCATGTAATGAAAAACATACTGAAAATCATACCAAGACAATGTTAAAAAAAAATACCATCATTTGACTCCTTACATATAATTTTGACTGCAATATATGAATGCCAAAAATTAGCATATGTAGTAACATGCCTTGATACAAACTTTACCATAAGTTCATCATATATATATATATATATATAGTAACACTTTCACTTTAATATAGGAGTGGCATGATTAAGTATAAAGAATATCATGTCAAAATACAAATAATACCAATATTCAATATATCTCCTACTAAATTTATGTACAAAAATATCATCACGCATTGCATATAAATAACACCTTCCATATTAATCTTTAATTGAATATGAAAATACCATCATCAAGTGTATAAAATACTATGAATCAATATAAACTATATCGTGACTTTATATATTCAATACTATGCCTATGTATAAAATTTTCATAATTAATTGAAAAAATATCACCTACATTTTAATATGGACTATTATGAATAATATAAAAAAATATCATGTCTTAATACAAACAATAGCAAGACTCAATATATTAAATGCTAAGCCTATATAGAAAAGTACTATCATCTATTAAAAATAAGTGATGTTTCACTTTTATATGGAAATATCATGATTGAGTGCAAAGAAAGTCATACCTAAATATAAACTATACTAAGACTATATACATCCCATATCACACTTATTTCTAAATAATATCATTAGTCATTAAGTAACACCTTCACTTATCTAAAGGCACATAATATTGGATATAGTTTGGTATAGACCAATGTTCCAAATTGAATTTATGATAGAGAGAAATAAGCATAGTTTAGCATACAATCTTATATCTTACCGTCCTTATATTAGATTTTTTTAAAGAGACATAATAAAAAGAAGAATTAGTACACGTTCATGTACCAAATAGTGTCCATTAAAGATTTTCTTATATGTGATTAACATTATGAATCGTGTTCATTATAACACATGTTTAGGGTTCTTTATTTAAACAAAGTACATAGCATGCCTATATGGAAAATTTGTTAAAAAGAATATCATCAAACTATAATAAATAAGAATCACCTTCTTTATAATTAGTCAAAACTATGATTTAGTTAGGATAGTTATGTAATTCACTTTGTAAAGGACAATAAGGTAATTTTTTGTGGAAAGCTTCCCCAAGAAGTTGCAAATAACTATTATTGTCCATTATAATGTGATTTTCATCATCTTTTTATTTCAGTTCTTAGTCTCTAATCTAAAAGTTAACAACCCAATTCTCTCTTAATTAACCTATTGCATTTTGGATATGTATACAATAAGGTAGTTGGTGTATTGATATACTGATAGAATAACTCAACAGTATATATATATCAAAAGTAAAAAAGGTCACCTCTCTCTCTCTCTCTCTGTGTGGAGTTTATATGTCTATATTTTGTCTTCTAATAGATTTATTTATACATGCATTTAGATATGATTTTTTTTAGGTGTTGAGTCTATTAAAAATGATTTAGTTGATAAGGTCTAGGGTGGGGATAGTATAGTTTTATTGGTCATGGTATTAAATTAGAATTCACAGCTTAAAACTTGATATATTATGTATTTATTAGTATATGACTTTTATGAATCTTATATCTAGTTATTGTATTTTGTTTGGTATAGTTGATATTTATGTTCTTATTGTCAAAGTCCAAAAAAGAAGGAAAAAGTCATAAGTAGATCACCATCTCCTCCATAAAAAGAGAGAAGAAGATCATAAAGGCAAAAGTAAAAGTAATTAACAAGAATTTTAATAAAATTAAGATGATGATGATGTAAAGTTATTTTTATGTGGAACTTCAAATTGTATGTTGGGGATGATGTTGTTACCTCTAGAATAAGTTAATAAGTGAGGATGTAAAGAATTGATATGTGCTAATTAGACTATATTTTTAGCAATATTTTAAGAGTTCTTTGATTGTGTGTTGATAGTTTATATATTCTTTGGTACTCAATTTAGCATATATTTTGTTTTCAGACCTCATGTCAGCTCCCTAACAAAGAAGGATGAATTTGGATAGATTAAATTCAAGTTTGAGCAAGTTTGGGCACAGTTTTAGAGTAAGGATGTGGACATGGTTCACAAAATATTACCATGTCCAATCCATATTTAGTTTCAAATTAACATGAGTCCAACATAAATTTGTGTTAAAGGATTCGAGTTGCTAGTCCAAGAAACTAAAGTTAATAATTAGATCAAGATAGGTTTAAGTATAGAAATAAAGGAATTATATATCTAGTTTATGTTTATCAATTGATTATTTCATTCTTACATATTGTTTTGGTTTATTATTTTATACTAGTGATTTTAGTTTAGTTAATTATCCCTCTTAGTTGATCATTCATTTTATTAGATTAGACAATAGAAAGATAATTAGAAACTACTTATATTCAACTATACTATAATAATGTTAGGTGCATTTGTCCGGTAGATATTTAGTATTTTTCAAATCATGAATATATACATCAAGTTTTTGACATCGTTTTTAGAGACTAGATATTAAGAACATTTCATTTTTATTAATCTAATCAAATTTTCTTTTCCTCTTGTATTTATTTATTTTAAATTTTACTCTTGTACATTTTTTACTGAATTTCATGATTTAAGGTAGCTAGAAGTTGTGAGGTATAACTACCAATTATAATTGTAAGGCAGTAAGGATAATACACTATGTAGGATTATATTAGACTATCACTTATAAGGACAAAGTCTAGCATTATCAAGCTAATAGTACAAGCACAACAATTTTAAGATAAGTCTAACATAATTCAAATGGTTTAATAATTTGTGCAATTTGTTGGATTATTGGATGAGGATCCACATTCATAAATGCAAACTTTTAGAGATCTTGATAATTTCAAGATTAATAGAGCTTCATAGGATGCTATTCAATTGAGGTTATTTCTTGACAAACAAAGTTAATCATGGATAAAATCCTTGCCTCTAGGATCTATTAGCACTTAGAATGGTCTTACTAAAAAAGTTATTAGCCAAGTATTTTCCTCTAGCACCAATAGCTAATCTTAGGAATGACATCTTTTCCTTTCAATGATTAGAGAGAGAGAGACGTCATATGATACTTTGGGAGAGAGAGGAAGAGTTATTGAGAAAGTGTCTACACCATAGACTTAATTTGGGATCACAAATGCAAATATTTCATAGTGGATTAACTTATCCATCCAAGCAACTGATTGATGCATCTTCATCTAGGACTACCAAGCTTTAAAACTCTTGAGTAATTATAAGAGCAAATTAAGAATATAACACTTATAATGCTGGAGATCCCATTAACCCCGAGTAGAGGTCCCAGGAGAAGCAAAGGTGGAATGTAGTAAGGAGAGTGAACAAATGCTTCAGTGAATGTCTTGAGAAAAAACAGAGCTGTTTTGCTGTTGTAATGAATCCTTACTCTTATTTGAGATGCAAGGCCTTGAATGTTACACCCTTTCTTGTATTTTTGAATCAACTTGGATTAAAATAGGCTATACAATTCATACTTTGTTTTTATTTTTTCCCTTTATTCGTCAAGCTTCATCTCACCGAGTTTTCTTGATTACTGTATTTTTGTTGGCGAGAGATTAACGATGTAAGTCAGAAGGATTTCTGGATAGAAAGTGTGGGCATTGCAACTGTGAGGTACGTAGTTGAGTAAATATATACAACTAATCATTGGCAGCTCTTTTTATCGTCAATTGGAGGCTGGAGCTTGCATAGATGAATTTCTTCTTTATTTGTTTTTTGAATAGTGAAGACTTGATCGTGTTCCTGGGTGGCGTTTTACCAGCTATAGAACCTCGACCTGTATTACTCTCATTAGTCGGCTAATATTGATTGATGGAGTATAAATGTTGCACTTTAAAGAACTTTTAGAATTTCATATGGCAGCTTGTTCCTGCATCCGTTGTAATCAATTTGCTACCGCAAACAAGTATTACATTTAAGAAACTGCTACTTTCTGTTAGTGAACCTAAAATGAATATGCATTCGAAAACTTGCCCTGACCAATTGAAATAACTTATCTCTGTTAGTAGCTATAAAATGCACGTGTCTTATTTATCGCAGTGAAACTACGTTTAGAATAACTTCATAATTTGATACTTATACTATGATGTGATATCAGCATTTTGGTCAAAGTTTTAGCCTAAGCATAATAATAATAATAATAATAATAACAACGACGACGACGACAACAACAACTAAATAATAATAATAATAATAATAATAATAATAATAATAATAATATATTATTATTATTATTATTATTATTATTATTATTA
>JANZXP010000002.1:12118946-12145811 GCA_027576715.1 Erythroxylum flavicans
CCCGCCCCCCCCCCCCCGAAAGGGGCCTTCTTCACCTTCTACCTACTAAACATTCCATATTTTTTCTAGAACGACCATGTATTTTATCATCAACTTGATGGATTTATTTCAAGATATACGGTTTTCCTATTATAATAAGACCGAATTGAGCAACTAAAGGTATATATAACAAGGTATTCAATTTTGCATCAAAAGGGTAGGTGACTTTTCAAACAAGCCTATAAATACTCATATGTTAATTAAAGTTTGTGTTTTGTTTTTCTATTAATAAGGGTTATGAAAATGTTTTGTTGAACTAAGGGAGGTTCCAATTGAGGTTTTAATGATAACAAAACATAAGTAGTATTAATAAGTTTAATATTGTTAATGAAAAGGAATATGAGAACAAGATATCATTGTATTGAAGGATTGTGAAAGGAAAGACTAAGTTTACAATATTCAATATCAAGGTCAAGTCAAGAAGAAGATCAAGATACATCGAGGTACTTTATTTATTACTTTTTGTAAGCTTATTTTGATTGTTTTTCATAGTCTAAAAGGCTCACCATGCTTAAACTTTTCACTTCATTTCATTACATGAATCTTTCCATTCACTAAGAGGCATCGAAGCTGTTATTTTTAATGTAAAAGCCTCTCGATCTTTCAAATAAAGTATTGGGGAACATTTTGAGATGTTTAATTCATAATTTCATTAATCAAATTGAGATTGAGAATTTTAAGGGATTAAAATCATGTTTTTGGGTTATTGGTTGACCTATATGGGACAGTAGTGAACTAATAGAATTAAAGTTGTTAAATTTGATATTCTACGAGTTTGTTGTTTGGTTAACCAATGTGCCATATTGGTCAACCAATATACCTACTGGCCATCTAGTTCCAATAGATAGTGAATCTAGAGCTTTTAATGTTACAGTAGTCGATCAATGTGTCACATATAGTCGTTGTAATGGCTAATTCTTGACTCCAACAACTAAAAAGGGTCCCAAAATATTATAAATAGGTGTTTTTCTATTTTTTATTTAAAATCATTTGAGTGTCTTTTACACATATTTATAAGTATTTTTCAATTATTTGAGCATTCATTGTTTCTTTTTAAGTATGTGAACCCTTTGTGATTATCAAAATATCCAATTGATCAAGTTTGAGTTGTAAGCCATTTTTAGTGTGATCATTGTACTTGGAGTATCTAAAATGGTTTGAGTTTCCTCTTTACCTTGAAGAAAGATTGAAAAGTGGGTTCCCTTTTGCCAAAACAAAAGATCATATAAAAGTTATTCTTTGTCTTTAAAGATAAATTATAATTAAAATCCAAGACGAGTCTTAAAAGTTGATGTAGGTAAGGATTGTTTACCGAACCACTATAAATCAATTTTTGTTTCTCTTCCCTTACTCTTTAATTTATTTTTTACAAGAATAATTAAATTCCTTATACTTCATTCTTACATTTGTGATAATTTGTGAGCATTGTTTTTATAAGTTAGTATCCTTTAATTAAAATCTTGAGTTCACCCAATTCACCCCCTTCTCTTGAGTGCCAATAAGGAATAACAAGTAGTATCAGAGCAGGTCTATAGGGCTAATAGTACAAATGAAATCCTATAGCAAAGATTATAATGGCATATGTAGAAGCATCTTTAACATATTTTAACCAAGAGGGTTAAATTATTAATAAAACCCATTTCTTTGATATAAATGACTACATATATTAGAAAACAAGAATGGATTTTTTCTTGATGGCCAACAGTGTCAATTTATAGGAAATTATCTCAAATGCTCCGTACATTCCTACTAAAATTATAGATAATAAAAAAAGTTCCTAAGCTGAAAGAGGAATATGATCCTTAAGATAAAAGATTAATCTCCTTAAATATTAAAGTCGTCCACATTTTCTTTTATGCATTAGGAAGAAATGAAACCAATAGAGTTTTTATGTATGTAACAGCTCACGAAATTGGCACATATCAGAAGTTACTTATGAAGGAATAAATTAATTTTAAAAAGCAAAGTTAACATGCCAACTCACTAATATGAATTGTTCTAAATGAAACACCATGTATACTAGATTTATTGATATTATCAATGCTCTAAAGAGTTTTGGGAAAACCTACACTAATGTTGAAATGGTAAAGAACTTGCTTAGGTCACTGTCAAAAACATAAGAAGCTAAAGTGAGAGATATACAATAAGCTAAGAATCTATCAACTTTACCATTAAAAAAGCTCATTGGATCTCTTTTTACATACGAAATAAGGCTCCAAGATATACATGAAGGATGATGCTACCAAAGAGAAAGATTTTAACTTTCAAAGTCTCAAAGGAATAATCTAGTGAAAATGATGAAAAAGATATTGCTTTAATCTCTAAAAAATTTAAGAAATTATTGAGGAAGAACCCCTTAAAGAGAAAGGAATACAAAGGTGGAAAGGTAGATTCAAAGTACAAATCAAATAACATTATTTGCTTTGAATACAAGAAACCCAAACATATAAAGTCTCAATATCCTCTTCTCAAAAGAAAATTGAAAACATTAAATAAATGAAAAAAAGGAGATAACGGAAAAAAAGGCAAAAATAAGAAACTCAAGCGTCCATTTGGGTTGACATAAGTGACTTTGAAAGTGAGCATTCAAAAGGAGATGTAGCTCACAGATGCTTTATGGTAAAAGATGATAATGAGGTACTCTCTAACTCTTAAATCATATGATAAAATAGTGACATTGATTTAATATATGATGAACTTCTTGAGAGTCTTGAAATCATGTGCATGAAAAAGAAAAAATTATCTTCTAAACTCAAAAAAGTTTAAAAGAATCTAGATGCATGCATAAGTGAAAATGAAAAGATAAAGAATAAATTGCACTACATCAAAGCTTTTAAAGATGTAGCCATAATGGAAAATCATAACTTAGACACTTTAAAGCATAAGAATATATATTTGAAAAAGGAAGTTGATTCTCTTAATGTCTCATTGTCCAAGTTCACTAAAGAAAGTAAAAAATTAGAAAACGTGATAAAAGCTTAAAAGAGTTTAATAATAGGTATGAAATTGGATATAGCTATGGGAATGCTTCTAACACCTAAGACACTTTTTCAAATGAAGGAATTTACATAGTAAAGAACTAACACCCTAGGATAACAAGTGTACAAAGACCATCCACATTTAAGCACACACAACATATCCACTAGGGCTCAAGCTAAGAGCAATCCTTATGCTTTCATGTATTATTTATAATCTAGACCTAGAATTCAATACTCTTAATAAAATAATAGGCATAAGTTTTATATAAAAAAACGTGATAACATGCAATCTTACTTTTACCATATTAGGCTTTACCCTAAGCATAATTTTATGACACATATTCACGCTCAACATAAGCATCATTATAATGAAAGAAACATGTCTCATACATATAATTATGCTAGCAATTTTCATTCTCCAAAGAAAGGATGTAAAAAAAAATTTCATGACTTGTATGCATATACAAGAATAAGAAATTTATTCATGCATTAAATTTATAATGATCATTGTCATCCTATCAAATCATGTGATATGGTATGGTAATTTATTGTAAAATATAGGCATATTGACATATTCTAATATTCAAAACAAATGATAATGAATAAACCCTCAAGCAAGTGGGTTAAAAAGAATAAGGAGACTGACAACCAAATATCCAAGCTTATTTAGGTACTTAAAACACCTAGATAATAGGTTCTCAAGGCAATAGGCATTGCATCCTAATTCTCAAATCTTAGAGACAAAGATGGAGGATTCATTACATTTGGAGATAATGTCAAGGTTAATATAATTGGTATCAACAAAGTTGATAAGGAAGATCACACCACTATTGATAATGTACTTTTATTTGATGGATTGAGGCATAACTTGTTAAGTGTGAGCCAACTTGCAACAAAGGCTATAGTGTATACTTTAAAGAGGGTTGATGCATTATATTTAGAGTAGTTGACAATATTATTGCATTTTTTGGGAAAAAGTGAAGGAAACATATATACAATTGATCTTAATGATTTCTCTAACCAAGATATGACATGTCTAATATCTATTGGTGAAGATGCATAGATTTGGTATAGGAGAACTGGAAATGCAAGCGTGGACGTCATCTTTAACCTCAACCCTAAATAACTTATAAATGGGCTTCTAAAGGTCAAATTTGAGAAAGGCAAGACTGATGGAGCTTGCCAATTGGGAAAACAAACCAAAAGCTCATTCAAACCACCCAAAATGTTGATAACTTTCACTAGATTCTTACAACTACTTTATATAGATTTGTTTGGACCAACTAGGATTGCTAGTTTAGGTGGTAAATTTTATGTTTTTATCATATGTTATGATTTTAGTATAGTTACTTAGGTCTTATTCTTAGGAAAAAAAATATGAATGCGTTGGAACGTTTATCAAATTTATCAAAAGGGTAATAGAACTTTCTATTTCTCCTATTAGGAGTGACCATAGTAGGAAATTTAAAAAGAAAGGTTTGAAACCTCTTGTGAGGATAATGGTATCTTTCACAATTTTTCTTCACCAATAACCCCTCAACAAAATAAAATTATTGAACGAAAAAATAGGACCTTAAAAGAAATCACTAGGACCATAATTGATGAGTATAATCTTCATATGTATTTTCAGGTAGAGGTAGTCACCACTACATATCACATCTCAAATAAAGTCTATATAAGATCAACTTAAGATAAAACTCCTTGTAAACTTTATCATAGGAAGAAACCAAAAATTAATTACTTCAAAGTTTTTAGTTGTAAATGCTATGTCTTGAACACTAAAGACGACTTAAGAAAGTTTAATTCCAAAGAGGATGAGGGAATTTTTCTTAGTTATTCCTTAACTAACAAAGCATATAGGGTGTTTAATAGAAAAATCATTACTATTAAAGAATCTATGCATGTTATCTTTGATGAATCGAACCCTCTTGTATCTAAGAAAGATCTTGAAGATGATGATATAGTATATCCAAAGAACCAGAGATATTAGCCATTGAAGGAAACAAAAGGAATCAACCCAAAAAATTACTCATAAATATATTGTTAAACCAATTGAAGGAAGCAAGAAGGATGAGGAACTCTCAAAAGATTGGAAATTCAAGAAGAGTCATCCTCCAAATCAAAATTTAGGCGATATTCGACAAGGGGTGATTACTAGATCTTATCTTGCTTTCACCTGTCAAGTCAAACCTAAGATAATAGAAGAAGCCTTAATGATGAATGTCAGGTTCTTACTACGAATGGGGAGTTAACTTAATTTTAGAGGAGTAAAGTGAGAACTTTAGTACCTAAACCTAGTTATCATTAAACCAAAGGTACCAAATGGGTCTTAAAAATAAATTAAATGGATCAGGTACTATTACAAGAAATAAAGCTACATTGGTAATAAAAGGATACAATTAAGAAAAAGTCATAGACTTCGAGGAAACGTTTGCCTTAATGACTAGGCTAGAAGTCATTAGGCTCTTTCTTGCATTTATATCCTACATGAATTTCAAATTGTTTCAAATGGATGTTAAAAGTGTTTTAAATTGTTTCATTTAAGAAAAATTTTATGATGGTCAACCTACCATTTTTGGAAAACATGATGCACTTAACCATGCCTAAAAACTTTCCAAAGCTTTATATGGTTTAAAATAAGCCGCTAAAGTTTGATATGATAAGCTAAGTGCATTTCTTTTTAAAAATGGATTCTCTAAAGATAAGGTTAACATAAAGCTTTTTATTAAAATATGCAAGCATGATATTGTAATTGTTCAAATTTATGTTGATGATATTATTTTTAATGCTACATGAGAATATGTGTAAAGCATTTTCCAAGTGTATGAGTAGGGATTTTAAGATGAGTATGATCGAAAATTTTAACTTCTTTATTAGATTCCAAATCAAGAAAATGAAGGAAGGAATCTTATATCAATTAAGCAAAGTATACCAAATATCTACTTAAATGCTACAGAGATTAAAGCAACCATTAGGTACTCCTATGATCATTATAACAAAATTGAACAAAGATAAAGAGCGTAAGCTGGTATATGTAAAGCTTTATGAAGGTATGATTGGTGCTGCTTTATCTTATCGTAAGTAAGTTTGATATCATGTTTAGGGTTTATTTATGTTCTAGATCTTAATCAAGTCCTAGAGAATCACATCTATTAGATATTAAGTGCATCCTTTGATATTATGTGGAGCCATTTTATCAGGAATTTTGGCACCTTAAGAATATGTTACATTGACTTAATTAGTTATTTCAATGCAAATTTTTGAAAATGTGTATTAGTATCTAAAGAAGTAGGAAGATCAATGCTTTAAGGACACATTCGTTCCAAAATTAATCTCATATTTTATAGAAAGATAGTAATGACACCATAGTCACCCTTATTTTAAAACATATTTTTAGTGGAATTTAAGCATTTAAAGGATTATTTGACCCAATATAATTATAGTTAAACTTCGTTAGGCTTGGTAAGGATCTATTTGAGTAAAATTATATTAGCTAAGGTCATATATGGGCATACTATTTCAAACCTAGCTTGATATAACAATCATTATAATTATTCAATAGTGAATTAGCTGCTCTAGGCTCCTAAGGATGTAGCATCAAATTAGTTAAACCTTATTAAAAAAAATTATGTTTTAGTTTGATTTCTTTCATCATCCTTATTCTTGTTATCTAATTTGTTAATAAGTTGTATCAAAGCATATTTGAGGCAACAATAAGTTCGACTGCAAAGTTTGAAATGAGAAAATTTAATGAAACTAGGAATTTTATGTTGTGACAACAAAGAATTAAAAGATTTATTCACAGATTAAGGCATATTGAAGGGGATGTGGGAGAATAAGTTAAAAGATATAGATGAATTTGACTAGAAAAAGTTACAATTACGAGCAACTGAAATCATACAACTTTGTCGGGCAAACGAGGTCTTATATCATTTCATAAAGCTTGCATCTCCTTTGAAGATATGGAAGAAATTGGAGTGTCATTACATGTCAAAGATTCTTACAAGCAAGTATATCTAAAGCAAAAATTATATAGGCTGAATATGAAGGAAGGAACAGATTTGGAATAGTATAACATTGCATTGAATCAAATACAACTTGTTAAGGCTCGAGGTGACTATTTTGGATAAGGACAAAGCAATAATTCTACTTTTTCTCTTACCTCTTTCTTATAAACACTTGGTAACCATTCTTACATTGGATAAAGAGATAGCTAGTTTGGAAGACAACACTATTATAATATTATCTTATAAATAACAAAGACTCAATATTGCTAAAAGTAAATCAAGACTATAAGATGAAGAAAAATAAAGATGGCTTGTTTAAGATGAGTTCTAGATCTAAACCCAAAGGTGGAAAGATAGTATGATGACATAAATGTAAGGAAACAAGAAATGTTAAGGGGGATTATCCAAATAAGAAAAGATAAGATGATGAAATGAATTTTGATTATTTGTTAAAGTCTACTAATGCAGTGCACTATAAAGACTCAAACTACAATGATGAAGATATGCTTTATGTTTTAACCAGTTAACTTCAAGACTCATAGATACTAGATACGTGATGCTCACACCACATGACACTAAAAGATGATTAGCTTATGTTATATACATTAATCAACTTTGGTATTGTTTGGTTGAGGGATGATAAAAACTTATCAAATAATCAAAATAAGATAGGTTAGGATTAAGAAGTTTGATAGTGTTATTAAGACACTTTATGACATTCTTCATATACTACATTTTAGAAAGAACCTGATTTCTTTAGGTAACTTGTACATATGGTTTAGGATATAAATTTGAGTAAGATAATATCAAAGCATCAAGATTAGCATAAAACATATGCAAACTAATAGGGAGCATAGTTGTAGGTAGAGAGGTTACTATAATAGAGTTAGATTATGATAGTACTATATTATGGCACATCTGAATAGGTCTTTTCAGTGAGTGAGGGATGACAAAACCTTATAAGAGGAGCTTGTTAAAAGGTGCCAAATAGTGTAAGATTTTCATAAGTTTTATGTGCTTAGTAAACAGTTTAATGTAAATTCAAGATGGGGGCATAAAAACAAAGAAATTCTAAACTATATGCATACTAATGTATAAGGCCCTACTAGAGAGTTGTTATTCGATGGATTTTAGTGATTTGTCACATTCATTGATAATTTTCTAAGGAAAGTTTAGGTATACTTTATGAAGCAAAATATAAGGCTTTTGTAATGTTCAAGACATCAATGGTTGAGATAGAGAATTAAACGTACAAAAAATTAAATACTTAAGACTTATAATTCATAAATATTATATAAGTAGTATGGATTCAAATATACAATTCAAAAATATCAAAGTATAATGTCATTTTATAGAGGATGAATAAATCCATAATTAAAAAGGCCAATTGTTTATGATATCTTATTAAAAAATCACCAAATATATCAATAGATGAGAAGCTTTAGAGCAAGTATAAAAAAGAAGTAAGGTATATTTCTTTAAGTTAAAAAGGTTTTGTTACCTTACTTATGCATATGTTTATAATAATAAGAGATTTAAGCTTGATCCAAAGTCAAAGTAAGTCTATCTTCAATGGCTACCATAAAGGTAGGAAGGGATACAAGTTTTAGGATCTAGAATCAAAGAAGATGGTGATTACTAGGGATATTATGCTTGATGAGAAATATATATTAAAAGTTGAAACAAATATATGGAGATATTGTGTTAGGATCAGTATAGGGTAGTTTGAAGGATGTATAAGTGAAACTAGGTTAGCTTGGAGTAGACTTGAAAGAGGTTGGAAATTGTAGTTCGAAAAATAAAGATGGAATGAGAAGTATCATTAGGCCACAAAATAATTGCAATTGAGAAAACTCAATATCCTTCTTACTCATCATAATTTCATCTAATTTTTAAGAGAACATAAATATTTAGCTAGAGGATAAATGGATGAGAGTTATGGTGGTAGAGGGAGAGTCTTTGAACAAGAAGCAGACATAAGAGGTAGTGTATCTTTCTAAAGGGAATAGGCATATTAAGGGCAAAAAAGATATATAAAAGGAAGTCGGTAGTAAAAGAAAAGGAAGGAAAAATATTTAAAGATCGACTAATAACTAAAGGGCACACACAGCGAAAGAAGATTGGTTATTTATATCAAATTTATTTTTTATTAATATTGTTTAGGATATGATGTTCAATTCTTTATGATATTTGTACTATTTGAGTTCATTCACATATTTAAGAATACCATATTTCTTTTTGGTTAACTATATTTGGGTTTGATTGTATCATGTCGGAAAATTAGTAATTTTCCTTCATTCTTTTAGTCTTACTACCTTTATTTCATTGTTAGACATCTATGTTTATTATATTATGCTCTTTGTAAAATTTTCCTCGTCTATTGATTTTCTTGTTTGCTACTTTTCAATGTTAGTTCATTATAAGATAAAATGTTAATTAACAACTTTTATATGATTATCATGTTTGTGATTGTTTCAAATTGATGTATATAATCCTTCAATAAAAGACAACACAATAGAGAGTTCCAAGTACCTGGCCCTATACCAAGTGAAGTAACAATTCATATTAAAGGGACGAGTTCTTTGAAGATAATAAGTGATATTTGGAATCTCATCATTAAGATTGAATCAAGTGATGGAGTTGAAAAGGACCAATACAAGTATTACCATAAGATATTAGACAGGGGTCCTAAAGGTGAAAATCTGTTTTAAAGAGATATATAAACTCTTACAATAAAAGGAAGATTGCATTACGAGGTTAAACATATTTAACCTAACGAAAGAAAAAAGTAAAATGACTTCCATGACTTATGATGTTCATATGTCAAAAAATTTGCTAGCTAAAATGATCATTGCGAATGAATATCTCCTCTTCATTGTTAATAATCAAAACTTCATAATTTTTTTTCATCCTCACTCCAGTCGACCTTTAAGATCCTAACTTGTAATATTATAAAGAAAGAAATCATCAAGATTTACAAAGATCAAAAGATTTTGATATTAAAGATATTATTAAGTAATTATTAATGAGTTACCATCACATCTTATATGTGAAAACCCAATAATCAAAAGAAAGGTTATATGGTAGTGACAACACATTATACTGATAATGACTAGACTTTATATAATTGAATCCTGAGGTAAATAATATTCTTTAATAAATAATATTCTTTAATTTTGTTATCTTTTGTTTATTGATTATGTTATAATTAATATTTTTATTTTTTGTAAATGATAGATTTATTTGTCTATCGCCCCCATATACCAGTGAAAGATTGAAAATTGTACTGGTCGAGTGCTTAATGCATTGGAACATTGACACCAAGCTCTCAAACCATAACTTTAGACAACTGTAACATAAACAATGCCATGGTCAAAAGAATGAAGACCAAATTGTGGGTTAGGAGCTTGCTGATGGATAGGAGATTATTCCATATGCATTGTTTCATGCATATTGTGAAATTGATAGTGAAGGATGGGTTAGAAGTAATAAAGAAAGGGATGGAGGCAATTTAGAATAGCATACCAATTTACACCTAAATGACTTAAAATTTTGAAAAAATTATATGACAACTCCGCATTCCATACACAAAGAAATTAGTTTTGGATTATTCAACCTAATGGAATTCAATATGCAAGATGCTAAAGTCAAAACCAAGAATATTAAAGTGCTCATCAAGTTGAGACCAAAAGATTCTCAATATACTTGCTTATAGATAAAAGAGTAACAGAAGTTGGCTAAAGCAATTTGTGTGAAGTTAGGATATTTCATAATGTTCTTGCGTTGTTCTCAAGAATAAAATATCCAACTTAATACATTTGCTTTAGCCACATGTGTAAGATTAAGTTAGCATTATTTTATTGATTTTTTTATTATAATATGGTGATTCAAACTATGTCAAAATAGATGATAAAGGATTTAAAACTTATCATTCTTTGATAGGGAATAATGTAATAATAATTTCCATTATGGACTTGAGATATAAGATAAGGGGCATCAATTTTTTTATCGTTTTTTGTTATGTAACTAAGTTAAAGGATATATTGATATCATTAAACAATTCTAGTATGATTTGTTTGATAATTATCAATTAATAATGGACACAAAGCAAGATCATAGGAGTGTAGTATCAGCTTTATCTGTTACTGATACATCATCGTCAACCATAATTAGAAGTTTAACTTTTCATTTTAAGGAATTCATCAAGGAAAAAAGGGGTTAAGACTTCTTACAATATGATAGAATTAGATAAATATTTGGAAGCATGTATTGTGACCACAAGTGCTAAGCATTTTAACATATTATCTTGGTAAAAGTTACATAGAGGTCAATATCGATCATACAAGTAATTATATGAAACATCTTAATAATTCCAACATCTGTTATTACTTATGAGTTTATTCTGAATGCAGGCATTCGAATGGTGAATCTTTATCATAGTCAATTTCGTTATAAAATTGTGAAATTTCTAACATGTGTGTAAAGTTAGTTCAATGTTGAAAATGTACAAGATAAATTGTAAATTTTATGATATATTAATTTCTTTACCTTTATCATTTTAACATTCATTTATTATTTTATTTTATATTTTTTTATATTGCAATAATTATGGTGATCATCATCTGACTGAAATTTTCTTCAAATAAATAATGAAAGCATATTTATTCCCTTATTTATTTAATAAAATTGTTGCATAAAATGAATATAATTTACATAATTTTCTTATATATAGACGAAGTTGTCCTAACTATTAGTGATTGCGATTATGATAAGACTGAACCACAGGCTCTAAACCCAATCAGGCCTCGTACCAAGCCTATACAATAGTCATCGAGATACAAGTATAATAGAGGACAAACAATTAGTGAAAAAAAAATGAAAAACATGTATAGAGACGGGTAAAGAATTGATCATGTTGGATAATTATTCATCTTTATTTTAGATAAGTCTGTTAGCTTAGGAGATTATCTTCTAGGAGATAAGTTTATTTTTGTTAGCTTAGGAGATTATCTTCTAGGAGATAAGTTTATTTTCTAAAAGATAAGGTAAGTTTATCCTATCTTCAAATCTGATAGTTAGTAGTGCTAAAATTAGGAATAAAGTGATAAATTCCCTTGAATCAGAGGAATAAAGTGAAGCTTTGACCCATTTCTAAAATCCTCTTGTTTTATGGTATCAGAGCTACCGCTTCTGGTAACCTAAAATCTGTTTTCAACCATATCATGACTGGAGTTCAACGAGTTCAACCATCCCGTGACGAGTCTTCTAACACCCAAACCTCCTCCCAAACACCTAGTTTCGTAACCCCTTCAACCCAATCCTCATCTCCTTCTATTGATAATCTTTCGCTGCAAATCGTGCAACATAAATTGAATGGAATGATTTTCTGAGAATGGTCTTAGTCAATCATGCTAGTAATCAAAGGAAGAGGAAAGGCTGGATATCTAACTGGGGTAATTCCTCAACCACAGGAAACAACAGTCGCTTATAGTGCTTGGGATGCTGAGAATTCTATTATTATAGCTTGGCTTATCAATTCAATGGAGCAAAATATAGGAAGAATCTATCTATTCTACAAAACTGCAAGGAAAATTTGGGAGGCTATGCAAGAAATATATTCTGATTTGGAGAAAACATTTTGAAATCAAATCCAAAATCAAAAATACTCACTAAGGTAACATGTTTTTTATCGAGTATTATAACTTACTCACTGAATTATGGCAGGAGATGGATACGTTTTATGCAATAAATTGGGAGCGTCATGTTGATGCTAAGAAATATGGAAAATTATTGGAAAAGGAGAGAGTTTTTGATTTCTTGCAGGGGCTTAATGTTGAACTTGATGAAGTATGAGGACGGCTACTTGGTTTAAAGCTATTACCTTCAATTCGAGAAACGTTTGTTGAGGTTCGTAGGGAAGAGATTAGAAAAAAGGTCATACTTACCTCTCCCACTTCTAAACAAATCTCTCAAGGTTCAGCTTTAGTGGGCTACTCTCGAAAGTGGGCTACTCAATAACCTTGAGAGCAACAAACCAAGAACATGCAATGGTGTGACCACTGTGATAAGCCCTACCCCACTTGTGAGACCTGCTAGCACTTACATGGGAAATGACCAGATTGGAAGCTTAGAAGCCAAAGGGGCCAGCAAAAACATGGAGCGGTACATATAGCATAATTTGATATCAGTAAATCCACTGGGCTAAATTTGTCTTCACAGTAGATTGAACTGCTTTACCAACTCTTGAATCAGATAAAGATCACCACTGATCAAATTCACATGACCAACAGACTCCTACCGCAGCACTAGTGCATAAAGGTAACTTGTGTCAATTATTATTATCAAAGTCTCTAGGTCACGATTTCTAGATTGTGGGCACAGGTGCATCAGACCACATGACTGGGTCTTTGAATGTTTTTGAGAAATATGAGCCACGTGAACAAAAAGTTAATGTCTAGGTCGCAGATGAAAAGGTGTCACCAACTATTATTTAAGGGAGGGTTTGTTTGTCAAATCTAACATTAAATACCATTCTCTACGTGCCTAAGTTAACTTATATTAGATTATCTGTCAATCAATTAACCACGGACATGGACTGTATTGTGACATTTTTTCCTTCTCATTGTGAATTTCAGGATTGGTGTTCAGGGAAGATGATTGGCAGTGCTGAGGAGAAAGATGGACTTTACTACTTCTCAGGAAAGAGTACTCCTACTAAACTTAAATCACCAAATAAGTTTTCCTTTTCAGTTATATCAAATTCTGATGTTATGTTATGGCATCAACGCCTTGGTCATCCAAATTTCCCATATTTAAAAATCTTATATCCACAACTTTTAATCAATAAAGGTTATATTTCTTTATATTCTGAGCAATGTGTCCTTGCAAAGCAAAGCAAAAACAATCATCATATACAACTTTAAGTGTGTGTTTGTTGGGTATTCTCCCACTCAAAAAGGTTATAAGTGTTCTCACCTTTTATGAACAATTCTTTATTTCATATGATGTCACCTTTTTTGAAAGTCAATCATTCTTCTCCAATACGTCTCTTCAAAGGGAGATATCCCATGAAGAGACTTATTAAAACCCAAGCATATCACTCCCTATCTCACAAAATTTTGTCCAAATCTTCCCACAAAACTCATAAACACCCACCATTAAACCCAAAATTGTCCAGTCTAATTCAGTGGGAAAACTAGCTCCCAACCAGCCAATCTTGGTGTATTCTCAAAGGCTTAAAGCTCCTCAACAAGGCCAATCATTGGACGAGGAATCGGCTGCTAAAGAAACTGTAGCAAGTGACTTGGATATGCCAATTGCATTACAAAAGGGGGTAAGATCATGTATCAACTATCCTATTTCAAATTATTTAACTTACTCAAAGTATCAAAGTTATCTTCAAAGTTTAAATCTTTTACTACTAAGCTTGACAGTGTAAAAATTCCAAGAAATGTGCATGATGCATTCCAAGAGCCTAAGTGGAAGAAAGTTATACTTGAGGAAATAAAGGCCTTACTTGAAAATAAGACATGGGATATTATAGATCTACTTGATGGAAAAAGCTGGTTGTTAGCAAGTGGGGTTTACTATAGGGAAGATGGAGATCAAAAGATATAAGGCTAGATTAGTAGCTCAAGGTTTTACACAAACCTGTGGAATAGATTATGAGGAGACATTTGCTTCGGTTGCAAAGTTAAACACAATTAGAGTCTTCTATCATTGGCTGTAAATTTAGATTGGAAACTCCATCAGCTTGACATTAAAAATGCCTTCTTAAATGGTACATTAGATGAGGAAATATATATGAGGATCCCACCATGTTTTGAATATAAAGAAGAAAGGGGGAGAGTTTGCAAACTAAAAAACAATCTTTATAAGACCTCAAACAGTCTCCATGAGCATGATTTAAGAGGTTCAAGACACCCTTTGCAGATTTGGATACAAACCGGGACAAGTTGATCACATTTTGTTAGTGAAGTTTGGAAAAAATGGAAAGAAGTTCATCTTGATTGTGTATATGGATGATATTATAATCACAGGTGATGATACTAGTGAGATCGGTGATCTTAAAAATAAATTGAGGCTGAAATTTAAAGTAAAAAATCTCGGAGCCTTGAGACACTTTCTTAGAATGGAGATTGCTAGAAGTAAAGAAGATATTTTTATATCTCAATGAAAATACATTCTTGATTTATTAGAGGAAACAAGAAAAATGGGTTGCAAACCCATGGGAACTCCACTTGAAAGAAACTGAAAATTTAAGAGAGATGAAGAAGATCCTCCTATTGACAAAGGAAGATACCTAAGGTTCGTAGGAAAACTTATCTATTTGTCATTAACCAGACCAAATATTGCGTACTTTGTGAGTATGTCAGCCAGTTTATGCACTCTCCAACTTAACGACATTTAGAGGCAATCAACCATATTATGAAGCATCTCAAAGGTAGTCCTAGCAAAGGATTAATGTTTCGGAAAAATGAGAAAAGAAGCATAGAAGGTTTTACAGATGCAGATTGGACTAGTTGTATTAAAGATAGTATATCAACTTTTGGCTATTGTAATAAGTTACGGGAGAACCTTGTCATACGTAGTGGCAAGAAACAGTCCGTAGTGGCAGAGTTTAGGGCAATAGCACAAGGAATTTGTGAAGTTATTTGTTTAGAAAGGTTAATGCGTGATCTACATATCACTATTTCTTCTCCCACCAAAATCTTCAGCGATAGCTAATAAGTCATTAGTATGGTGAAGAATCCAGTTCAACATGATCAAATGAAACATGTTAAAATTGACCAAAGCTTCATCAAACGCGAAATAGGAGTCATTGAATTATGCTATATTCCTACTCAAGCATACGAAGCAAATATTTTTACAAAGATCATGCCCAAATCTAGATTCAAAACAATTCTAAACAAGTTGGAAATGATAAATATCTATTGCTCAACTTGAAAGGAAGTACTAGATAATTATTTATCTTTATTTTTAGATAAGTTTGCCAGCTTAGGAGATTATCTTCTAAGAGATAAGTTTACCTTGTGAAAGATAAGTTAATCCTTTTTTCAAATCTGATAGTTGGTTGCTTTAAATTAGAAAATAATCTTGTATAAATTCCCTTGAATCAAAGAAATAAAGTGAAGTTTTGACCCCTTTCTAAAATCCGCTTGTTTCATATCCCATATCAGCTCGGTTACAATAATAACAAACTAAATACCATGAAAGGACTACAAGCTATCCTAAATCAACTATTCTAATTAATTACATGTCAACCCTAACTAGGTCAAGGGATGGCACTCTTAGACCACTAGGTCAAACTGACTTAAAGACGCTTCGCGTGAGCAGTGTTTTTACAGGGCAGATCTCCAAGTTTCACAAAATCAAAATTTATGTTCTACAAGTTGTTTGAATCACATTGTAGCAGACATAGCACCGGTCAGCTTTATAGATGGCACAAGCAAAGGTTGGTGCTAAATAGAAAGTTTTGCCTCGAAAGTTTGTCGCAGGCTGCAAGTTCGGGGCCAAAAGCTCCATCCCACATATGTAACATAAGAAAAATCCCTCGTTCAATTACAATTCCAATTTCTGATTGCCAACGACCCAAGGACAGTAAGACTTTCCACGAGCATGATAGATTCAAATTGTTACTAATCAACAATCATAGCTTCTAAGCCTCCACTAGCATCCTCGGTCCCATTCTTCTGCTCTTCAGTTGCCATTCTCATTTCCTCCATCAAATTCTTCTGGTCTTCCTCTATAGTGTTTTGCAGCTCATCTACCTATATAGAAGTGTGAAAGGCCAAAAAAGAGTGAGTAGAATGCGATATGCATCCACAACTATGTGGTTTAGAATGCTAAACATAACACCGTTTACCACAGGAACCCATTATATCTTTCATTATTTTTACCAATATGTTGAATCTTACAGTTCCTAAGGCATAATTTATGAATATACTGTACATTCAACCTACTAAACTAATACACCTCTTAGGAATGCATAACTGTAATTTCCAGAATTTAGTTAAGAAATGGTTGAATTCCTGCATAATACACCAACTCAAACACAAGCAAAAGAGAAACTATTGCGAGCATTGCTTGAATTCTACAGCTTAACTTTAGGGTTTTAGGGCAAATATCACATCATTGATGATGATGCTTTCATAACACGTTAAGCACAGGTAAGAATCGATTCAAAATATAAAATCCAAGAACCAGTGTAATGGTCTCATTCAACTTCCATGGCTGGTATCGCATAAGGGTTGAACACTTTTCTGTAGCCAAGCTTTCATATTTTAGGTAGAATTTGAGGTCTAAGGAAACTAAAGTTCCTTCCTTGCGACTGCAATTATACCTAAAGTGCTATCTTGAGTCCTTTAATAAATAGACCTACAACAAAATGTATTGACATTGAGTCTCTTCCGTAAGTTTCAATCAAAAGAAAGTGATCACACTCAGTATCAGCACAGATTGGAACTGCAAAGCACACACAGGATAAGTGAAGTGCTACATACCACATGCAACAAAAGGGCAAACTGTTTTTTACGAAGCTCCAGCAATCTTGAGCCAGCCGTGTTCTCAGCCTCCAATGCTGCAATTTCTTTCTCCAATTCAGTTATGATCTTTTGCGTCTCTGACCTCGGTGGCTGCATGGCAATCAGCTTCCTGATTGCCTCACATTCCTCCTTGTGCTGCCTTTCAATTTTACTTTCTTCAAGCTGGTTCTTAAGATCTTCTATGTCAGCCTGTGCCTGCAGAATCTGCCTATCTATCTCATCTTTCAACTCATTGAAGTTCTCTTTTTCCCTGAGGTTTGCATCAATAACTGCTTTGCTTTTGAGGAGAGGGATTTCAAAGGTTGATAACTCCTGCAAGAAAGTTTTGGAAAGTCTGACGCAGTCATTATAGTTACCTTCATCTTTCTCAACCTCAAGAACAAAAGATGTGAATTTCTTTTGAAGTTTCTTTAGTGGGGGTTCACCCCTTGTGGTGGTGGTCCGAGTGAGGAGTCTATGTTTTATGATTATGTCATCTTCAAGTGGGCTGAATGCATAGTTTGCAGCTGTCGTTTCGCCTCTTCCAGAAACTTTCTTTTTCCCCAACATCTAAACAGCTTACTAACCTGCAAACATGAGATAAATAAACTTCCAAATAGAAATCCTACACTACACATAAATCACTCAGATAAAGCTAAGAATTCCAAAATGGTATCCTAGTTATTGAGGAAAGAATCCAAGATCCAGCCCCAGAAACCAAAAATATAAGTAACTACTCGAAAAACATGAAGCAAGGCAACGTATTGAAATTCAAAGAAAAAGGAAAATTTGCCAAACAAGAACAATGCAATAAGAAGCAACTCTGCATTTGCGTCCAAGCATACCGACTATAAATAATTAAGTAGGTCTTAACAAATGAACAGAAAAATATTAGACTTGGTGGTAGTTCAAAGATCTGATCCCTAGTTATCACGAAAAGTAAAGCATTCTGAGAATAGTATTTAAAAAAGAAAAAGAGAAAATTAGACCCCTATTTAGCACACCAAGCATTATCTTTCAATTTGATCCATAATCTAATCTTATTGTTTTGAATCTTCCATAATATTGTATTCAGAATGGCTGCAAATATGGTATACGAATTTACCTATCAATATCACCAGTGTATATAAAACATACTAATTAAAGTACTTCGAGTCATATATAAATCAGTGGACCAAATGAAACTTAAGAATAAAAAAAATCAATGACCAGCATCGCCATGAATCTGCAGCTAATGGTTTAATCTCATGTAAACCTCAATGAATTAGTACACACCAACTGAGAACTGAAAAGTATCCAACATGAAACGCACTTCACATCAGATAATTTCTCAAATTAAAAAAGAAAAGAAGAAAGAATTGAAAAACGGTAGTCATAAATGGAAAAAGAAACTTACAGATTACAGGGAGAAGAAATTAGGGAAGAACGAAAAGAGATTGAAAAGGCGGTGAGGATTAGGGAAGAAAAGCACTGAGAAAATGGATTGGGGTAGAAAAGGTGGGGAACTGGAAGAGTGAGAGAGGGTTGGGGCGTTCCGAGTTTTAATGTCACTTGACACAAATACCCTTGTAGTTACGCTTTTAACTTGTAAATCGTTCAAATTAATCTTAATAAAATAAGAGGCTTAAAATTTAAAAAAAGATCAACCTATACTATCAGTCGTCAAATTGACTAACAATTAAATAAAATTAAAGAATTTAAAATATGATAGAAAAAATTGTTATTATTAATAGAAAATTTTAAATTTTAATTAAAAATTGTTAAATAAAAATTAATTTATTTATTTTAGTTTATAAGAATTTATTAATTTATAAAAAATTAGCTGGTTAATTAATAAATTAATTAATTTTTAATAATAAAAATTATTAATATAAGTCTAAATCAAAAAGTTAAATTAACCCGTTTTTAGTAAGAAGAGTTATTAAAAAAATAAACTAAAAAGTTACACCATAGAACTTTTCAATGATTAGATAAAATTAATGCTATAAATTTATATAATATTTATTAATAAATAATATATATTTTAAATTTCTCATAAGAGTAAGACAGAAGTTAAAATTAGTATATTTGACCTATTGAATTTTGTAAAGAACAAAAACCTAACAAGTGGGTTTTAGATACAACTGAATAATATCTTCCATCCTTCTTTCACTCAATTTGTTTGTCTCCTACTACCACCCGCCCACAGGAAGAAACAAAAAAAGAAAAAAGGTAAAGGCAGGGTAAGGTATTCAGGTATGTTGTTTTGCTATACATTACATAGTACTTGCGCGGTATGATATTCTTTCTTCTTAAGGTATACACCGTATACAGCAGTGGCTACATCAGAGTCCAGCAAGTCTTTGTTTTCAAGTCCCATATAGCTGGGACCAAGAATTTCTTGCCCCTTGATCCGTGGGCATTAAAGCCTCCACCGTTTGCCGGATCGATGAGCACTTTTCCAGCGTGTCCCGGGAGTGCTCCGCTTCCGAAGATACCCTTGCAAGCCGTTGCAATCTCAATAGGATTCCTCAAGGCATCCTCGAAAAACCCTGTCTTGAATGGGTTGGTTACTGCTGCTGCAAATGCCTGCGCAAATGAAACAACCATAGAATCTGCTCCAATATTTCCATTTGGTGGGTTCAATACCATGCCTACTGGTCCACTGTCTGCCTTGTGGAATGGCCAAGCGCAAGTTCCGGGACATTCATTTTCTGGGTTGCCTACCCATATGTACAGCTTGTTGTCTGCATTAGAATTTAATTTTGGAGTGCTCAATGTACTGAAAAAAATGGATTGAATAATCAGAACAAACTGCTTTTATTTGCCAAATTACCAAGAGTAACTCCATGGCCTGAGCAGCTCTGTATGCAGAAGTTATGGAGTGAAACATCCCTAGCAGTGAAAATAACCGGGATGATGTTAGGGTCTCCTCCAGTTGCCTTTTCTACAAGAGGCTTAAAAAAGTCGGCGGTAATAACCTTCCCGATGGAATAACTGGCATCCGTAACTTGTTTTACAACCTTCACATTGATAGGTAATACAGGTTTAGCAGCAGCTTCTTGGTAGCACTCGACAACTTTCCACCACGATGAGACTTGGGGCTGTATGTTTGCTCCGGCGTTATAATTCAAAGATTTAATGAAATTCCTGACGGTATTTTTGGAGACACGACCAAACCGACCGTACCATATAAGAGCTAGGTTTAGATTTCCAGTCAAGATAGGACCTCCGTGGTAAGTTATGTTGGGAGAAGGAGGGTGGTGAGCAAAACTAGAAAAAGGAAGGAGAAGAAGCAGAGATGAGAAAAGAACAAGGGGACTGGTTGGGAGAGAAGACGCCATTGGAGCACTCTTTTTTTTTTTTATTTGTTATTTCATTTAATAGAGGATTTGTAGGCTTAATGCACTATAATAAGATACGTCTTAACTTATAGATGCAGAAATGCTATTTCTGTAGCATTATGGGAGGTCAACGACACACTTGGAATGCTATTTTGATGGACCTCAATACATATGACTGGTTTTGTCTTAAAGAGGTTTTTGCGATGCTAGAGACATCATCTAAAAATAGATAGGGGACTAGAAACACTTCTTGTACCTATGTTGGATATACGCTACGTATTGTATACCGCTCAATCCAAAACTTCCCTGGTCCCTGCATAATACCATCAATTCTATTTTATTTAACTTTGTAAATACAATGTTTATACATAATTAGGATTTGATAGGTTAAATTTCCTTATAAAAGTTATTCATATTTAAAATATTTTTAGAAAATTTGTATGAAATTTGAATGTAATTAAATTAAACTGATATATATATATACCCAAAGTCTCGTGCCAAAATGATAAAAAGGGGACCGTACGTTCAATCTATTAAGGATTTGGTAAAAACTTAACTTACATCTTAATATTTTACAATATTTAAAAGGTAAAGGAAAGGTACTTTTAGCCTTAATGTTTTGATTAAAATTTAAAATACAAATTACGCTTTGATATTTTGAATCGTGTAAAATAAACACTAACGCTTAAATTCAATCTTTTCGTAGGCCAAAAAGCTAACAAAGTTATTTTTCCATCAATTTTTTGTCATGTTATTGATGATGTAACAAAATTATATTATTTTTTAATGTATTTATGAGACATGACATATACATGTGAGACACATATTTTAATAAAGCTTCAATTAGTCTTAATGTGATTATACTAATTCCAATTAACTCTAATTATAATTAATTAATTTAATTTAATCTAATAAATCATTGTCAAATTATTCAAGATCTAAATCTTAAATTTATTTCCAAATTCCTTTACTCTATTCATTCTCTTCTTCAGTCGAATGATCTGTCATCCCTCATTTTTTTTTGATCGAAAGGTTACAAGTTTGAATTATTAAAATATTCTTTTTATAAAAAACAAAAAGAATATTGCATAATTAATGACCATCTCTCAACCTTTGGAGAGCAAAGAACCTTGTATATATACTACGCAATCCTTTTTCTTTATCCCTTATCTTAAATTTCAATTATTCAAGGCATGAATGATGATAAATTTCTGATTTGGCCATAATTCATAAGGATCTCGCAGGAGGCTATTATGATGTTGGAGATGCCATCAAATTTAACTTCCTTGTATATTTTGCCGTAACCATGCTAGTTGCCATGGTCATGAATATATATATTTGTGTGTGTTACTCCACACACATATGACAAACACTATTAAGGAGGCAACAACTGCACGTAAATCCCTTAGCGTTAATCCTGCCGTATTTGAGAAGCTTAATGGAAGCTTACTTTTGCTGATGTTCTTCAAGCTACAAATGGCTTCGTTGTTGACACTGTTATAGGCTCTAAAGGTTTTAGGTTTGTATTCAAGGTCCAACTCAAGGATGAAAGTGTTGTGACAATCAAAAAACTGAAATACATTAATGGCCAGATTCATTGTAGAAATGGAAACTATTAGGAAAATCAAGCATAGGGATCTTGTTCCTCTTCTTGGCTGCTGCAAGGTAGGAGAAGAACCACTGCTGGTATACAAGTACATGAAGTTTTTAAGCTTAGAATATGTCTTTAAGATCAAAAGAAAGATGGGATTAAAATAAACTGGAATTTAAGGAGAAAGATCCCGGTTGGTGTCGTAAATTGGGATAAGAGAGAAGATGAAGAGGGTAAGGCAATTGAGTATAAAATTAGAGTTTGGATATTGAATAATATGGGAATTTGGATTTATTAAAGTTTATTAGAATAGATTAATTTAATTAGTTTTAATTAGAATCATTAGAATTAACAAAATCACATTAAAACTAATTAAAATTTTATTAAAATAGATGGGTTTATACCACATAGAATTATAACCTATAAGTACGCTAAAAAAATAATATATTTCTATCACATCAATAAAGACATGACAAAAAATTAATGAAAACATAATTATATTAGCTTTTTTTTTTGGACTATCCTCATTATTTGGTTTGAACATTTTATTAATATTAAGATTTATTTTAAATACTCCAAAATGTTAAATATAATTTGTACTTTGATGAAAATGATAAAGTCAAAACTGCCCCTTTTGCCATGTTTTAAAAAGATCATAACATTTGATAAACTATATAATTTAGACATTATACTAATATAATATTAGATTTTTATTAGGTTTCATTACTTACGTTAATATTACATGTTTTTAACTTTGACGCATAATAAGCTACTTTAGTAATGGCCTTTGAATGACTAAAGATCCTAACACTACAAGAAAATCATACATTAGTGGCGGAAATTTACCAACAGAAACAAAATCGAAGCTAATTATTGATAGAAAAATATTATCCGTCGGTAAAAGTGTCGTGAAAATTTTGATTTTGCGACGGACACAATTGTCGTCGTAAAGGTAAAGGGAAAACATTCACGTAAATTTTTCGACGAAATATAACGATGCTCAAACCATTCCCGTCGGTAAAAATTGCGGGAATGATTCCCACAATTAAATAGCGTCAGAAATTTGCCAACGAAAATAGTTCCGTCAGTGAACTCGATGTGTATATATGAGATGTATGAAACCTGTTTTTGAAGTGATTGATTATTTATTCTCGATTTTACATGCACATTGGTGGTGTATGACAAATGTTAGTGGACATATGATGTGCTGGCTAGTTCCACTTAATTTATAAAGAATTCTTAGGAATTAGATTCGGGAATTTTTTATTAGACACATTTAGAATGTGTGTATGACTTTGTAATTTTTCCAAAATTAATTAAACTTGATTCAATTAATAGATCAAGTCAAAGTCAACACTGGTTAGCTTTTTGAAAGTTGATGGGGCTAACTTGATTGACGACTTATGTGTATGTGTTTCGATTATAAGACTTTGACATTATTTTTATGAGATAAAAAATATATTATTTTGATGATAGTAGCATGCTAAGTGCGTGTGTTTGAAATTAGGGTTTCGAAAAATTTTCGGACATCGAATTGGTATCTTTAGTGTCTAGTAGGTTAACTCATTTATCTTGATAATTTTGACCGTCAAGATATTTTTGGCTTATGTCAAAATTGTCTTAATAAACTAGAAATAACCTAGGGATGTTTTAGATGACTAATTGATGTTCGGGAATTTTAGAAACACTAAGGATTAGTTTAGAATTAATCCAAGTAGAGTATAACATTTCTAGTGTGACTAGAAAAAAAGCATGTATAATAGAATTAAAGTGCTTAACTTGGACATCAAAATAATTGAATTTTAGAGTTCTTAATCGAATTACATTCATATTTTGAATTAGCCGAGACTAACACCAGTACCTGATTCGGTTCAAGAGTTGAATCGAATCACAAAATTTAGATACATAGTCAAGTCACAACCTAAATTAAACCTCCTTTATATGTTAAATGCATTAGATGCAATTTAAGGGTAGTTATGGACATAGGCCTATATCACATATACATATTCGGATTATGGAAGACTTAATTAAATTGATATATATATATATATATATATATATATATATATATCATCCAAGTATTGATGAAACCTAAGAATAAATCCCTCAACCAAAATATCAGGACTTACGCCTTTTATTGACATGGCAAGAACCAGAATTCTTTCATTGTTAGGTTGTTGGGTAAACTCAAGCCCGCACTACACAAATTTGTTCAAACCATGAAAATTAGATTTTTGGATTAATGGGTTAGTCCTAACTAGAAGCGTTGATTTGTTGGGCAAACCCAAGGTCAACGTGAATAGAGGCGAAGTTGGGTAGTATACATGAAATGTATACACATCAAGAGTTGATAACCCAATGAGTGTGCCAAATCAATAGTTGATGGTACAAGTCGATAGTTGCATAACTGAATGCAATTATTATAAATGATACCTACCAATTGACCTAAGGTGGCTTGTTGGGCAAACTCAAGTTCATTCTTAGTGATATTGGATATCGACTCATTACGAAAATTATAATTTTTCTTGAATTCGTAGTGAGGGCTATAGATTTGGATAAAATAGTGGGACCCATAATGCATGTAATTAAAGTCCTTATCAATATGCATTTATGTACATTCTAACGCTTTCTCTCATTCTTCTAGGTTATTGAATTGTCACTATGTCTTCATCCAGTGTGAACTTACGCTCTCTACTTGACTCCAATAAACTCACGACATCAAACTTTTTAGATTGGCTATGAAATTTGAGAATTGTTCCAAAATCTGATAAACTAAAATATGTCTTAGATGAGCCACTTCCCGATCTCCCTGCTGCCGATCCCTCTGATGAGGATTAGAAAGCTTACAAGAAGCTATTGAATGATAGTAAGCTAGCTAACTATATTATGCTAGCCTCTATGTCACCAAAATTGAAAAAACAGTATGAGACTATGGATGCTCATACCGTAGTCTACCATTTAAGGGAACTAGTTGATGAGCAAGCTCTATCTAAAAGGTTCGAGACCTCGAGATTTCTCTTCCACTCTAAGATGGCTGAGGGATCGTCTCTAGTGCAATATGCATTGAAGATGAATGGATACGTTGAGAGGTTAGCCAGTTTGGGTTTCATAATGGATTATGAATTAAGTATAGACTTAATTATGATTGGTTTGACCGATAGTTATTCGCAGTTTATGCTTAACTATCCGATAAACCAAATATTCACTTCGATACTTGAACTAATTAATCTTCTCAAAACAGCTGAGCTAACTGTCAGGAAGGGCAGTAAGGCTATAATGCTGTGGACTTTGCTTCTGGTTCATTCAATAGGAACCAAAAGAAGAAGAAGAAGTCTAAGAAGCCAATGGGAGGTGTAGCCAAAAAGAAGACAATGGACAATACAGCAAAGGGAATATGCTTTCATTGCAACAAGGAAGGGCATTGGAAGAGGAACTGTAAAGCCTATCTGGAGTCACTGAAGCAGAAGAAAGCATCAGATGCTCCACTGTCTACTTCAGATATGTTATTTGTCATTGAGATTAATACTATTTTTTATCATAATATTTGGGTGTTGAATACCATATGTGACTCACACATATGTGTTGATATGCAGTGTTGGACACGAACTTTTTTCTTTTATTTTATTTATTTGTTGATTTATTCATTGATTTATTTTATTTATTTTCTTATAATTTAGTCATTAATTTAGCAAACACAATAACCATAAATATTTTACCCACATTCACAATGAGTCAAGACAAACGTTTATACATTTTTCACACATTCACAATGAATCAAAACAAACATTTATAGCATTCATCCGTTTAAATCAAAACGCCATGATATAAATCCAAGGCATAGCATGATCATACTCACAATTCAATCATATCAAAATGTCATACATCTTTCATGTTTTGTCAAATGTTAATGTGGTTTGTGTGATAGTTTTTGGAATGGATTATCTTTACATAATAGAAGTGGTATGTATGAAATTAAAAGTTGGATTTTGGGTTCTTATGTTGAAGTTACTGGTTTTGTATATATGTATATCTATATAGATGTTGGTAGTAGATGAACGGTTATGGGTTAAAAATGCAGTCAGAAACTTTGAGGAATAAACTTCACTGTTCTATTCGAAATTTGACAAAAGTGCTTTCATGAAAGTTGTAGATCTTTTTCTTAGCTTTCCAACGACATAAAGTTTGAAATTTTTGGATTTGTGGTTTGAAAGTTATAGTAGTTTGAAGTGAGGGTGTGTGACTTTTGCAGAGCTGAAATTTCTTGATTTTCATGGGCGTGAGAATTTTCTCTCATGCTCGTGCGTTAAATGGTTTGAATCTCACGAGTTTACTATTGCTATCATAGCTTTGTTTATTAGTTAAAGGTCCCACCATGAATTTATCAATTTTATTTTGTTCTGAAAA
>JANZXP010000002.1:12145911-12168079 GCA_027576715.1 Erythroxylum flavicans
GTGGTTTTTGGGATTTGTAATATGGAGGGGTGCAGAAACTCTGTTATGACAGTTGAAAGAAGAGTTGCAGAGACTTTTATATGATTGTGTAAAATGTTATGTTTTGTCAAATGTTAATGTGATTTGTGTGATGGTTTTTGGAATAGATTATCTTTACGTAATATAAGTGGTATATATGAAATTAAAAGTTGGATTTCGGGTTCTTATGTTGAAGTTACTGGTTTTGTATATTTGTATATCTATATGCATGTTGTTAGCAGATGAACGGTTATGGGTTAAAAATGCAGTCCGAAACTTTGAGGAATAAACTACACTGTTATAGTTGAAATTTGGCAAAAGTGTCTTCATGAAAATTCTAGATCTTTTTCTTAGCTTTCCAATGACATAAAGTTTGAAATTTTTGGATTTGTGGTTTCAAAGTTATGGTAGTTTGAAGTGAAGGTGCGCGACTTTTGCAGAGCTGAAATTTCTTGATTTTCATGGGCGTGAGAATTTTCTCTCATGCTCACGCGTTAAATGCTTTGAATCTCATGAGTTTACTATTGCTATCATAGCTTTGATTATTAGTTAAAGGTCCCACCATGAATTTATCAATTTTATTTTGTTCTGAAAATTATTATTAAAATTTTATGTCCGAATCAAGACCCAGGTCCAACATGCAGGGCCTCAGGGATAGTAGACCGTTCAAGAAGGGAGAGATGGACCTACATGTGAGAAATGAAGCAAGAGTTGCTATATTAGCCGTAGGAACCTATGTTTTGTATCTTTCTAGTGGGCCAGAGTTAAGTTTAGATAATTTCTATTATGTACACGTTGTGACAAAGAACATTGTATCTATTTCATGTATTAATAAAATGGGATTTTATTTAACTTTTTCAAGCAATGGTTGTTCAATTATGTTGAATAAAATGTTGTATGGTACTGCTACATTGTACAATGGTATTTACATATTTGATATATGTAATCCAATTTTAAATATCAATGACAATAAAAACCAAAAACGAGATAACTTAAAATCATCTTACTTATGGCATAGTCAACTTAGCCATATAAGTGAGAGATGTATGTCTAAGCTATACAAGAGTGGTAACTTAGGGTTATTTGATTATAAATCATATGACACATGTGAATCTTACTTGTTAGACAAGATGACTAAATTGCCTTTTAAAGGAAAGGGTGAACAAGCGAATGGGTTATTAGACCTAATACATTATGATGTATGTAGTACGATGTCCATTCATGCCAGAGGTAGCTTTATGTACTTCATTACCTTTATTGATGATTATTCACGATATGGGTATATGTATCTAATGAAATACAAGTCTGAAGCATTTGAAATGTTCAAACAATTTAGACATAAAGTAGAGAAACAATTCGGTAAAAGTGGTAAGATGCTTTGATCAGATCGAGGTGGTAAATACTTGAACGAGGAGTTTCTGAGTTATTTAAGGGATAATGGGATTGTGTCCCAATGGACTCCACCTTACACACCACAACATAATGGTGTGGCTGAAAGGAGAAACCAAACCTTGTTGAATACGGTAAGGTCAATGATGGGCTTAGCAGATTTACCAAAATCCTTTTGGAGTTATGCGCTCGAGACTGCTATTTATGTGATAAACAAAGTCCCTTCAAAAGCAGTTGATGTTACTCCATACGAGATATGGACTAACAAAAAATCCTATCTTTCTCATATGAAAGTTTGGGGTAGTTCGGCTTACGTGAAGCGGATTTAATCAGACAAGCTTGAAATAAAATCTGATAAATGTCTATTTGTAAGATATCTTAAGGAAACAATTGGATATCTGTTCTACAATGCTTTAAAGCAAAAGGTGTTTGTCTCAAAGCATGATGTCTTTTTACAGAAAGAGTTTCTTCTAAGAGAAGATAGTGGAAGCAAAGTTAAACTTGTTCCACTTTATAATGCTCAAATAAACGCAGATCAACTGCTTGAACCCGAGATTGTTGTTCATGGAGATGAGACAACAGTTAAACCTTGCAACACATAAAATGTTTGTAGATCAAGTAGGATATGTAATGTTTCAGAGAGATATAGATTTCTCGTAAGTCAACATAATGATGCATTATTCATAGAGGACGATGAGCCAAAAACTTATGAAGATGCTTTGAAGAGTTTAGCATCTGAAAAGCGGCTTCAAGCCATAAAGTTCGAATTGGATTCCATGTTTGAAAACCAAGTTTGGACTTTTGTTGACCCACCTAAATGGCTAAAACTTATAAGGTACAAGTGGATTTTCAAGAAGAAAATCGACATGGATGGTAATGTGATTACCTATAAAGCAAGACTAGTCACTAAAGGTTATCGTCAAAGACAAGGCGTTGACTATAATGAGACTTTTAGCCCCGTAGCCATGCTTATATCCATTAGAATACTCCTAGTCATTGCTGCTCATTATGATTATGAGATATGGCAAATGGATGTGAAGATGGCTTTTCTAAATAGAAACCTAGCTGATGATTTGTATATAATACAACCTGAGGGCTTTATATCCAAAGATGGCAAAAAGGTATGCAAGCTTCAGAAATCCATTTACGGATTGAAGCAAGGATCTAGGAGTTGGAACATTTGATTTGATACCACAATCAAAGAGTTTGGTTTCTCACAAAATCTGGATGAAACTTGTGTGTATAAGAAGGTTAGTGGGAGTGCTATCATATTCTTTGTGTTATATGTTAATGACATATTACTAATAAGAAATGATGTTTCAAGTTTGCAATCTGTCAAATTTTGGTTGTCCTGGAATTTCTCTATAAAAGACCTTGGAGAAGCAACTTATATATTGGGAATAAAGATTTATAAAGATAGATCAAGGAGGTTACTAGGTCTTTCATGGTCTACATATATAGATAAAGTGCTAAAGAGGTTTAGCATTGAGCAGTCCAAGAGAGAGTTTCTTCCTATGACTCATAGGATAAAACTCTCAAAATCTATGCATCCCAAGATGCAAAATGAGAGGACTCGCATGAGTTTGATCTCGTATGCTTCAGCAGTAGGATCAATCTTGTATGCTATGTTATGTATAAGACCCGATATATCGTATGCTATAAATTTTACGAGCAAATATCAATCGGATCCTGGTGAGTGTCAATAGGTGGCTATCAAGAATATCCTAAAGTACTTGAGAATGACTAAAGATGTATTCTTGGTATATCGAGATGGAGATCTCGTAGTGAGCAAGCATACAGATAACAGTTTCAATCTAGCTAGGATGACTCCAAATCTCAGTCAATTTAGATTTTAACACTAAATGGTGGAGCAGTCAGTTGGAAGAGTTCCAAACAAGAGACGACTGCAGATTCAATGACGAGTCAGAGTACATTGCAGCCGCGAAAGCGACAAAAGAAGCTGTTTGGATCAAGAAGTTCATTATGGAACTTGGAGTGGTTCCGAGCATTGTAGACCTGATACTGTTTTATTGTGACAATAACGGGGCTATTGCTCAAGCCAAGGAACTAAGGTCTCATTACAGGTCCAAGCACGTACTCAGGAGATATCACCTTATCAAGGAGATCATTGATAGAGCTGATGTGAAGATAGAGAGAGTGCCCACAGATCAGAACATCCATGATCCTTTGTCTAAGCCACTTTCTCAAATGAGATTTGACTATAGCGTACTCGCCTATGGTATTAGATACAAAGACGATTGGTTTTAGTGCAAGTGGAAGATTGTTAGAGTAGTGCCCTAAAGGCAATCAACTTTAGCACTTTTGTACAAACTTTATTTTGATTAATAAATCAAAAGGTAGTTTTCATTAATTTGATGTTCAATTATTTATGAATTGATGTCATTCTTAAATCAAATTAATAAAGTCCATGATATAAAACACAGGATGAAGGAAATCATGATAATGAGATTTCGATCATGTGCAATTATATTAGTATCTACATTATCCCTAGTCATAGGATTAATGAGATAGGACATTATTAATCCAGATAGACTAACACATGTTATACTCCTTGATTTGATCAAGTGGTGGATCTCATAAACTGTAAGCATGAGATGCATAGAGTCAACATGTGGATGCTTACTAAGAATAGTAAGTACATCGGATAACCGCTATGAGATTATCATATAGATGGTCTATCAAATGTCAGTGATTAATTTCATCATAGCAATGGTGCAAATATCCTTAGACTTGAGATACTCAAGGATATCTTGGATACTGATCCTGTGCTTTGACACCATTTCTTGTTGCCTCAAGATGAGGTCGCTCAGAGGGTGGTGATTGGATACAGCTATTGGTATTCGAAGGTAATTGGGTAGCCAATAAAGGATTCACCACTCCAAATAGAAGTAGATGATACCCATAGCCTCTTATTGGGGTCATTACTCGGGAGTCTCTGACTAGAGCAATTATGTGTCATGAAGAGAGTCTTCAACGACACATAAAGTAATGAGATCCCTAGGATAAGAATTAACATTACTTGGACTAGATCTAACATAGTCAGCCTAGTAGGAGTTGACATATAGCCCATACTTTGAACCAAGTCGGGTATGGGATGGTGAAGGGGCGAATTGCACGATAAGTGACTATAAAAAGGTTCGTAAGTCAGATAATTAACTATCGATGAGTTCGAGTGTTAATCCATTTACATTCTGGTAAAATGACATCATGAAACCCTTCATGATTTGCTCATATTAAGAGTTAATTTAAGTGACCAAATTTACTGGAAACCTAGGGGTCACACGCATAAAAGATTAGATGAAAAAAACAAAGTGTGCATGGCTTTCAATTAAGTAAGCCACGATCGTGACCGACTTAATGATAGATGGTACATAAGTGAGTTCTTCACTTATGTACACACTAATTTTTACCCAAAAACACACTCAATAGAGAGGTTAAGGGTCTAGAAAAGTTCTAAAAGTTGAGAGCAGTGATCTTCATATTTATTCATACATTTTTAATCAATTGTTGTATGAGATTAATTGCATGTAACTTGGTCTTGATCTAACTCTCACTAGAGCACCTACTTGAACTCATCTTGTTTGATGCTCTAACCTCCCTTACACACTAATTTTTCTTCATCTTTTCATGCTCTTTAACGCTAAGGAAGGTGTTTGGTGTTTGTTACAACCCAAACAAGAAGAAGATTCAAGAAAGGAGGAGTATTTGTAAGTTACGTAAGATGTAATTCCATGTTCTTATAATCTATTTTATACATGCAAATGGATTCTAGATTTTTTAAGGATGTCGTGGGGTTGGAATTTTGATTCCGACACTTTCATTACATTGCCATGTATGTGATGCATGGAACCATGGCTCTCCAATATGATGAACAACGTATGTTAAAATAAACATATAGAGAGGATGTGTTGGGATCAATAGAGGGCACTATGAAGGAGGTATAAGTAAACTAGGCTGACTTAGAGTAGTCTTAAAAGGGATAGGAAATTTCAATTTGAAAGTTAGAATAATGTCAGAAGAAAAGCATCAACATAATATAGCCACGTATAAAGTGAGGCGTATCATTTTGGCCACAAAATAGTTGGTCAAAAAAACTTAGTATCATTTGCACTCATCATAAGAAATAGGTATCTAATCAATTTTTAAGAGAATATGAACATTCAAGAGAAGGATAGAGAGAAGCGAGTTATGATAGAGAGAAGCGAGTTATGATGGTGGAGGTAAAATCTTTGAAAAAAAATTAGACATTGGAGTTAATGCATCTTCTTATAAGGAAGTGGCTTATAGATGCAAAAAGGTATGTAAGAGAAAGTTAGAAGTACAAGAAAAAAAAAGGAAAACATTCCAAAGCTTTAGTAGTAACTAAAGGAAAGCATAACAAAAAGTGATAGATTATAATGAGATATTTTCTCTGATGATTGATCATACTTCTATTAGGACTTTAATGACATCAATAGCTAATTAGGATATGAATTTGGAGTAGATGGATGGAAAAAGTCTCAATAGTTTTTTGGAGATGAAGACAACCTTTCTTAAGGTAACTTGAAGAAGCAAATTTATATAAAGCAACTCAAAGGGTTTAGTCAACATAGAAAGGAGCATAAGGTGTGTAAAGTGAAGTATCACTTTATATATTAAAACAATCTCCTCAAAAATGATATAAAAGGTTTAACTCCCATACAATCTAGATTAGTTATACTAAAAGTAAGTATAATTGTTACGTATATACTAAGAGCCTTAATGATAAATCTTTTGTTTTCCTACTACTATGTATGGATGATATAATGACTACTGCAAAGAGAATACATGATGTAAATGAACTGAAAACCTTGTTAGGAAAGAAATTTGAGATAAAGGATTTGGTATTGCCAATAAAATATTAGAAATGGAAATTTGGAATGATAAAAGCTCTTTAAAATGTGGTTATCTTAATATGTTTATATTAAGAAGGTACTAAACATATTTAGAATAAGGAAGGCTAAACCTATAGGCACTCCATTGGGAATCACTTTAGGCTTTCCCTAAATTAGTTCCCAAAAACAAATGTAGAGATCAATGAAATGTCTAGAGTACCATACACTAATGTTGCCAGATGTTTAATATGTGTAATAATTTGTACGAGGTTAGATTTGACCCACTTATGTCAAAACTTAAAAAATAGCATCGGGAAGCAATAAATGGATATCTAAGTGCTTAAATGATACGTCAAACTATGAGATTGTGTTTAGTAATTAACAAGGTGAGCTTTTTGTTATGGGATGTGTAGATTCAGATCATACAGGAGATTTGGATAACAAGAAGTCTACTACAGGTAATGTCTTTACTTTTGTAAGAGGGCCTATTTGTTGGAAATTAATGTTACTGTCTATGGTTGCATTATCTATAATTGAAGTAGAGTACATGATGGTGATGATGTTAAGGAAGCATTTTGGATTATAGGGCTAGTGAAAGAGGTGAAAATTGATCAAGTTGGAGTTTAAATATAGTGTGATAGTCAAATTGTCATTTATTTGGCAAAAAATCAAGTATATCACGCCAAGGCTGAGTACATAAATATGAGGTTTCACAACTTCAGAAAGTTGATTGCATTTGATTATATATTGTTAGAAAAAATTCACACTTTAAAAAATGCAGCTAACATGATGACAAAATCGGCTACTATAGAGAAGTTCAAAAATTGCTTGGACTTGATTAAAATTTCCAAGTACAAGACATGGATACAACCTACCTACAAAGAGTAAAATTTTTGAAGTGAAGATTATGATGTATGACTAACATATACAATCATGGAATCTTAGAATTTTAGGAAGAAAAGATATCTTTTAAAAGCTTTTTTGGTGGAGACGTAATGGGACACGAGCATGACCCAGGTTGCGTCCCTTTTGATATAAAGTCACGAACTACATATATGAGCGTGTTGGTTTGATGGAAGTATTTTAAAAGTACGATCGTGTCATAAATTGTTTTATGCATAGAGAAGATAATAGAATCTACGATTTAGGATACAATCGTGGCTTAGGTCATACTGTAATGCACATAGAAGTAGGAGGATCCACGATCCAAGGAAATGACTATGCTAGATATCGTGTCATATTCTGGAGAAAGACAATGAGATCTATAACCTGAAATAGAAGATACAACAATGTCCTAGAATGTGGCTATAACAGTTGGTTTTATCATAAAACACAAGGGCAAAGCTGCTTCCTTGTGCTTATGTCTTTTCAGGCATGGCTCTTTGTGGGATAATTCCAAGTAAGACATAATATTGGTAGAAATGCAAGAGATCCTTATTGGTAGAAACTGACATCCCAAGGAGGCTGAAACCTCTAAAGTCAAGTTCAAGCTTCTTTTTGTCAAAGCCGTTCTTGCGGTGCTTGTAGTTCTAGGAACTTTGTCCTTACCTGGTTAAAAATCTGGAACTTGTTACGCTTTTTATCGTGTTCATTCCACCATCACTACACTTGGCTATGGAGATACGAATTTCTCAAACACACAGATAAAATCAGCAACGTAAAGACACAGAAATCCCAGAAATGTTGAAACCCTAAATCCTCTGGAAAGACAGAAAATAGGTTGACATTTGCAAATCCTTCAAAAGTCACGTAAGCTGTTAACGTTGGTAAGATCTAATTTAAATTTTAGTGAAAATTTTAAAGAGTTAAAAACGCACTAAGACTAGTTCACAATGCCATAGAAGGAAACAGCATCTGGTAAATGAATCCCTATTCAACAAATAAATTTTATTCTAACTTTCAATAAATTACAAAGGACGTCAATCAAAGTCACCCATAATTTACATGAATGTCACCTCTCAAACCAACCCACGAAGTTTACATAAAAGCTACGGAATGTGTGGGAGATTACACGTATTACTAATACCTAGTCTGAATTTTTATTTCTCATCTTTTAACACCAGGCAACAGCGATGAATGACACACTACACGCATTCATAACCAGTACAATCAGTGGAAAGGTTTCTTTTTCTTTGCATTGATATAAGAGAGTGAGCTTCTTTACATTTTGGCCACTTTGGCAACCTCTCTTCGTTCATCCGTAGCCTAGCAGCTACTGACTTCAGACCACTCCTCACGTAAGTTACTAAAGAAGTGACCAACTCCCTGCACAAGAACCAGACCATATTGGTTTCAGCAACTTAATTCATGATAAATAGTCTAAACTTGACAATTTAAGCAAATAAAAAACTACGGGTTATTTGTTTTCTGAAATACAAGATACAACACAGTTACTGTAATTAAACATTCTATTTATAGAGAGAGGACAAAAGTTGCAGCAGAAGGCATGCAATCCAATCGTTACATAAACGCACAAGAGACACGACCTCATAAATTCAGTAAATTTAGTCTTATCTTCAAACGACACATGTTGGGAGAGGGACAACCTCAACAGTTACACCAAACAAAAGACAACCATAATTCTAGTTGTATGGCATTTTACTCAAATGATAACCTTGCTTGATCCAAATCTATGATGACTTGCGATGATATTCCACCATGTCAATTCCTATTTTCTCAACCAGACTTCAATATCTCCCTTTCACCACACACCATTTCTTTTAGAACTCCAGAAACTCAGACCATATATCATACCCTTAAGAAGCATATGAATCCACTTTTCCATCAAGTCCTCAAAAAAAATAACCTTAAATTCATCAAGACTCCAACTAAAGCCATCATAGGCAGTTTCTGAATTTAAAAAAAAACTCGCTTCTCAATCCATTATTTCCAAGCTGTACAAGTTTTCGAAAAAAGGAATGGCAGCATTGCTATGAAGGAGGTGTAACTCTTTGCTTAACATTACACAGCAAATACAGGGAGACAGATGGTGGATTCTCATACTTGGAGCATATTCAAGTTAAATGCTCTACTATCAACTAATCCCAACCCAAACTTCAGCTTCCTAACTAATTGAACAATAGAAAAAACCAAGACTGTGCACAATAAGACTGTATCCAAGAATGAGTACTCTTTAACATTTAAATGAAAGGTCAAGTAAATCATTTTCATTTCAAATAGCGGGAGGGAGAGTTGAGCATGCATAATTATTGTGAAAAAGAATTAAACAAACCTACCTCAACCAATTTCATAATTTTGAAAACTTGAGATACCAATAAAAAAAGAAAAGCTTAAAACAGATTAGCATTTAAGACTCGTATAAATGAGTAACAACCTACTAGCATAGAAATAGTCAATAATAACCTACCAACATTGAAGCCTAACTTGTCTAGAAAAGCTACTTCTATCTCCTAAACTAATTATACAAGTAAAAAGAAAGAGACTAAAACCCACTAATTCACATAAGGCTAACAAAACTAATTCACATAAGACTAACAAACTTTCAATTTCTAATACAACTGCAAGCTTCTTCTATTAAATGTCTACTAGAATCAAAATGGTCCCCTATCACCAGTCCAATAGGTTAAACTTATTTGCTAGGAGACGGTGCTTTCTGCTCTCCCACATGTCAGATTGTCTTTTGAACATCTTGGCATTAGAAAATAAGACTCCAAAGTTTCAGCATGAGGCGATTATGTTAAAAGAAGATTCCAAAATTACAGTATGTGCGAATGACGTTCAGAAAAGGGCGAAAGCAAGAAGGCTCGACAAATCAATAATTAATGATCCACCATAAGATGGACCAATAAGTCACATTTAGTTCAACATCAAGCACACTGATAAATAAAGAGAAACAAAAAGAAAACAGACAACAAAAAGCATGAAAAAAAGGGTCAAGTAAGTTGGCTTTAAACAAAATACTCAGTCAAACTATCAAAGTGTAGCACATTGCTTTAATGTATATTTTTTACTTCTTTGGCAGGTTTGGCACTACAATTGAATGTTAAGAAGCAGAACTACGATTGTGTTCAAAGATCAACCAAACAAACAAGAAAGATTCTAACTTACAATGGAGAGCAAGGAGAACGGCCACCATTTACGTAGAAAACGAACAAGTATGAATCGTAATGCTGACCATTGATGAGATAGAAACCTTGCAGTCTTCTTACACACTTGAATGACATTTTCTTGTATAAATGGATGGCGGTTATATTGTAGGAAATGACATGCAAGTAAACTGCACGGCAAGTGGGTATAGTTGTAGCATATTTGATGACCTCACGGATAAGCGCACTTGCTGGAATTCAAACAACCAATGAGTAATTAAATAGAAAACCATTAGAAACTTCTGCCACATTTAATTCTTTTAGATGTGCAACCACACAAACATATTAACGCACTGTACACATACATAGAAAGACAGGGAAAGGCAGGGGCATCCCACCTATGCCAAGGTTTCTATAAGTTTCTACTACTCCAAGCGTCAAAATGTAGACTAGTGTTTCATCAGCTTTTGAGGGGTCATATCTGAGCAAATCCCCTATCTGCAAGGCAACCATTCACCAACCGGAATAAGAAGAATCCACAAAATGCAATTTAGGTTTTACATATAAAAGTTACTAGTGAGTATAAAAATCCCTACATTTCATAAACACGAAATATGAATTAAACATTTTACTCTCTTTCTCTCTTGTCTAAGTTTCTCTCTCTTCTCTCTCCCTATTTTTCTGGAATCTTCTCTCCTCAGTTCTTCATTTCTTCTTTAACAAAAAAAAAAATCATATCAAATAGTATCAGACCTTTATGATTCTCGACTAGGAAATTCCATAAACATGACAGAAGATGATTGGAACCATGAGTTCAAGAAGCCTGAAGAAGGTATCCAAGAACTCAAGGAGTCTTAGATAGATAAAAAGATAAGAGCAGTTTTAAACTAATTTATGCAATCACAAAGAATGGCTGCTTCAGAGAGTACAAAGCTTGATGGCTGCTTCAGAGGGTACAAAGCTTGCTCTAGATATAGCAACAGTCAACATACAAAATCAAAAGTTTTATGATGGTGATAATGGCAGAAAAATGGATAATGATTTTGAAAAAAGAGCCTTGTGAGCAACTTGAATTTCAATATGAGGATTGTGGTGACTATAAAACAGGACAATGCTAAGTAATACATACGGAAGTCTTAATCTAGTGATTTGTCCACCATTATAACTGATGTTAATGGAGAACAATTTGACAGAGAAATTAATATAGCTCTATGTTTTCATGAACACCAACTTAAATACTTGGAGGAGAATAACAATCAACGTATTATTGGATAATTGCAGAAATGTGATGAAAAGAAGCTTATTCTTGTCAAGAAGAAGAAGGGGTGGTTGTTTCCTTTTTATGCCTTCTTCATACCTCCATCAGTTTAACAATTTTTTGTCAAACCTTGAGGACAAAGTTTTCTAAGGTAAAGGGAATTGTTACATATAAAAATTACTACCGAGTATAAAAACCCTGTAACAATTTCATAAGCAAGAAATATGGATTAAGCATTTTACTCTCTCTCTTCGCTCTCCTCCTTCTGGACTCTCCTCTCCTGTCCTATCCTCTCCTCTCCTCTGTTCTTCATTTCTTCTTTAACAAAAAATAATCACAACATTATGTCATTAAACTTTCAGCTTAAAATTTAAAAACAGTAAAACAATTTAAAAATAGAAGATCAAAAGAAAGTCCAACACTTTATACAATTCATTCCAGTAGGATGCAGTATCATATTAGCATGAATGTTTAAATCAAGGAAATACTTCTAAAATGAGTTAAAGTCAGAGTATCTGGTCAAAGAAGGCCAAAACCTCCTTGGTAAAAATAATTTGTGTTCATCAGGTGACATCAGCCAAGCCTCCAACAACTTTTGTATGGAACCACTTTATTCAAACATCTGGCAGAGGTGGAATCATAACCCAAAAACACGGAAGACCCAACTCACCTCACTCTCTTTTGCAAGCACTCGTCTTGCAGTAACAAATCCAATCAGTTCATCACTTTGACCATTAGGCCGACTACGATCAACAGCTGCCCAGGAAACAATACCTTGTTGGTTGACAACATTTTGGAAAAACTCCGACTCATACCTGAAAGATCATGCATTTTGGGAAAGGCACACCATAAGAGCCTCGGAGATCAATGTTAAAAAAAAAAAAAAATCAGACTAGGCTTCCACCTTATAGGAAACACATCAGAATGGATTCGCTCTAAGATATCCCGATCAGAAGGGTGTATGGGTCTGTAGCATATAGTTGGACGGTGAGAAGCTTTATGGTTTATCATTGACGAATTTGCTATTAATCCCCATGAAAGATATTATACATGGGAAGAAATTCAACAAAGGGCTGCCTCCATAGATACCACATCAGTTGGGATTTCCATGAGTGTAGTGATGGTGTTGATAGAACAAGGAATGGGGCAGATGATGGTGAAGAGAAAGAGGGTGACGGGCGTTGAAATTAATGTGAAGAAACAGAGAGACCGACCAAGACCGAACGCCAGGAAGATTAAAATCGAGTGAAGAAGAACAAGCAAGCAAGGAGCCAACCAAGACACGCTTCTTTTTTCATTTTAATTACTTTTGTCTTCATCTAATGTAATTGATTTGATAAAATACAATTTTGGAACAATTAAGTTTGGGAATTGGGACTGATTGGATTTTTAATATTATTTTTAATAATTACAAGAGGAGTTTATTTCCGAACAATTTTCAATGTGTACACATTACGGGTACTGTATCATATCGGCCACTACCGGTTGATATCGATCATGCCGATCAAAAAAAAGTACACTGCCGAGCTATCTCATACCAAATTTGGTACTACCTGGTATTGAAATACTAGTCAGTTATCAGATTTAATTATAATTTTTTTTAAAATTAAGACTAAACTTAAATTTTGATCAGATTTAATTATAATTTTTTAAAAAATTAAGACTAAACTTAAATTTTGAAAAAATTTAACTATAAACCTACCGTCTTTAACTTTGATGGCACCAAAATAACATAATTCTTTGTCAGCGGTGCTGCAGTAACTTGAAGCTCAGATTTTGTTTTTGTCTTACATTTCCATTTTGTTTAGGACTCTTAAGTTGGTATAATAGTTATTTTATTTCCTAATTTTTATGACATATTCAGGACTATAAATACTTGGTTTTGGTGATATTTATAGGAGACTTTTATTCGATATTTTTCATTCTATAAAACTTGACTCTCTTGATCAGTTTCTACAATTCTAGGTTTTAGAATTGTGTTGTTTATTTCACTTTCATGCTACGTCAGGTAGTATCAAAGCCTTGAATCTCACGAAGCTTGTTCAATCTAACAATGGCCAATAATCCTAATGACGATAATCAGGGATTACTCTCTGTTTAGAGAAAGCTCCAAGAACACGGGATGTCTATTCACAACATCAAATAGCAATTGACTACAATCAGTGGGCAGTTGCAAACTTTGTTACAAGGTGACAATAACCAAAGAAATGGGGATCAAGCTACCAAGAAAGTTGCCCCTCGCAACGACCTCGAATTCCAACGCCTGCCATGAGAATTGACGACTCAAGTGATGACAAAGAAATTACACAAAGAGAGGACCGTCATTGGCAAAGAGAAGGTGACCATGAATGCAAATTGAAGGTAGATATTCCATCCTTTAGTGGTGACCTTGATATAGATGGCTTCCTAGATGGGTTAGAACAAGTAGATGGGTTCTTTGGTTACATAGAAATTCCAAAAGAGAGGAAACAAGTAGATGGGTTCTTTGGTTACATAGAAATTCCAAAAGAGAGGAAGGTAAATTTGGTTTCTTATAGGCTAAAGGGAGAAACTTCAGTATGGTGGACTCAATTTAAAGACAATAGGAGAAGAGAAGGGCGAGCTCCTATGTCTTCTTGGGAAATGATGAAACAACCATTAAGAAGAAGATTCTTACCTTCATATTATAATCAGTATTTGTTCGATGCTTATCAAAACTGCATACATGGAAGAAAGAGAATCAATGAATATACAACATAATTTTTTAGATTGACAGCTCGCAATAATTTGGCAGAAAGCGAACCACAACAGGCTACTAGATACTTGAGAGGCTTGGAATCAACAATTAGAGAAAAGATTGGTATTCAGATCACTTTGAATGTTCATGATGCAAGGAATTTTAGCTATGAGAGCTAAGATGTTGATTAACCAAAAATCAAGAGAGAATAGAAAAACATGAAACAATGAAAGCCCAACGAGTGAAAAGGGAAAGGAAGTGATAAACTCCACTCATGCGCAAGGTACCAATATAAAGGGAAGTAATTATAATAGTGGAAATTTAAGCAAGCAAACCACCTCGATTCCTAAAAGTACAAACCCTTACACGAAACTTGCTCCTTTCAAGTGTTTTAAATGTGGAGAACCCAATCATCGTTCTAATGAGTGTTTAAGAAGAAAACTTGTTAATACAGTAGAGCAAATTGAAGAACCACATGAGGTAGAATAATGCGAACCTGATGGAGATGAAAATGATAACTTGTATAAAGAAGATGCTTTTGTGGGTGTCATTAGGAGGTTGATGATTTCCATGAAAGAACATGAAAATTTGCAAAGACATAAATTGTTTCTCACTAGATGCATGGTAGAAGGTCATCTTTGTGAACTGATTATTGATGGAGGAAGTCAAGAGAACATCATCAACAAATCAACAGTACAGAAATTGAAGCTACCAACCGAATCCCATCTGGATCCTTACAGTATTGCATGGATCACAAATGTGGGTGATATTCGCATCACAGAAAGATGTAAGGTATCATTCTCTATCGGTAAATACTCATATGAACATTATTGTGATGTTGTAGATATAGATGCATGCCAAATTTTGTTAAGAAGACTATGGCAATATGATGTTTATGCATCTCACGCTGGTAGGGAGAATATGTATTGGTTTTGAAAGATGGAGTAAGGTATAAATTGGTACATATAGGTTGGAAAAAGACATCAAAGCCAAATGAGGGAAAGAAACCATTATTAAAAGTAAAGAATAACAGGGGAAGCTTTGTGAATGAAATGAAAGAAACAAGGGAGGTACACTTATTGATAGTAAAAGGGAAAAAAGAGATTGAGAAGGAAGAAAGCAAAATTCCCTTAGAGGTACAACTTATTATAGAGGAATTTACAGAGGTAGTGTCTGATGAATTACCCAATGAATTACCTCCTATGAGAGATATCCAACACCAAATTGACTTAGCTCCTGGGGTTAATTTTCCTAACCTACCTCATTACCAAATGAGTCTAAAGGAGAATGAGATTTTAAGGGAGAAAGTAGAGGAGTTGATTAGAATGAGGTACATTAAAGAGAGCCTGAGTCCATGTGTTGTTCCTGGTTTACTAACGCCTAAGAAAGATGGTAGTTGGAGGATGTGTGTGGATAGTCGAGTGATCAATAAAATTACTATTGAATATAAATTTCCTATACCGAGGTTGGATGATATGTTGGATCAGTTTAATGGGGCGGTAATTTTTTCTACATTTGATCTTAGAAGTGGCTATCACCAAATTCAAATTAGGCTAGGAGATGAGTGGAAGACTGCTTTCAAAACTAGAGATGGATTATTTGAGTGGTTGGTTGGGCTAACCAATGCCCCTAGCACTTTTATGAGGTTAATGAATCAAGTTTTCAGGCTTTTTATAGGCAAGTTTGTGGTGGTATATTTTGATGACACTCTTATTTACAGCAGGTTAAAAGAAGAGCACTTTCATCACTTAAAAAATGTGTTTGAAGTATTGAGGGAAAATAAATTATATGCCAACTTAAAGAAGTGTATTTTCATGGCTAAAAGTTTGTTGCTTCTCGGTTTTGTCGTAGGGAAGGATGGCGTGAAAGTTGATGATGAGAAGGTAAGGGCTATTAGGAAATGGCTTGTACCTAAACATGTTGGAGATGTAAGAAGCTTCCATGGACTTGCAACATTTTATAGGCATTTTATCAAAAATTTCAATAGCATTGTGGCTCCTATTATTGAGTGCTTAAAGAAGGGAAGGTTCAAATGGGGAGAAGAACAATAATAAAGTTTTTCACTTATTAAAAAGAAGTTATACACAGCACCTATTTCTGTCCAACTTTGATAAATTATTTAAAGCAGAATGTGATGCTAATAGAGTTAGGATAGGAGTTGTATTGTCTCAAGAAAAGAGGCCAATTGCTTTCTTTAGTGAGAAGTTGTGTGATGCAAGACAAAAATGGGCTACATATGTGGTAATGTTGTCACCTGCAACTAAATTAATACCAATTCTAGCAATAAAAGAAAATGTAGATAGTGAAGAGTTGAGATCGTTTCCACAAGGAATTCTAACAACAATTGTTATATGAGTTGAAACTAAAACAAAGTTTGGGGGGTGTTTGAATTAACATAAATTTAAGAAATTAAAAATGGTAGAAATTAAAAATTAACAAAAGGAATCAGATCTGGAAATTCAGTAAACAAATCTTGGTTTCGGGTCACCTACGTTATCAAACTAATATGGATCCTCGATATAAAACTCAATCCATTAACAAACATTCATTGGGTAATGTTTTCTCTTAATATTAAATGAATATAAACATGTATTCTAAACATTCTTATTAGTCAACAACTTAGATACAATCTTAAGTTTAATTGATTGATAGCTTTAAGAACTAAGAAACCAATGAACAAGACAACACACGTATGACATGCATTTAATCAAGCTAAGCTTTTTCTTAGAATTTCCAAATTCTAACGTAAAGATGGTAATCCTAATTGTCACTTTGGATTAACAAGACTGAACGTCAAATCCTACTAATCTGACTATAAATTAAACAAATCAATTCATAGTTACGCACCCTAGAAATCAATCAATTCAATTATGAAAAGCAATTCGGAAGACACTAATATTCATCAATGAAATAAACTTTATTTAGAAATCTCACACATAATAGATGATAAAACGGTTCCTTTCAACCAAGAAGAAGAATTTAGCTATTCATAACAAAAGTAAAAACCAACAGAAGAATAGAAAAATACAAAGTCTCCATCCCTGGTCTTTTTCCAGAAAAATATGAAAAATCCTAAAAAAAACCAGACGAACTATTGTAGAAAACATAAAGAACTAAGAACTTATACTCTAACGTGAACAGTAAATGTATTTAATGATTTTCAATCTCCTTCCTCTTCCCTCCTCTCGTGATCTTCAGCAAATACACTCCCTACATATGCAGGTCGCAGATCCCCATCAGTAAGGTAACAACTTAATTCCCAAAATCATAAAGATCTTAGGTGGATCGAATCTGATTTCAAATCAGATTCTGCAGATAATCTTTTTCCTTACACGTGCCCATGCTTAATCAATTATTTTTCTACCAGCTGTGAATTCAAATTGTCTTTACTTTCCTTACATCTTTTTGATCTAATTTTATCTTTCATTTGTTGAAAATCATCTGAGAATAATTAAGAAACAAGTCCATTAATTTTAAATAATAATTTCAACCTATTAAAGAGATTTATCCCCAAAATTAGCACAAAAATGATAGCTTAACAATATGATAAGAATTTTATGTTATTGTGAGAGCTTTGAAGATGGAACATTATTTGATTAGGAAAGAATTTATTTTATACATAGACCATCAAACCTTGAAGTATTTAGGAAGTTAGAAGCAATTGAGAACGAAGATGCATATTAGGTGGTCAAATTTTGTTGATAAATTTCCATACAAACTGGTTCATAAATCTAGAAATAAAAATATTGTGGCTGATGCATTAAGTAAAAGAGTTGCCATGATTAAAACCTTGAGTATGGAAGTGGATGGTCTTAAATATTTAAAAGAATTGTACATGGATGATGGAGACTTCAAGGAAAAATGGAATATGTGCTTAGAAAAAAAAACCTATGATGATTTTTATGTGCAGGATGGATTTTTTATGAAAGGAAACTAACTTTGTCTTCCAAAGACGTCACTTAGAGAGAAGGTGATTAGACAATTACATGGTGGAGGCTTAGCTGGTCATCCTGCAGAGACAAAACTCTTGAAGAAGTAAGGAAGAGGTACTATTGGCCAAAGATGAGAAGGGATATTGTTTCCATTGTAGAAAGGTGTATAACTTGCCAAACTTACAAGGGACATGCTTCTAATGCCGTTTTGTACATGCGATTGCCGATTCCTAAAGCTATTTGGGAAGATTTGTCTATAGACTTTGTGCTATAATTGCCAAGAACACAAAGAGATATGGATTTTAACTTTGTAGTGGCTGATTGATTTTAAAAAATGGCACATTTTCTACCTTGTAAAAAGATAGCAGATGCTACTGCAATTGCAAAGCTCTTTTTTAGAGAAGTGGTGAGAATTTATGGTGTTCCTAAATCAGTTACTTCTGATCATGACATTAAATTTTTGAGTCACTTTTGGAGGACTTTGTGGAGATTATTTGATTATACTCTTAAAAGCACAACTCACCCACAAACCGATGGCGAGACATAGGTTGTAAATCAAACTTTGGGAAATTTGGTAAGATGTATATGTCATGACAAGCCAAAGATTTAGGATTTTTTGATTGCATAAACTGAATTTGCCTAAAACAATGTTGTACATAGTGGCCTTGGTCGTTCTCCATTTTCAGTTGCTTATATCAAGGTACCGAATTATGCTCTTGATCTTGTGAAATTGCCAAAATCTTCTAATTTTTCTTTTGGTTATGAGAAGTTAGCTAAAGAGGCTCAAGAAATTCAAGTGGAGGAGAAGGAAAAAAATGAGAAAGCAAATGCAAGGTACAAAGCCTATGGTGATCCACGAAGGAGAGTGCAATTGTTTGATGTTAGAGATGAAGTCCGGTGTTTTTGAATAAGAATAGAATTATTGGGGGTAATCATAAGCTTCAGCAGAAGAAATATGGTCCATTCAAGTTTAAAAAGAAAATTAATGACGATGCCTATGTTGTTAAGCTACCATCATGGACGGGTAATATTTCTTCTACATTTAATGTTGCGGATCTTTTACTATATTTACATGATTGTGAGTTAGGTTATGCCAACAGGAACTTAAGTCAACTTATTTGCAAGTGGAGGTGGATGATGGGGCATCAAAATAGCATAGTTCTTTGCCAGCAATGCTGCAGTATATTTTGTTTCTGTCTCAGATTTCTATTTTGTTTATGACTTCTGAGTTGATAGAATAGTTATTTTATTTCCTGATTTTTAGGACACGATTAGGACTATAAATACTTGGTTTTGGTGATGTTTATAGGGGACTTTTATTTGATATTTTTCATTCTATAAAACTTGACTCTCTCGATTAGTTTCTACAATTCTGGGTTTTAGAATTGTGTTGTTTATTTCACTTCTGTATTGCGTCAAACTTTGCACCTCTGCTTGCCACACCGCATATTGAATTTCGTAGTTCTGTCGCTACTCGTTACCTAATGCATCATATGCAGAAGCGCTGGCCGCCATCGCACCTGCACTAATCACCAATATCAGTCACCTGCAAACTGCCCACTCCTACACTACATTTGCACTGCACACGCACGACTCTCGCACTGCACTTGCAGTACACTCGCACCACATCCACACACAGACCTGTCGTTGCACCCGCTGCTGACCCACACCATTACCCCCATAGTCTACAAGTAGACTTGTAGACCCGACTTGCATTAATCCACTACACTACCTCAATTGCACCGTTACAGTTTACAAAATACAAGCAATCTAGACATACACACAGTGTCTCAAAGATAGAGATTTAGTGAAGGTTGCAAAAAATTATAACAAATTTTATAGAATTGCATATTATGGAATTATGGAATATGAATATTGAAATATTGAGTTGCGTTAGCTATTGATTAGAATATTGAATTGTATATTTATGTTCTGAAGAGTACTTAATACAGATAAATTAATATTGAATAGTAAATTTATGATAGATTGTGTATTTGTGTCTTATGATTTTGTGTTATATAGTAATTGTGTATGATGAATTGTTAATTCTTGGTGAATTGTATTGGATGAAATTGAATTATGTAGTGTATGTTGACTTTTGAGTATGAAGTTAAATTGAGTGAGAAACTAAGAATGTTGATTAAAATTGATGAATGAAATATTGATAAACTAAAGATGGAAATTAGAATTTTAGTAACAATATTGATTAAAATTAGTTAAGAAAATAAAATAATTATAAGCATTACAAATTTAATTGTATAAGCAAACATAATATATTAGTTTATAGTTGAATTATGTGATTACATAAAATAGGTTGTAAACTTTTATTTATGAGTTATGGTTGAATAGGTTGTAGTTATGAGTGTATGTCTTTGTGGTTGAATTATGTAATCATATAAAATGAGTTAGATAAGATGTAAGTGCCTCTGTGTTAGATTCGAGTTAAACAATACATATTTTGTGATAGTAGTAGGTAATGAAATTAAGTGTTCTTTTTTTGATATGAAGTTATTAATTTAATTTTCACATATTTTTTATTTATTTTATAGATAAATAGAGCAAAATTCAAATACTTCTTGTAATTCAGTTGCTTAAAGTATAGAAAGGTTCGATGATCTAACTTAGGGTCATGTTATATTGGTTCTTGAAATGAAGAACCATACTATTTGTTTATATTGTAATATAAATTTGAAAGGTAAAGGGATTACCATATTAAAGAGACATTTAACTGAAATCAAAGGTGAAGTAGAGTCTTATAAGAAAGTGAGTCATAATATGAAATAACAAATGAAGACTTTGTTTGAAGAGTATCAGCATGAAATATATAAAAAGAAAAGATTGAATTACTAAATTGGTAGTAAAAGTTCTTTTATTGGTAGAAGGATGATAATGAGATTGTTGAAGATGATAATATTCCTACCCAATAAGAAGGAAATGTTGCACCTGATTTTAGGAAAAGAAGGGACATATATACAATTCATTTGCACCGTAAATAATTTTTAGAGTTCAGCCTTCAATTTATAGTGCTTTACAAGCTAAAGAAGTGGTTCATAATATAGACTTGACAATGACTAGATGGTAGTACGATTCAGTTATAACATTTGATATTACCTAATATTATTATTATCAGCCTATGTTAGATGTTATTGCCTCTTATAGTTCATGATACAAAGTTCCTTTAATTGATAATTATAAAGATAAACTTCTTATCATTTTTATTTAGGAAATAAAAACTTATTTGGATGAAAGAAGAATGACTTAGGTTACTTATAAGTGTTCAATCATGTGTGATGGTTAGACAAATGGAAGACATAAGTCTATTATTAATTTTTTGGTTTATTCTACAAAGAGGATAATGTTTTTGAAATCTATTGATGTATCTAGCCTTTTTAGGAATGATGATACTTTGTTTCAGATATTTGATGAAGTTGTAAATAAAGTTGACCTAGAAAATATTATTCCGTTCATTACTGATAATGATTTTGCTTATAAAGCAGTTGGAAGAAGATTGCAAAGTAAGTGTGATTCTTTTCATTAGATCTTTAGGCTCTATTTGGTTGAGGGGTTGAGGATGGAATGGAATGGAACATAACACGCTTCCATTGTTTGAAAGGAAGTTTTATAATGAAATGGAATGAAATGGGATGTAAGCAGAGAGTTTCATGTTACGTTCCATTCCATCCTAAACAATGAAAATAAGAAACCTCCGATTTGGGAGATTTAGGATGAAATGTAAACTAATAAATACAAACTACCTAATATATCCTCAATAATTTTTCGTACTACCATCTGTGACCAAGTCATAATATTATATTAAATAGAATTAATATATTAGATAGAATAGAATAATATTTAACTTAATAAATTTTATTAAATAATTAATAATATTATTTTTATATCATTAATAATAAATTGTATATAATTAATAATAAAAT
>JANZXP010000002.1:12168179-12184562 GCA_027576715.1 Erythroxylum flavicans
AATTGTATATAATTAATAATAAAATAATAAACCTCCTACAATAATCATTTTAATATAAGGGGTATAATAGTCATTTATTATACATTCCATTCCATTTCATTCCTCTTCCAAATAACATTTCATTACATTACATTATGAACGCTTTCATCCCTCCCAAACAACGTTTCACTGTATTACATTCCATTCTATTATAAACCGTTCTATTCCATCCTGTTACATTTCATTCCATTCCATTAATTAACATCCAACCAAACAGGCCCTTAGTGTTGCACATTGCATTGACCTAATATTGGAAAATATAGGAGATGCAAGATATTTTTCAATTATTGATGAGATTGTGCAAAAAGAAAAAAAAATGACAAAATTTATCTACAATTGTGTATATGTCTTAAGTTTAATGAGAAAGGATTTCCCAATTATAGGAATTTTTTTGTTGTCATACTATTATAAGATTTGCAATTAATTTCTTATCACTTCAGTATTTTATTCTAATGAAGAATGACTTAAGATAAATATTTACAAGTGATAAGTGAGTCGCATCTCAGCATGCTAAGTCTAATGCTAGATTGAAGGTTTTTAAAATTATACTTAAATATCATGAATTTCAGTCCCATTGTCAATTGTCATACAAGCTTGTGAGTCTTTGCTGAGGCTACTTCGTCCAGCTGATAGTGATAAGAAAGCAACAATGAGTTATTTTTATGATGTCATATAAAATGGGAAGGAAACAATCAAGGCCAATATGAAAAATATGTCTTTTTTGTACACACCTTATCTTGCAAACATAGATGAGAGATAAGAAAGACAACTTTACTTTCTGTTGTTTGCAACTGGGGCATTTTTGAATTCTAGTGTCTATTTTAAATAAAATTTTAAAAACAAACTGAAATTAATAGGAGAATGATATTAACAATTATAATAATTGTCGCCCATAAAATGATACAAGATCTCTTAAACTTGTAAATGGAGATTTATAAGGATAATTATGGTGATTTTGGGATGCTATTGCTCTTCGTCAAAGAAACAAACTTAACCCAAGTATATATATTTTTCACTTTTGTTACTTATTGAAAATTAATCATCACTTTATTTTATTTGTAATGCTACTTTTATTATCTTACAATTACTTGGTGAAACCAATTCAGAAGTGATGTCCTAAAATTACAAATGTTTGTAATTCGAATTATGAGTCAATGTGTTAAGTGCAATAGGGAATGAAAGAAATTCAAGCACATTTAAATTCATTAATTATAAAAAGGAATATATTGGAGCATAAAGAATTAAATAACTTGGTTTAATACAATTTAGAACTTTAGAAAAAGTATGTTATTATCGGATATAATTTTTTCTAATTTCTTAATAATTTAATTTTATTTGTTTACTATGACTCCTAATAGAATAAGTAGTTTTGTAGATCCAATTTGCCTTAATCATTAGTTTCTGATGAACCAAGTTTAATAGATGAGAGTGACTTCGAAGATAATTTTGGATGGAAAAGTATGATATATCATATGATACAAGGAGTTTAAATGATGGTGATGACAAGGCTAGTTTGAATGGCGATAATTTTGTACCAAATGAAAATTGAGGCCAATGCGAACTGAATAGGTATTTGATTGAATGAAGTTGTAGATTTTCATTTTTTCTTTTTTAATTTCATTTATATTTGATGTATATGTTAAATTCTATACATACAATATATATATACAATCGTAAATATTTTTGTTTTATTTTTCACTCCTAGTTGGCTATTTTTTACACACCAACTTTTGTTGTAAATTGCAAAGTTGTAAATTGTAATAGTTATAGAGTCAATGATATTTATTATTCTTTTTGTTTAATTTTTTGATACAATTATTATTTATTTTATGAAGGAGTTTTAATATTTTAAATCCTTTTTATTGTTCTTAATTTTATATTTGTATGATTATTAAATAATTTTTTATATTAATTATGATTATTATTTATATGTGAAAAGTAGTATTAATAAAAATAAATAGATTGTTGTTATTTCAAATTTCTATTATTATGATTTTGGGAGATAAGGTTAATATAAAATTATCAATTATATAGTACAATATATTAAAAGATTATTTTATAATTTAAAAAAATTCAGGGATTATAAATTTAAAAATTACTTTAAAATAGTATCTAATTTTGATCAATTTGTTACAGTACTATATCAAGACTAAATTCGATAAATAATACGTTATTCTTAACAATTTTACTTTGTAACAGGTGCTGGAAACGAAATAAAAATTAATAAGATGAAATAACATTTTTAGATTAAAAAATATAAAATGGATGTTCAAAATTATTATAATTTAGAAAATTAACTAATATTCAATAATATGAACCTGGAAATCTTGGCGCATGCATATTTTATTTTCACCTTTAAGGTTATTTCCGATTCTTGTTAACAGATTGCTGAGGGACTGAAACATAGGGTTTTTGAAGTGTCTGCAAAGTGACGAGGATCATACTTACCGGAAGATTCGCTTCAGAGCAGAAGATGTCTAAGGGAGAAATGTGCTGCCGAATTTCCTGCCATGCTCAGCCCAGTCAGATCCGCCAGGTTTATATTATGCTTCCTTGATTAGTTTGGATTGATCTTGCATTAGTTACCCTTACCAAATGTAGATTGGTTCTTGTGCTTTCTGCAATTTCTGACCCGCCAGAAGATGAGAGAAATCATGATTAATCAGGCTACGTCAAGTGATTTGAGAGATCTGGTGCAGAAGTTAATCCCTGTAAGTATTGGCAGAGAGATTGAGACAGCCACATCAAGCATGTTCCCACTGTAAAAATGTATACATTCGAAAGGTCAAGATTTTGAAGGCTCCAAAATTTGATCTTAGCAAGTTGAAGGAGATATGATCCAAACACTTCGTTTTTGGTGAATAGATATTGTATTAAAGGTATAAAGTGCAATGTAGGGATACGTCCTACATTACTGGCTTAGTTTTATGTTCTATTGCTTACTTCTAAAGTATTTCAAACATGTCATGTAGACCTATGTACAAGGCATATCATTCATGTATTACAGAGCACGTTTTTTTGTGAGCAGGTTCATGGTGACTAGGGATGATAGTCGGTGTGTAACCCGATTAATATCTGCACTACTCGACTCAAAAAAATAGATATAGAAGCTAAAAAAATAGATTTTAATTGGATTTTAAATAGATTCTAAAAAATAGATGTGGATTTGGATATAGGTCTAGTGACAATCCGAACCGATAGATAACTATACTTAACCCGTTTTTTATTAACTCTATTTTTTGTTTTTTTGAATATTTATGGTTAAATATAATAAAATATTAATATTTTCTAAAGAGAAACAACTTTAAAATCCTTACTTTATTTCTCAAAATTTTCCAAGTAAAAGGAGTTCTTTCGTTTTAGTTATTCCATCAGTGATTTTTAAGTTCTCAACGTTGTGGACGCAAAGACAATTTGAAACTTTGAATATTTCTGTCTTTATTCTAGTTCTTAATTGTGAAAAATATATGTTGTCTTTGAAATAGACATTATGATTTTTATTATTCCAATTTTATGATTTTTGAAGATATATAAATTAAAATCTTGACTTATTATTATTAAGAAAATTTTAATTTGGAGCATAAATGACTCTTTATATTTTCTATTTAGAAGTTATATTTTTATATGTTATACAACTCGATAGATATACAAAAATCCGAACAATCCAATAGATTTGGATATGGGTAATAAATCATAAAAATCGATGAATTTTAAATAAATAATAGATTGAGTTATAAAAAATAGATATAAGTAGACTAATACTCGAATCGAATCCTATCTGTTGCCATTCCTAGTGGTGACTACTCGGATGATATTGGTACTGGGTTGGACAGGCCTGCTGATGAGCCCATGGCAGAGGGGGAGGATGCTTAATCACTGTTCAATTTGGAGTTTAAAGAGACCGTAATTCCGTTGTTAGACTTAAATTGGCTTGGCTTCACATAAAAGTTAAAGAAAATTTTGAACAAGTGTCAACTTGGTATTTGGATTTCTTCTGGGCAGGTTATGGTAGTTATTTTAACATTTTTATATTTGTACGAAAAATTTTCATATTTAGGGCAGCATTATCCCTTTGTTGATTGATACATGCTTTGGATGATAAGACGTATAGATACATAGATGTGTATGTATGCGTGTGTCCTTAATGTAGTAGCAGGCATTTACCAAAGTATGTGTTGGATGAATTAAAAGTAGAAAACTCTTTCCCATCAAATACTGGAAATTCGTCATATAAATGGAGTCGACTATTTACTTTGCTCGTTACAAGTTGGAATTACCACTTGTACTACATTCTTTCTTATTCATATAGATACAGAGGATCTCTATGGGGTAATTAGTCGGTCGCTACCTCAAAAAACTCCGGTTTTTTTTATGGTGAACTTTCCTTGTTATTAGGATGAGGCAAAAAAAAAAAACTCCGGTTCGATCTGCTCCCCAGTTTTGAGGCATTTACGATTTACCTCATCCTAATAACAAGGAAAATTCACCATTATGAGGGTACTTCTAAATTTCATATAGTTCTGAAAAATGAAACTAAAATTTTCATTATTATATTGTTTGCGTCCTTTCTTCATATATAAATAAGGAAAACAACGTCCCCTTTTAATCAGAAAAGATGTTGACAGGCTGCAGTTACCTAGGTCAAATTTTCAGGCAAGAGAATTTGTTGCTCATTCAAACATTTTCTTGATGCCTAAAACCATCCCAATTAGACTTGGTAATTGGGTCTGGATTCATTTTGGCTCTACCTGACATTAATTTTGAATTTTTTTTAATATTAAAAAATAAGACACCTGCCAAGGTCCTGGCTGTTTATCCTTCATGTTTGCAATGAATGAAATATTGCACCGTTGTCCTATTTTTAGGAGTTTAAATTATACATCCCTAAAAAGGTGTCCGCACATTTTTAACCATTATTAGATTTTGCTCAACTATAAACAAAATTTGCTAATAGGGTATAACTCTCGTTAAGATGTAACAAGATGTGATGCGTTAAAGAACTTGTAGTAATAAGTTCAGGACATCACACTCACACCAACAGTACATCAAGCTGTTCTTTGGAAAGGAAAAGGAAAGTAAGAAATTTCCTACATATTTATGCCTAATCTGCAACAAGCAAGCTATTGCAGCTCTCTCACAAGAGAATCCGGAATACAAAGAAAACAAATAGATTCATTTCCGAGTTTTCCCTATAATATAGTTCATAGCGAATAAGTGGATAACTCAACGAACCGCACCAATTATGAACGGATGGTTTAGTACGGCTTCTGCAGTTGGTCTCTTACGGAAGTCAGGATTTAGCATTGCCTGCATCACAGAAGTATCAACTTATAACAAAATAAAGTGACTACTGGACAAAAGTAACCATCTGGATGCATAACAAATGCTAAGCCCTTGATTAGCCAAAAGGAAAAGAAATAAAGTTGGTAAGAATGAACTGGCTAAAAAGAAGTTCGAAAGTGTTTCACCCAAATATTAAAGCTATAGTGCACACGGGACATATTCAACTACGAAAAGGAATTTCCTAAGACAAAATTCATACACTCACTACTGGTTCCCATCATTTCTAAGTATGTGATATCAACTTTGTTTTAATCATATAACTATTTGCATCAAATCCAAACAACAGAATTTTCACTACTAGGCTCGATTTTCTAATTAACATTAGGGATTGATTTGGGAAAAACTTGAAACTACAGGGACTCTAACATTAACTAAAACATGACAAGAGTTGCTGTGAAAAATGACTCTTAGAAGTGCCCAAGAATTTAACAAGTTCATACAAGCAACAGCTGATGATGTTAGAGCAAGAAGATGTATAATATCTGTGCTGCTATTGAAATTCAGTCATAATTTAGATTGCGGCAATGCAAAGTGAACCGAGAAAAGAACAATAATTACTGCGTTTGAAAAATCAATTCAACCTGCAGCAGTTGCCAACCAGCCTTATCACCAAGGTCAAGAAACTTCACAGCTTCTTCCAGGCGATCATCAGCTAAACAATACCTGCTCAAAATTAAGAAAATTACACAAGGATGTCTACAGACCAAATAACACGCAAGCAAGATTACTTTTTGTGAAGTTAAAAAATTATCCCGGAAAGAAACTTATCTTTTCTAGTCCACAAAATTACCAGAGCCGTATCAAGTTTCTGTTTTATCAATGAACACCAAGTCCTTACATGATACCGAAGAGCTAAATAAACACCTGCTGTTTTATTGACCAAAGCAAAACTGAAAATTTATTTGCTGAACATTAACAGATTACTCCGACCAGAGAATATTTCATGTTCAGTACCCTATAAATATTGATGGCATGTAGCCGTCTTTGATAAATGAGAATTCTCAGGCTGAACTTGGCCACCGAAGATCTCATGGACTTGAACCACATCAAATGAGACTGTAACTTCTAGAGTATGTACAACAGGGCACACTAAATTCATCTAAAAGAAGCCCATCCTTGCCATATATGTACTAAGTATGTCCTGAGTTTAATCCAAATTAGGGAGTCTGATCTTATACACATCCAACAAATCTTATGCATGAAAAATTATAGACATTGCACAAGCCTCTTACTCTCTTGTAGCTTCAAGATCAAGTCGGAAAGTACTTTCCAAAAGCCGCTGCAATCAGACAAAAACTGATTACCATCTTGATTACCATCTCTAAGCACTGACTTATATAGCAAACATTTACTTATATCAGTATTTATCCCTTTATGCCTAAGCTCATAAATTACTGCTGTTACATAAATGAAATGAGAGGGATCAGTACATGAAAACAGAAAAAGTTAACGGATGGATGCTTCACGTTGTTGCTTACTTGCAAAGAAAGACTATCCATGATGGCTGCCTCACAAAATGGGACAAAAGCTAAGTATGCAAAAAGAAGACCTGCTTCATATCTGTTGAAAGCAATGAAAGTTTAGTGACGCAAGGAGTACTAAACTAGGTAGCCTCATGATGAAACAAATTCAGTTTCTAAGAAATTACATGTCATCTGCAATACCAAAGGATCTTTTCTCAATAGATGAGAGGGCGCCTGCAGTTGTTGCCCTTCTCCAAAGCCCTTCAGAAAGTGTTCCACGATCTTCTTCAAACTGAGAAATCCTAAGCAGCACGTCCATTGCAGACACAAGTATATTAAGTACTCAAGTTGAACAAAATAATTGTAGGAGAAAAAAGAAGCAATAAGATACCTTATTAATAACTATGTTTCACCCATCTATTTATAATTACAAGACACTACAAACCAATTAGATATCTAAACTATTACAATATATGCGAGATATCAGTTGGTAAATAAAAAGAACAAATTTCTCAAGCATCCTCATCAAGTTTGGCCATAGATCTTTCAACTTATCTTATAACCGTATAGAACTTAGTGAGTTAAATCTCAAGCTTATTTCAAGTTTCCTTATAATTTGATTTCTTTGAACAAATTGATACCCTCAAAAATAAAATTCCACGAGTAAACTTTTAACACATTTTGAATCAATATCAAAATGAAATTCCCTTGCAAAGTTATGAAAACAGTATCCATCAGACTAAAAGACCTAAAAGAAGACAACCCATCTGCAATTGGAACCACTAGACTATTATCTCTTAAAAAGAATTGTCTTGAGAAACACTCAAGTTCTCGAACCTTCACAAGCAGATCAAAACAAACCTTCAAAAATCAAGAGTATTCAAGACGAACAAAAAATATCAATAGCAAAACAAACAAAATCTTTAAGATGAAATGAAACAAAAACCTTCTAGATGAAAATGAAAGAAAAGTATTGTTAGAAAAAACAAAGGCCATTGCTGTATTGACCATTGTGTTATTCATCGCGAACAATGTTATAGATCTCTGAAATTACTTTTCCCTGTCTCCAAAATTTGCCTTATTCATGAAATCTTATACAATCTTGTTCCAAATCCCTGGGACGAAATTATTGGGAATTGACCTATCAAATATAGGCTCTTCTGAGTGTATGTACTACATAAGTGTATTAGCAGTAGATAAGAAAGAGAAAACAATTCTTTCTTTATGGTTTCAGACTCTTCCTTTACCAGTCTTCATTACCAATCAAAATTTCTTGAATGTTTCACAGTAGAACTGCCCCAAATTTGACCTCAAATAGTTAAAAATGTCTATTTCAAAAAATACCAGAAAATTTCTGAGATCATGCCATTAAATTCACTAGGAACCACGTTTTTGTAAGGACAGAATGTGCTCAGCACAGAACTTCATAGAATGCATACTGCCTATTGTTTACAGTAGCAGGTTGAGAAGATATTCCTTACAGGAAAGGGAAAGATCAACCAACTGAATGCAACAGGAACAGATGCTAGTGATCCAAAGTCAAATGCCTGAGATGAAGTGGATTTAATGATTATGTCTTGGCTCTGGTACTGAAACCAAAGGTCAGGAAGAATTATATGTTTCTACCTACTACTAAGACAAACATAGTGTACCTATTCGATGGAGTGAGAAGCGGCTCTTATTTACGAGATCAAGATAAGGATATCAACTAGAAAGCAAGTTTCACTCTCAATGACTAATACTATAATCCAATGAATGGTTATTCACTTCACATTGACCATTATCAGGGAATGAAGATGAAGTACAGTGATCAAGCTAAGACACTCCAGGAAATCTGTGGGGGGAGAATATTTAGCTTCCTAGCTGAATTTGATCAAGTTGGGGGACAGGTTCTCAGAAAAGAGAAGTTTCCATCAGTTAATGAAGTTTTTGCTGCAATTTGGGCCAAGGAAAGTATGCCAGTTATGTTTGATACACAGATAGCTGAAGATTCAGCTATCATTTCAACAAGGGTCACAGCCAGGGGTGAACCCAGAGACAACAGTTAGTAGGGGAAAATTTTTAAACATGAATTTTAGTAGGGAAAAAAATTTATATATCTATATTAAAATTAAAAACTTATACTAAATTTACGCAAAATATTAAATCCTCTTTCTTTTGACCTCCACTGGAGCATATATACTTCCACCCCCAAAAACAGCAGATGGAACTAAGAATGACGAAAGAAAGAAAGGGAATAATTGATCCAGTCGATCAATTGAGGGAGAATTTGTACATTTACTGCCAAATATCCTGTCACACAAGAGAGAATGGAAAAAAGGGCAGAATCCACCAAGTGTCCTAGTCAAGACGGACTTTAGTGCACTTACTTGAAAAGAATCCCATCGCACAAGGTAGAATAGTTTCAGGTTCACAGAGGAAAGCACAAGTCCTAAGTCAACATGGCGTATTTAAGGTACAATAGTAAATCAAGTATATTATACATTAATTCCACAGACAGAAACTATAAGTACCTTATGTCAACAGAAAACGCTAGATCTCGAAGCCGAGGAACTAAGTAAGCAGCATCTCTCTCTACTACAGTACTGCCATTTATGAAATGGAATTACATCAGACATAAGTGAATATATAAAAAAATCCTATATGCACAAGAGCAAGAGGAAAGCTAGAATAAACATTTCCATCATACTTGAGAATAACAGAAGAAGGGCCAAGACTCTGGTGTAATCTGTCATGAGCATGCATGAAAGCTAGACCACTAATAGTGCCACGGAGCAACTTAATAACAAAATATCTCCTCCGTTCCATTGTTTGCTGTAGTTCAAAATGATTCCATGAACTTTCTGAGACACGATTTCTTGAAATCTTTTGACTTGTGATTTTTGCATAGTCTGCAGCACTATATTTCCCATCATCACGGAAAGCCAGCCACTGTACATTTTGAATTTCCATTAATTTGTGGACAGGGCCAAGATGACAAGAAGAAATCTAATTCATTCTGGTTTTCAATAAGTACTATATTTCATTCTTGAATCCCAGGTTAACAAAAGAAATTGTAGTCAGTTTATGATTTCATGCCTTTTTTTGAGTTTCAAACTTGTTTGTATTGATCATAATTTGAATATTTAATGATGTTTCATTTCTTGTGGAATCTAACTCCTGGATGAACTAAATAGTCCCTAAAGAAAATACCAAAAACTTCAACAGTCATGATTTATAACTGACATTATAAGACAAACCTGTTCCCCTGTTTTCGTCTCAAAACCTCCAACAAGCATCAAGAGATTCTGACAGATTGGTTTTGAACTACTCTGCAAAAGAGGTACAAAAATACAATCAGTCAGTTATGTGTAAGGTCCCTCAATAGAACAGTAGAATAAGAACAAGAAGAAGTGGGAGTTAGGAGAAGGAGACAGAGGAAAAGAAGAAAAGGAATAGGAAGGGTCTACTTCTAGTAGAGCAGATCTTTCATTAGAGCTGAAAATTGATAAGAAGGGAAATCACGGGCAACATTCAAGAGGTGCCACTCTCCTCACACACATTCTGCTTAGTATATTATGCCTGGCTCACCCACTCCCCTCTGCCAAACAACTATACCCTGACCTGACATCCTGCCCTAAAAACCATGCCACCTTAGCCTTCTAGAATCCCACCAGCAATAAAACAGACAACTAATAAAGTAGAGATAACAAACCATGGATAGCAGCCCTTCAATATCAATCCTAGGAAATGATGGGCTTTTCCTCTAATTTCCAGCCTTGTTGTTTTCACGTAAATTGTTTAGCCACTTTTTTTCTTCCTTCTTGAGTAGAAAAGCTTAACTGGAGGCCTATCAATACCTCCCTCGATGAGTTTCACCTTGTCCTCAAGGTGGGAAGCTGGAAATTGTTGTTGGATGGTGTCATAGGATCCCATGATGCTTCAAAGTCGGGCAAATCCTTCCATTTGACCAGTACTTTAGTGGGGTTATTAAAGTCCTGCCCAGACGAACCCCCAAAATAGCTTCAGGCTCAACTTTTCACTCCAAATCAGCTTGGAGAGTATTAGTACCAATAGCAGCCTTAAGCTATGACACATGAAAGACCAGATAGATGATACTTGAGTTTGACAGTCCCATTCCATAGGCAACCAGATCAATTTCTGAACAATTGGGTAGGGGATAACCTCTCATTCAACCTCCTGGTTAGAGACCTGCCACATTAAGGGCAGATTTTCCAGTAAACCAGATTACCAAATTGGACATGGACATCCATTCTATGTTGGTCTGCCTACTTCATTCTTTCTTGTGCCACAGTTAGTTGCTCCTTGATCTCTTTAAGCATCAAGTTCCATTCTCTCTACTGGTCTTCCACACTTGAGTTACATATGCCCCGATTTGTGTATCATAGTAAAAGAGGTGATCATTCCATACACAATTTTAAAAGGAGTGAGCTTAATGGCTGTGTGAAACCATTGTTATACCAATTATCACACCATGGCAACTGCCTACTCCAGGTATGAGGTTGTGTTTGTACAGAACAGCACAGATAAGTTTTGAGGCAACAATTAACCACCTCAGTTTGGCCATCGGTTTGGGAGTGGTAGGCAATACTACGTCATAGCTGCATTTGCTGTAAGCAAAATAGTTTCTTCCAAAAGTTACTTACAAAAACCTTATCTCTGTCCGACACAATAAAACTTGGGAAGCCATAAAGCTTGAAAATATGCTGGACAAATAATTCAGCAACAGGGGAACCAATGAAGGGGTGTTTAAGAGCAACAAAATGGGCATACTTACTGAATTTGTCCACTACTACCATAATTGCACTCAACCCTATTGCCATGAGCTCCCTTTCGTAAACTGAGTTCAGAAGAGCACGCCCCTTTAAGGCTTGACTGAAAAAAGCTATAGGTCGATTCTGCTGCATCAATACTACCCCCACTCCTAAGCCTGATGCTTCTGTCTCAATAATAAATTGTTCATCAAAATTAGGAAAAACCAATACTGGTAGTTGCACCATAGCCTTCTTTAGATTTTGTCCTGCCATTGTTGCTTCTACTCCACTTGAATGCATCCTTCTTTAGTAGGTTTGTTAATGGGGCTACTATCTTACCATAGTCTTTGACAAACCGTTGGTAGTAGCCGGCTAATCCAAGGAAGCCTCATAATTCTTTCAAAATTTTCGGCATAGATCACTGCTCCATTACCTTCACCTTTTCAGGACAAAACAATCTCCCCTTAGTTATAACATGAACCAAGTATTCAATCCTTTTTCTGTAGAAATAGCATTTTTTAAAATTAGCAAACAAGCGATGAGTCTTTAAGGATGGTTAAAACTTCCCTCAAATGTTGCAAGTAGGCTTACATGGCACTGTAGTCGATTAGAATGTCTTCCAAAAAAAAACTAATACCCCTTTTTGCAACATTGGCGTGAAAATAGCATTCATGACATATTGAAATGTTGCTGGAGAATTGGTTAAGCCGAAAGGCATGACTAAAAGCTTGTGGTGACCCCCATTAGTATGCAAGGCAATTTTTGGGACATCCTCAGTCTTCACCCAGATCTGATGGTACCTTGACTTTAACATCTCCTTCTGATACTGCATCACCATGAATGTCTTCCGCAATGACAGGAGATGATGTTAATGAGTCCCCTTGCATTTTGGCAAGTTCCTTCTCAAAAGTTGGGTCTTTAACTCATCCTATGTCAGTATGGGTTGATTCTCCGCGCTTTCCAACCATGCCAAGGCGATGCCCTGAAGGTAAACCCTTGCCACCTCCAACTTTTCTGCCTCGCTCAATTTATTCACTACAAATTACCTCTCAACTGAAAGACCCATTAGGTCAGGTCACCCTCCCCATCATGCGTGGGCATCTCTCGTTTTCAATCATACCTATTGTGGCAGACAGGAACATGAGTACTAGATCCCTTTGTTCCACGAGTCGTATCCATCATCGGACTTGCAGTTAGGTTGGGAGTTCAATTCCCCTTAACTCTGCTATGCTTCCCCCCGCAGAAATGGTGCTCTTGTGAAAGGCGTTCAAGACCTTGTCCAGCATTTGGTTTTAAGAAGAAACTGAACTGAGAAGTCAAGGTGAGACAAATGACTCTCAATCACTATTAGCTTCTCTTACATATTTTCTACTTTTGCTTCCATCCTTGTCACTGGCATTCCCCAAGTTCTGGAACCGACTATGATACCAGATTTATTAGCTTCCTCAATAGAACAGTAGAATAAGAACAAGAAGAATTAGGATTTAAGAGAAAGAAATAGAGGAAAAGAAGAAAAGGAATAGGAATGTTCCACTACTAGTAGAGCAGATCATTCATTAGAGATGAAAATTGATATGAATGGTAATCACAGGCAACATTCGACAGGTGCCACTCTCCTCACACACATATTCTACTAGTATATGATGCTCGCCTCACCCACTACCCTCTTCCAACCAAATATACCCTGACTTGACATCCTACCCTAAACACCATGCCAACTGAGGCCTCTAGAATCCTATAGCAACAAAATAGACAACTAATAAAGCAGAAATAACAAACCATGGATAGCAGCCCTTCAATCTCAATCCTAGGAATGATGGGCTTTTCCTCTAATTTCCAGCCTTGTTCCTTTCATCTAAATTGTTTCCCTTTTCTCTTCCTTCCTAAGTAGAAAAGCTTAACTGGAGGCCTATCATAATGTTCTTCTCTTAATGTTAACAAATGCTATATATTAAGGGAATAGAAAGAATTTGCAAATAAGAATGATAGTATACAGTTATTTTCACATTAATCAACAGAATTGCTACTGTACCTGAAGTAAAGCATGAGTATTGAGCTCATTGGCAGCCATCATATCAGCCTCAATGCCGCCAGCTCGTTGTCCTGGATAAACCTTTATAACCAACAATATGAACTAACTTAGAAGTTTTGAGTAAAATCTGGAAAATAGGAATGTGTTTTAAGGAAAAATGAGAAAATTTCAAAGTTTAGAAATGAAATGGATCACATATTTTCTATGCTTCAATAAACTAGTAGACAAGTCACTCAAAAGGTTACAATTTCCCAAAGTATGAAAAAGGGTATGGCCAACTGATTGTGTCTGCACAAAATAGTGAACAATTTATGTATGGACCATAGACATCACATGTTGCACAATAGCATATAACAAACTAAACAAAGATACAGATAAAAGAGATCCATTATTAAAATATTTTCAATGTCTGTATCTTTTATAATCCAACTATGGAACTAATATAATGGAAAAGTGGCTATTTAGCAGTCAAATAAGCTTCAACTGACTTCATTAAAGGAAAAGTTGAGAAATAGCCATGTAATAGGGGAATGATAAGAAATTGACGATAAATTATCTTATAGTTGGGATCATCCAGGGTTCAAAAAAATTCAGCATTATGATTTAAAACGACACGTGGAAAAAAATAACAACAATTTTTAGACAGAAACAAATCCTTCTGAGATGACTCCAATGAAGGCTTAGTAACTAAGCAATATAGAGATATTAAGTTTGATATAAGTTATTATTTTTGTTTAGCTTCAGTTACTACCAGCTGGCAATGGTTTGTTGTTAATTTGTTAGCTTGTTACAAGACAAAAGGTTTTCTTAGTTTTCTTGCAGCTACTGTATATATACATGTTTTCTTCTTTTGACTAATAAGAAGAATTCACTCTCCTCTGGTTCTTGAAAACCTAGGTATCATAGCAGTTTTTGATCCACGAAGAATTTTAATTCTAGATCAAAGATCATGATTGATTCTGCGATTGTAGTTCATGGCTACTAAATGAGAGAGGATGGATTGAGGATGAACAACAATGACTCTCTGATGTTACAAGGATATTATCACCTTGGTATGGTGCCAGTAACAAATCCACTGACAGGTAATAACTACCTCTGATGGAGTAGAGCTATGAAATGGCACTCAAGGCAAAGATAAAGTTAGGTTTCATAGACTTTAATTCTCTAGATTATGATTCATGGGGTAGAGTGAGAGCATAGTTACTTCTTGGATCTTAAATTCAATGTCTAAGGAGCTGGTGGACACCTATCTGTATGCTACAACTTGCTTATGAGCTTTGGAAGGAATTTGAAAAACACTCTGGTAAGTGTAATGGTCCTCCTTTATCAATTATAGAGGGAGATCAGCACAATGATTCAAGGTAACACACCTGTTGCAATATTTCACTTATCTTAAAAGACTGCGGAATGAATTAGGATGTTTGAAGTCTATTCCTAGATGTAACTGCAGAATTGGAAATGCTATGGAGGAGTTGAACTAAGATAGCAAGTTGATGCAATTTCTGATGGGGTTAAATGAGAGTTATCGACATGTTAAAAATCAGATATTGATGATGGATCCTCTCCATGCACATAAACTTCTCTGAAAATGTAGAAAGTGCAGCTATGGTGATGAAAGACATGAATCACAAACAACAGCTTCAATCTAAAAGTAATAATAAAAGAGGAGATGCCAACAAGAAAGTTAAAAAGAAACTATTGACATGTGACCGTTGCGAAATGAAGGGAGATCTGAAAGAATCTTGCTTCAAGTTTGATGGCTATCCATATTGATATAAAGAATTATAGGTGAAGAAAGGAAAAGGAAAAGTTCTTGGAGCTGCTAATATGATTTTAGACACCATTTGATGATGCAGTTGAACAGAATAATAAAGAGACCAATAATTGAATTCAACTCTTGCAAGTATGACAGTGGCAAAATTCTTAAACAGAAAAGCAACTCCAGGGAGTAGTATGTCAATTTTGCTCATCTACTGGACTACGTAGGTACAAAACTTGATTCTCCTTTGATTAGTACACTTGATTTTATTGGATAAAGGTTCTTGGACAATTGATACAAGGGCTTCAAATCATATGTGCACTTCAACTTTTAACTCATATAAAGCCTATCAAACAGATAAGATGGAACCTTAAACTAACATTGACAGATGCTTTACACGTCCCTAATTTTAGATTTAATCTCTTATCAATATTATCTGTCAATAAACTTGTAGAAACAGCAAAGATGAAATTCACTTTCTTTTGTACCCATAGTGAAATGCAAGACCAACAGGCTAAGGAAGTACTAACAGTTGGATATTTGATAGGAAGATTATATGCTCTAGACAAATCCTGTTTTGATACTCAGATTTACCTTAACAATAAACTGAACTGTATTGCTTTTGAATCATGTAATACTTTTGTTAGGTAACAATTCAACTTAACGTACCCGTGTGTTAAATAACATTAGGTGGGGAGCAATAGCTCAGTATTATTTCGAAACAAGAAGGAAGAACCTTCTTCGCAAGGGAAAACTCCCTTACAATATTAGGAAATCTTCCGAGAATTATTTCCAATCTAAAAGCCTACCCCACTTCCCCCATAGACTATTATTTTATATTTACTTATCCTAACAAACTTCTAAGGAATACATATCTCCTGCTAACAACCTGAATCACTAAAATATATCGATATCCAGCTATCTCACTACTGCTTACAGCCTGTCTTCTTCTTCCTTGTATAAACTAACCACTCTCCTCCTTTGTGACCATTA
>JANZXP010000002.1:12190944-12201872 GCA_027576715.1 Erythroxylum flavicans
TCCCAGCCATTTCGGGTTAAGAAGATGCGAAGGCGCCTCTCTCTCTATAAGAACGGTGCGTTCCGAGGTGTGAAGTGAATGTGATCATCAACAACACAATATCATTTTAGGATCACAATCATTTCTCAACAACACATTGGTTTTGATTGTTGTCAATTGTTGTACAAATTAAAATTAAATTCTTTTACTAGTCCTCTAGCTAATTATTGCCCCAGCTTGAAGAGACTAGCTGCTCTTACTTCCACAAATAGTTAGAAACTATTAGCATTTGGCTGACAGAGTTTAGATACTGTGAAGTAGGTGGTAGAACTTGCGGATTCTCTCCCTAGTCAAGATTTACTCATTTCATAAATAGATTGTAAACCTGTGGGGCTCCTCACTGAATTTTGAAATTTCAAAATAACAAAAAAGAGGCATCCCTCTCTTCATTGCCTCAGCAACCTAGACAATCTTGATTGAGAAATATACAAAAAAAAATATTTATCTCGTAACAGCCAAGCTAAAAATGAACTGAAAACAAGCAAATGATAAGAGAGATCATCAAGATGTTGCAATGCTCTCATCCACATGCAACTGTTCAGTAGAAATGAACAAAGAATTCAATCTACTTGTAAGTCAAATCAAATATACCTCGTTCAATTCTTTCATATTATGACGGAAAATCTCTAACTTAGAAAAGAAAAAAAGAAACAATTTTAGACGTGTAGGGAGCGAATAGTACTAGTACCTGGTGACGTTCATGAAGCCGTAGCTGCCAATGAGTCTGCCCACCTCAAACGAGTCAGAGTCAGTTATCAGACTCGCTCTGCAAGTCCGAATTGGGCAGACTGAGATGTAGCACGTACGCCTCTTCGAAAGCCGAGAAACGAATTTGCAACTCTGAAGAGAGACCAAGGAAACGGCAGAGGAAGAGAAGCAATGTGGTGCAGCGAGCAGCAGCATTGCAATGGTCTATGCAGTGCTTGATGGTTAGTTTTGCTCGTCTACCTCTGTTTTGTGGTTATTGGCTAATGGTGGCGCAAAGGGGGATAAGAAAAGGATCTGACGACTTATACCCGCATTAATAATAAATTTCTTATTAATATCTTTAAAATTTTCATATTCATAATTTAAAAATATAAAAATTTATATATGTTATGCTTAAACTTTTAATATTAAAAGTGCATTTTGAATCCTATTGTTTTGGTCATAATATAAATTAAACTCTAATATTTCAAAATGTTAATGTCAACTATGATATTTTTAAAAGATTCAAAATAAACTTTAAGTAGAAATTTTCTTAAAAATACTTTAAGCGGATGAAAACTAATTAAAATTAAATTTTCATCCATTAAGTAATATATTATTATTGACATGACATTTTTAAATATTCTTAATTAATTGGTAAATTCTATTGACAAATGCATGTCAGGTGACACGTGATATAATAGACCAAGTAATTTATTTTGAAAACTAAAAATTATTAATATTTTTAATTAGTTCATTTATTCAATTAAATATATACAAAATCCCTTATCTAAATTAATTGAATCAACAAACTAATTTCCAAATTCTTGTGAAACCTTGATTGAAGGCAAAATCTATAATCACACCTCTATTGTCTCTTATTCTCTCTGCTATCACGTATCTATGTTCCCTTTAGGTTTGTTTCAGCTTCATCTTGCTACTAGTTCATAATGTAGAAGCATTTACTTACTCCTTCTCTTTATGCTTTTAGAACCATTAATTGAGTCAAATAAGGATCCAACAAGTGTAGTTGGGTTTCTTGATGCAAGGAATGCTAAAATCAGAAAATATTCTAATAGTTATAGACATGTGAAAATCCTCTCTTAAAAAAAAAAGACGTGAAAATCCATACCAGCAAATTCCTAGCTACCCTCTAACTTTCTTATGCTACTTTTTTCACATTGTTTCTTTGTTAGGTTCAATTGAAGGCTTTGACAAAACTCAAAATATATGGTTCAAAGATGTGGAAATATGTGGCTAAAAATGTAGCAACTCACTCTCGCAAGTCACGTACCCGACATTCTGAGTGATGTCTGAGTACATAACCTCGCAAGAGTGGCATGCTAAAACGGTCAAATACAGGAAACTCAATACAAGTTTAAAAAAAAAAAACATCACACGTGTATGCAGAAATCCACTTTATTCATAAACTTTTTCAATCACAAGAGTTACAACTCTCATTATACATATCATCGAAATCCCAGTAGTCACTTGGGTCCATTTCAATTAGAAACATCAATCGCCATAATGGATATTACACTTTAAAATTTACACACATACATTGCACAATATTAACGGAAATATAATTCAAAACTAAAATCAATAAAGACATATGCAGGTGCAAACTATCTCGACCCTTAGTCCATATTTGATTTCAATGGCTATATGCCAATTAGCCTAACTGTATATCTCCTCTGAATCTGAAAAGCCACGTTTATAATTTTGGGATATGAGAATTTAGAGATATGAGTTGTACACTGTCGAGGGTATAATCATGTACTAGCCAAAAGTTCAAATGTACACAGTTTGTGGTATTGTGAGCATAACTCATAGAATACTGAATCAAATTGTATGATTTTGGTATCATTCAAAACTTAAGACATGGGAGAACAATGTTCCAGAAGGAAGTCTTGCTAAATTACTTCACTTTACTAATGATAATAATCATGCAAAGTAGACCTGATAGTAAATTAAGTGTACTATGTGAAATCAGAAATACATTGCATGCTCATGCATCATTGTATATTCATACACATGCGAATATTTATTTTAGAAACATTAAATACTTGTACATGCATTTACTGACATTTTTCAGGTATAATTGAACTATAAATGCGATTTAAATGCAAATTGTGATTTTTATGTGTTGAAAAATGATTTGGAGGATAGTATGATTATTTCGAAATTTTGGTGAATTTTAGAGGATTTCTTTGAAGTATTTTTGGACTAGAAAAAATATTGAATTATGGACCAAGTATAGAGTGACATGTGGCAGCTTTAAATGTTTAACAAATAGCACACATGCATAGATGACATGTGCCAATGTAGTATTATCCCACGTAGTTAGGCGTTGAGCAAAAACATTTCTGCAGCTCTTCCTCTCATTCTCTCATTGCTTCACCAAAAGTGCCCATGTCCAAAACACTCTTCTTGATCATCCATCACCGAACATCAAGTTGTTCATTTTGTGTATTGAGTCCACTCATATCTACTAGAAAATTCGCTGAATCAATTAAGTTATGTTCTGAATTTTATGGATACTGTAAATGATTGGTTGATAATGGTTTAAGGTTTGTAAATGAATACATGTATGAGAGGTTTAAGAAGTGTAGTCTCGGTGAATGAATGTGAGGATTGAAATACTCATCATGTTGTTAATAGTTCAGAGTTTATAGAATGATGGTGCTTAATAGCTTAAAATGTGTGTAGGAAAGTGCAGAAAATTGGAGTTATCTGGAAAAATGCAGAGAAGTGATAATATACGTGAATAGTGATCTGTGTTAATGTTTATGGTTAAATCTTGAATTTTTGAATTGTTTGTGTTGAGATAAGTTTGTTAACTGCAGAAAGATGTGAAAAATAGGTTAAGGATTGTTGAAAACAAAAGTGCAGTAGAGAGAGGAAGAAGAAGGCGGTGGTTGCGTATCTGATTTTGGTGTTTGGATCTGCATATGCACTAATGTCTTTTTTTCTAAATAGCTTTGAATCTTTTAGCTATAACTTTTTCATTCGATCTCCAAATGACTTAAAAATTGAACCAAAACACTCCTAAGATATTGATTTTCCTCTTCATGAAAACTTAGAGGCATCTAAATGATTTGAAAAAGGATTGATTGAATCAAAGTGAGGGAATGTACTGGAATGTTATGAACTGGAGAATTTTCATTGAATATAATTCGGTATTTTGATTATATCTTGAGCTATAGATTTTCAAATGAGTTTATTCTTAATTCATATTAAAATAGAGACATATTTCTACAACTTTATTGAAGAAGTCTAATTTTAATTCTATCCATAAGATCCCTGAAATTTAGCTTGAAGTTGATAGTTGTGTTCTATTGAAGTATAAGAAATAGTATAGAGTATTTTGATCATAACTTGCATAACACTGGACCAAAATGAATGAATTTGGTGTCATTAGAAACTTAAGACAGAGAGGAACATTTTATTAGAAAAAAGTGTTGTTTGAAAACATCTAGTTTTAAGTCTAAAATGGCAAGAAAGGAAGAAAAAGAAAGAAGAAAACGCAACAGGTCACTATAGTGTATCATCATGATCGTGACTCTGCTGAAGGATGAGGAAAGTCACAATTGTGCTTGAGCACAATTGTGACTCTGTTGATGAAGGACGAAAATCATGATCGTGCACATTTATGATTGTTACTTGATGGGTTTTATTAAAAGGTGACTTTTTGGATGTTTTTCATCCAAATTCAAGTAAGGTTGATACCATATGAGGTATGTAGGGTTTAAATGAGTTCTTAAATGATTTTAATTGATGTTGAATGAAGGGATTAAAGAGAGTAAAGAGTTTTTGAGATTAAAGAATGTTTGGAAGGTGTTCAAATTGCTTATAAAGTGTATTAAAGAAACATATATGAGAAATTGTCATTGAACATGCATAATACATGATACATTCATGAATGTGCTTATGATTGATTATTTATCTGAATGTGTAAATCTTGTATATGATTGCATATAGAAGAACAAGTAGAGCGACCACTTCCTAATATTGCTGAAACTTCGAGGCAATAGCTTCGGGAGCAAACTGTGAGTAACCTAGACGGTCTCACTCAATTAATTGTTTGTTTTGATTATGCTTGTATTATTTTATGAATGTGTGATTGATTATGTTGATTCTATACATAAAGGTCCAAAGATTCTAATTTGATGATTATGATATTGAAATGCTCCTTGTATGTGCATGTAAATGGAATAAGTGATCATTATTGTTAAATGTCAGACTAAGGTCCGATGATTAATGTGAATGTGAAAGTGAAACTAAAATTAGGTAACTGATTGTATCTATATGAATGTGAAGCATTCCATTACATGAATGCATGAAAGATAAAGGAAGTTATGATCAGAGTTGTCAATGTAAAGAGCTTAAAGCTCATACTGTGATCAGAGCCTTAAGCTCAGTTGTGAAAGTACCCAGTATCCACTAAGGGATATGGGATATTATTTGATACAGCTCGGTATCCACTAAGGGATATGAGCTAGTAAAAAGACACTCGGTCACAACAACAACAATAGCAAGTAAAAGTGAGTCTCACGAGCATTGCATATACATTTTAATACATGTGTTTGACTAATGAAAGTGTATTGGTACCTTGTATTTAAATGAGAATATGATATGTGATATTTCTTACAAAATGCAAAGATGTGAAATATTTGTTACGTGTGATAAGGTGTTATATGAATTAAGTGAACCATCGATGATGGTTAAATTCATTGAGTTCGCAAACTCACCCAAAATTACACGTTAACATTTTAGGATCGAGAGAAGACATTAGCTACTGAGAGACTACAAGAAGCATAATTCTTGTACTTTTGTGAAGAAGAAATGAGTCAAAGGTCGGTCAGCTGAGACTGAAGAGTTTAGATAGATATTTTGTATATTTCCTCTTTTATGTAGCGTATTTGTATTAGGCTTGATCATGTATGTACTTTGATGATACTGGAAACTTTCAATGTATATATATGAATGTTAAAAGCTACATTGTAAATTCGGTTTTTGTTTATGAAATGAAAAAAGGAATACAGTTTGTTAATTTTGTTTATTTTGAAAATTTTGTGACTTTTATGTACAATAGTTGATGTAATGACTAAGTTGGATATGTTGCCATGTTATAAAGTGAAGGTGAGATAGTTAACACACCATTATTATAGATTATATACTAGAATGTCCACAAGGGTGTTCCGGTATGTAATTTATGATAATGGGGTATGAAAAACAATGACTAAACAACTTCCTTTTCATCTCTTCATTAGGATGCTAAATCACTTAACGACTTATAATACTTCTGAAATAAGGATGAAGATGTAGTTGATATTTCATCCACTCTTTTATAATTCTACAAAAAGGTCTCAATATAATGTTGTTGAGAAGCAAAAGAAAGAAATTATAGTGGCAGATTAGTATAAATAATAAGGATATTTTGGTCCTACTTAAGGAAGGAAGAATATAGCTTTCTATTTATTGGCTTCTCAAGAAGAGTTGTTGAAGATCTTGAATATAGCTTTCTATTTGATTGGCTTCTCAAGAAGATTTGTCAAAAATCTTCAGACTTAGGGAAATTTTGAATATATTAAATCAAGTTAGATTATGGTTCTGAATATATTTAACTAAAGAATTAACAAAATAATTGAATTCATAAAAAGGTATTAATAACTTTTAGTTTTTAAAATAAGCAAATTGGGCCTCACTATGTCACATGGCATACAAGTAATAGTGGAGCCCATTAACTAATTAAAAAAATTAGAAAGTGTTATGTTATCCCATTAACTGATTAAAAAATTAAAAATGATGAAAATTAATCTCGTTTAATTTTTTATGCATTTAGGGTTTACTTTGAACATTATGAAAACATTAAGGCTGAATTTCAATGCTCTGAAATGTCAGGTTCAATTTGTATTATGATGAAAACAATATGGTTCAAAATGCACCTTTATCCTACATTTTAATTGAGAAACTCACATGTTGTATTATTGCCTTGACCTCACCTCCTCCTTTTCCTCTAAGTCCGGCCGATTATGATCCCAAGTGATGTGAGATTCTATAGTACTTCTCCACCTCTAATAACCAAATCTTCTAAAGGAACTAGTTGTTGATATATATTCTACAACCAATCAGTTGGTTGTAGGTTTTGTAATATAATTAATTAAAGGCACTATTTATCTTTATATTTTTTTAATTATATTTGATATTTTAATACTAAAAATAAAATTCCTAGAATAATACTATGTGATTGAAATAATTATTCAATTTGTAACAACAAAAACACCCAGTGGAAGTCATGTTGAGATAAAACTACGTTACATTTTTTCTTATAAAAATAATTAATCTTATAAATTTAAGTATTAAGATACTTAAATAAATGTATGGGTATTTATTAAAGAAAAAGTTTACTGAATTGACATGATTGTGAAGATCCTCTATGGAATACCACTTATGTATCTATATATTTTCTTATCATAATGGTTGTATAATTAATCCTTAGACTTGAGATTACCAAAGTATATCACGTAGGAATTACTACGTTTCGATGCTACTTATGACCTAATCTATTTAGATTAGTTTATTCGGTAGTACTTAAAAATAGTATGAACCATACAGAGATAGTTAAGTAAGTCAATAAATTATTTCTCACTCTAAAGTAATTAAGGATAATGTTTCATTGTTTTTTATTAGTATTGATTTAAGAAATTTCCTAGCCAAAGTGAATTGAGATTTAATAAGGTGTTTTCAAATATCAATTATAAATCAATTATTAATTAGCAAGAACTACAATTAAAGTAAAAAGAGTGAACACTAATTCTATACTTTATATCCAATTGGAACATTGGATGATAAAAGGACTTAATTATACATCATAACCATGAATAGTAGGATAAGTCAGACCACTTTGACATTTCTATTATTTGGGTAATCATAACATGTTAGATGTCAATCTTAGTCTATGATTATAAATTTTTTAATTAGAGAATTAAAGATAAATTAAAATGAGTTTTAATTTATCTAATTCTGGTTATGAAGCAGAATTATAATTTATAATCATTGTTAACATATTAAAGACCTAAGGGGTCACAAATAAAAAAGAAATTTAGAAGAGAAGAATTAATTTGAATTGATTTGTACTTAATTATAGTTAGGAAGTTTAATTTTAATAAGAAAGAATACTAATGTCTTTTTTTATAAATAAGAGAAAGGCCTAAAGAAGCTAAAAGTCCTACCTTTTTCTTTTAAATGTAGAGTTCTTTTTCTCTACTGTGTGGATATCATTAGAGAATAGACATATGGACAACTTGTGTGAAAAGAAAGTTTTGTAAGAATCTAAATTAAGTACGAATCAACCCTTTATTTATGATTCTTATTTTTAAGTTATTCAATTAATGGGATTAGATCAATAAATTGAAATTTTTTATTTTTTATTGCACTCGTAATTCTATCATAGTTAGTTTCCTAATAGTAGCAATATTTATAATTTAGTCTAACATCACAGAGAGCTTCTTAGCTCTTTGTTTGAGCTAAAACAAACTCTTCACGACTTGCTTTCCCCTTCATTATTCAACTCCTTAAAACCAAACTTAGAAATCCAGTCATTTTCTTTCATTTGCCCTTACTTAGGATAATAATAGACTTTTAACTAGACATTATAATGATTAATAAAAACTGGATGGTTACCTTCCCCAATGCTTGGACAATACTTAGTAATCAACTATCTTAGATTATAGCTTATTCTTGGTTTAAAAAAGGCACACCCTAATATGAACCTTAGTGAAGGAACATCTAAAACTCGGAATCAACAAGCAAAAGAAACTCCATAATCCTTCTTAAATCAAGAAAATAACTTTGCCACAACTAAACTTATTGATTGGAACCAAAGTTATAAGTTGGTCACTACAAGTTACTTTGAAGAGACTAGATTTAGCTCTTGACTGAAGAAATAAAAGAAAGCTCTCACAATAGAGAAACACTTAAAATTTTATTAATGATAAGATGATTTTCATAATATACCAAATCGGCTTTATAAATAGGCACCATTGATGAAAAGCCTGTAAGAAAATGTCTTATTGACTATTCCTAAACATAACTAAATAGGAAAGAGTTAACCAAGAAGGATTCCCTTAGTTGATGAATACAAATAAGCCTTAATCAACCTTAAATTTAAAAGCCTGCCAAAAATATCTTAACAACTGATAATAATTAATGAAAGAAAGTTAAAACACAAAATTGCCATCTAATCTCAAATCTGTAGCCTTTTCAAAAGGTAAATATGCATATTAGGCTTCATTAAGAAAAAGTATGTGGGTCATCCTTGCATATCCAGCTCTAAGCATTATTTTTCATGTATTAGGCTTTGTTTATCATCTTGAGCCTAAAGATAAATAACTAATCTTGGTAATGCCTTAGAATCTTCCACTATAGCCATATTGTCTTAAATGTCCATGATTAACCTTTGCAAAGCCTCCTTCATGTGCTTAGTTCTTACTCTTATCATAGGACCTCTAATGCCTTGTAATGGATTGCTGAGTATTGATGCAAGCTAATCTCCATCATTCCCTCCCTCATCGAAAGGAATAGTCCTATAATCACCTACATCAAATGTCAGCAACACTAAAATTGCTAAAATGACTTAATAAATCGAGCTTATAGGCATTGTCATTGATTCGCTCTAACAGTTAGAAAAGTCTATCTACTTTAGGTTGCAATTTTGATTTCCTTTGGGCAGTAAATCATTCTTCACATATATGAAACCCAACTTAATCTTTAGGTTTAAAGGTAACTTCTATGCACCTTTGTAGGCTTGCCTTACATATTGCTTATTCTTTTTCTCTATATTAGCTCAAATCTTGACTTACAAATCCCTAATAAATGTCTTTCTCTTTCCATCAAAATTAGTACATTCATTAGTAGGTAAAGGCAAAACATCTAAAGGAGTCAAATGATCAAAGCCATACAAAATTTAAAAAGGTGAATAAGACACGATAGAATTCGCAACCTATTATACGCAAACTTAACATGCGTTAAATACTTTTCACATTGTTTCAAGTTCTTTTGATTGATGCACGCAACAATGTAGTAAAGGTCTTATTAACTGCCTCAGTTTGTCTATCTATTTGAGAATGTGCAAAAGTAAAAAATAACAATTTAGTTCCTAATTTACTCCACGAGGTGAGTCAAAAATGATTTAAAAACTTAACATAGTTGTCACTCACAATTGTTTTAGGCAAATTATACAAACATACTATCTCTTTAAAAAAACAAATTAGTGATATACATGGTATCATTGGTTTTAGAATATGCAATAAAATGGGCCATCTTACCAAGTCAACAATAGCAGCAGCAACAACAACAACAACCACAACAATAATAACAACAACAACGACTACAATAATCTAGTGAAAGTCCTACTAATATGTAGGATCTTGGAAGGTCCAATAATACGCAACCTTATTCTTAACTAGAAAAGAGGTTGTTTTTACTAGACCTACATGGAAAAAACAAAAAAAAAGCATATACATATTAAAATAATAAAATGCTAATTAAACATAAAATAAAATAAAATAGATATAAAAGATGATGATGATGATGATGATGATGATGATAATGATGATGATGATGATAGTATTAATAATAATAATAAATAAATAAAGTGTATAAATAAAAATATAAAAATAAGTAATAGCATAAATAATACAATAAATATAGAATATGGTAAAAAATAAAAATAAAAGATAAAGTAAGTAAATAAATACACAAGAAAGAAGACAAGTAAATAAATAAATGAAACAAACTATTATAAGAAAATATGCAGGCTAAGGAAATGTTTAAGCTAAATAAATAAGAGAGAAGTACTACATATTAAATATTTAGGCTAAATATAAGACATAAGACTCGTAAAAAATATTTAAAAGACTTATGAGAATGAGAAGGACCTCTTTATGTGAGATTCTTTATCCGTATTCTAGTACGTGAAAGTTTTCTATTGAGGGTCATGTCATCGGTAAGTTCTAACAGAGCCATTTCATTCTTGATCACCTATCAACAACAACAATATGTTGTCTTTACCACTGTGAGATTTAGGTAAACTCAACACAAAATCTATATATATATATATATATTCTTTATCCGTATTCTAGTACGTGAAAGTTTTCTATTGAGGGTCATGTCATCGGTAAGTTCTAACAGAGCCATTT